>JAKXYG010001355.1:0-542500 GCA_025895645.1 Cardicola forsteri | reverse complement strand
CAATAAACCAACCAAAACATTTCATCAACCAATCACAATGCACTTTGAAAAAAAACGAATCAAGGTTGTAGAAAAAAAACAATATTTATCAACCAATCAAATTTGAAATTGGTTCGCAACAGCAAGAGACAAGTGTTTTGATTGGCGATTGACAAAAATTATTTGTCTATCCCACGTTGCATTTATTTTGTTCCCTTGAATTAAATATTGTCTTCGCTACATAATTTTAAAATAGGAAAATACTTTGCCAAAATTATACAAGAATATTGATAATTACGTGTATAGAATGGAAAACGAATTGTACATATCAATGCTTATTCAATAGTCTATATAATGGAACTACGATATGATGTAAGTACTTTTATTTACATTTATGATAATCATTTTATTTATTTATTTTATCAATGTTTGCTATTTTCAATGTTACACGAGAAACATGCCTTTCAGCGCAGTAGACATTTTAGCGAAGTCAAAAGTGGGCTCGCATTTTAGTGGGTCGGTGGCTAAATTCGAATCCCGATGCCCGCCCAGGTCCAAATCGAGTGATGTACCGCTAGACCACTCCGGCACGATACGATAATTTTCGAGCTTCCCGTTTAACTAGGATAAATGGCGACTTGATGAAAAAACTATTTTCTGTAAAACATTTCACCAATAGCATAAACGTTAGTAGAAATACTTTTATTATTATTAAACGCCAAATATTATAATCTTTCAATGAAAACATTTTTTTGGTTGGCGAAAAATTGATTTTAGACAAGGTCACAGTAGATGAAGTAAAACAACACTTTAGTGTATATGGATATTATTTTACAAAGTGTTCAATTATAAGCCAGTGAACATATGAAGCACATTCAATATAATTGTATTCTACTCACAATATACTGTGGTATATTGTGTAATAAAATTAATTTTTTAATTTCAATTATGTGCCTACTCAATAGTTATATTTTATTTGGCGCATGTAGTGGATTGGTGGTGGGAATCAGTCCCATTCCTGGAGTTAAACGCTTTACCGCTACAGGAGGATTTGAGCGCAATGTTAGCAATATGGACTGTGTAAAGATTAATGTTGCTAAAAAAGTACCAAGAGAACATTATTCCATTAAACAACAACCGATAAGTAACAACAGCATAGGTCCGGCAATGGAACTTAAATTCACCCCGGTAAATATGTTAAAAGTAACTTTGACTTATCTATTATTTAAGCGTATAAAAAGGAGAGTTTGCAGCATGTGGCAGTAAAAAAAACGGCACCAAAGTTATTCAATAGTCACAATACTTCAAATTGATTCTAAAAGATAGGAAAGGAAGGAAAACAAGTGCAAATATAAAATATCAAACTGATGGCTTATAGCAATGCAACTGTAATATTTATTATTCCTGCTCATGTACCGGGGTGGTCTGGCGGTACAGTACTCGATTTGGACCTGAGTGGCCATTGGGGGTTCGAAGCCCACCACCGACTCACTAAAATGTGGGCCCACGTTCGGCTTCGCCGAAAGGCATGTTTCTCGTCAAACGTCTAAAGTAACAAATATAAAATAGAAATAAAATTATTTCTTAAAAATTTATCAATTGAAGGAAATATGTCAACTTGTTTGCAAACACGTAAATTTTTGTACCAGTTTTAACATTGATCATAGGACAACAGTTTTTATTGTTTCAAATTGGGGTAGACATGAGTTAGATCTCCACTATTATTGGCATTAAATGCGGGCCTTCGCCTAGGGTTTCACTAAAATAGGTCTTCTTAATAAAATGTTTATTGTGATGCATTCAAGTCATAATAATTATTATTATAAAATTAACATAATAATAATAATAATAATAATAATAATAATAATAATAATAATAATAATAATAATAATAATAATAATAATAATAATAATAATAATAATAATAATAATAATAATAATAATAATAATAATAATAATAATAATAATAATAATAATAAATAATAATAATAATAATAATAATAATTGCTAGTACAAATAATAATAATATAATAATAATAATAATAATAATAATAATAATAATAATAATAATAATAATAATAATAATAATAATAATAATAATAATAATAATAATAATAATAATAATAATAATAATAATAATAATAATAATAATAATAATAATAATAATAATAATAATAATAATAATAATAATAATAATAATAATAATAATAATAATAATAATAATAATAATAATAATAATAATAATAATAATAATAATAATAATAAGAAGAAGAAGAAGAAGAAGAAGAAGAAGAAGAAGAAGAAGAAGAAGAAGAAGAAGAAGAAGAAGAAGAAGAAGAAGAAGAAGAAGAAGAAGAAGAAGAAGAAGAAGAAGAAGAAGAAGAAGAAGAAGAAGAAGAAGAAGAAACAATAGTAACAGTAATAATAACAATGATAATAATAATAGTGCTAAGACTACAAATGACCATTTTGTAATTTAAAAATTGATATGTTTTTTCCAATATTTTACAACATGTTTTATGTAATTTTTTGTAAACATTTTAACATTTTTACTATTTAAAATGTTTTACACGGTAAGTGCATTTGTCAGCAGTGGTTATTTTTGCGAAACCGAACGTAGACCCGCATTGAGTGTCAGTGGTGGGAATCGAACTCATGTCCACACAGGTTCGAGTCCAGTGATGAATCGCTAGACCGTCCGGGTACAAAGTGATTCTATTTAGCCTTGAATTAAAAATTTCTAATCGACATATTTGCTGTATAATAAGTCCAAGTTTTTATGTAATTAATAAAAAGAGTTACCTTTTTACATTAAATGATAATAATAATACTAATAATAAATTACGAGTGGAACTAACTCTCGTTTGTTACATAACATCATTACAATTAGACAAAGAAAATTACTTGGCCAAATTTTACATTTACCGTCCGAAATACTAGCAAGAACGATTTTGGAATAGACAATTGATGATGGCAAAAGAAAGGTTGGGAGTAGGCCACAGATAAGTTGGCTAAAAACCACTTGGGAAGATTACATTGAAATAAATGACTTATACGGTCAAACAAACATTTTGGCCAAATGTTCAAAGACGTGGAATTATTATTTTGTTGCCCTATTTGTTTTTTTTATTATGAGAATTTGTTGTTCTTATTCATCTCACTTCACGTAATCAGTTAAAGATGTTAGATAGTAAAACTTTTGCAATTGAAAATGTACAGCGCTCGACTTGGATTCGAATCTTGCCATCGGCCCACGTTCGGTTTTGCTAAAATGTCCACTACTCAAAGGTGACGTTTCACCGGTTAAGCATTCAAAGTATCAAAAAATAAATCTTGCATTTAAACTGTAACAGTCAAATAAGTGGTTTTTTAAAAAACTTGACATATTCAAATGTTTAAAATGAAAAAAAAAAGAATTTTAGTTTCTATTTGTTTTTATTTTGTTAAATCTTTACAAGATATGGCAATATTCTTTTAAGTTTGTCGCCTTAAACAAACGGAAATTATTTACACACACACAGACACACACGTGTAGACATCACCGTTGTTGATGAAACTTTTGATCTTTGATCCTATTGTTAGTATTGTTTGAACAGCAAATGAGGCGTGTTTTACTACTATTATTGTTTGATCTATTTTGTAATATTTTCTATTCGCAAGTGCGTGTGTATTTGATATAACTTTTGAAGTGAAATTTGTTTTTTTTTCAATATTGCAAACAGCAAGTTTTAATTTTTCCATCCTATTTTACTTTTTCTTGTTATGACTTACTTGAGTGTGTTGAACATGTTTCAATCGTTTGATAAATATGAAGTTGTATATGAGGAATGTGAAAAACATGTGTGCAATGCTACCGAGATATAGAAAGTAGGAATGCAGTTGTATGTTTTAAAATGTATCGTTTTATTGTTATTATTTTTGTTATTAATAATATATATTATTATTAATATTATATTATTTTTATTATTATCATTATTATTACTATTATTATTATTATTATTATCTATAATAATAATAATAATAATAATTTTTATTATTAATAATGGTTATTAATATTATTAATATATTATTATTATTATTATTAATATTATCATTATTATAATATTATTATTGCTCATAATAATAATAATAATCATTATTATTGATATTATTATTATTACTATTATTACATTATTATTATCATATACAATTTGAAAAATAAAATGTTATTATAATGATTATTATAATGATTATTATTATTATTACTATTATTATTAACATGTATAATTTTTGTTGTTATTATTATTATTATTATTAATAGTTGTTATTATTATTATTATTATTATTATTATTATTATTATTATTAATATGTATAATTTTTATTATTATTATAATTTTTATTATTTTTATTATCAATAATGGTTATTATTATTATTAGTTACATTATATTATTATTATTACTATTATTAGTAATATGTATAACTTTTGTTATTATTATTATTATTAATTTTATTATTAATAGTAGTTATTATTATTATTATCTATAATTTTTACTGTTATTATTTTTATTGTTATTATTATTATTATTATTATTATTATTATTATTATTATTATTATTATTATTATTATTATTATTATTATTATTATTATTATTATTATTATTAGTAGTAGTAGTAGTAGTAGTAGTAGTAGTAGTAGTAGTAGTATTAGTAGTAGTAGTAGTATTAGTAGTAGTAGTAGTAGTAGTAGTAGTAGTAGTAGTAGTAGTAGTAGTAGTAGTAGTAGTAGTAGTAATAGTAGCATTAAAAGAGATATAGAGTTGTACACTATTTAACCTAATAATCGCAAAAAAGTTTTTCCAACAGTTATAAAATATCATGATGTTGGAAAAAATTGTTTGCTGTTACCGGCTGCATAATTATAAAATTGTAAATATGTTAAATCCAATTTCGTCAGATTCACTTGAATAATAAATTTACTAGGTTTTCCAGTCAACCAGAAGCACTGTACATCTGTTTCATCCTTACATTTGGAATTATCAACGGCACATAACTTTTAAGTTTTACACACACATAAAATTGAACCCACGCCTTATCTGGTGTCAGGCCAGCGCCTTAAACCACTGAGCTACGGGTGCATCTAATCAATTCTGATTGCTCAGTGTGAAAACAAAGTCCAAATTATGTATTTTAATCTACATCATAATTAATTAATTTCCTTAAATTTATTGTTTAGGCAAAATCTTTTTTAACTAGTGGGCACTTAGAGAAGTTCCAAATGGTTTCCTTTTATTTTTTTTTACTATTTTCTTTCTATTCCCATTTTATTCAAGTCTCTTTGGGAGTAACAATTTTCGATCAACACCGTTTTATTTTTCAACATACTTGCATTGTAGGATTACCTTTATTTATACTTTTCTTTAATCTCCGTGCCAATTCTGTGCCGAGGTGGTCTAGCGGTACTGCGTTCGACTCAAACCTGGATGGGCATCGGGGTTTGAATCCCACCACCGACCCGCTAAAATGCGGACCCACGTTCGATTTCACTAATATGTCTACTGCTGAAAGATGTGTTTCCTGTGTAAAACATTTAAAGTAGTAAACATATATCAATGTGGTTACCTCTTCATTAATTTCTATATTTATACGGCATATAAACGATCGACTTCGAAGACTTGACAAGCGTAGAAGAATAACACAGCTTTTTGGCATCTTTGTGACGTCGCCAATGTTCTCAAAGATTGACGAGACTGCTTAATTTTCTGTCAGGGTTATCTCCCTTAGCCCAACAGCTACATATAGTAACTTTTAAGTATTCTGGATCTATACTTGCACCCACCCGCTGTAACAAAAGTCCAGTTATATAGCTGTGCACTTGGACCCTGTTGGTATTAGTCTAGATTCCTGTAGGTATCTAGTTTAGGATGCACCACGTGGAGGACTAACAGTCAGGAATATCACCATCATTGGAAATAAAGAAAGGTTGATTATTTATTATTTTATTTTAATTGTGGGTAACACTAAAAATATCTTAAGATTGTATCAATTTGTACATTTTTACGTTTCGTTTATTCGAGTTTCTTTTTTGGTAATGACACTAGAATGCAATTTTGGTAAATAATTTTTATCAGTTACATGTTGGTAAAATAGCAAAGTTTCAGGCACAAAATTTTTCAACATGATCCATCTGAAATGGGAATATTTTAAAATATAATTGAGACAAAAGCTATTCTCGACTTACTACTTTATCGATTTTCAGATTTAACACCAATCTACACCGCCATTATCATGTCTTCAGCCTTGGAACAGTCCTCAATCTATATTTGCAAAAATTTTAAATCATGTGAATTTGTAGTGAATACTACTCAAAATTCGACAAAAGTTCAAATTTTGAATCAATCCCATTTGGATCGATATTTGGCGAATTCCAACCAATCATTAAATACCAAATCAATTGTTGGTCAATGTGCTGGATGCGCTCAAACCTTGTCGACAGATCGATATTGTTTGTGTTTGTCGGACGGTCTAATGTGGCATCTCGACTGTCTGAAATGTGTTCATTGCGGTCGATTACTCGAGCACGAATCGACGTGTTTCAATCGGTTTGGACTTATTTATTGTCGTGAGGATTACAAGTCGTAAGTTGGGTATTTTTTTAAACTTTTGTGTACAAATTTGGTAAAATCTACTTGGCGCTGGGACTAGAATCATCACGAATGCTCTGGTTCCACCTTGGAGGGATGTAAACTGCGACTATCCGTATTTGTAATTTTTGCCATTGGATAAATTTACAATCACTCCGTTTTCATACCGTGGTGGTACAACGCTTAATTTAGACCCACGTATATCAACTGAAACCGATGGACTAAGGAAGATAATCGTGACTCAAAATTAGGTGAACTTACTTAATCTTTGAGATTTCACAGGGATGTCGTTTACCAGCCTAAACACTTTATTATTCTTTTACGTTTGTTGCGCTAATTAAGCCATTAAAGTATTATGCAAATATGGAAATAATAAATATAATATATAATATTTTTAAAAAACATACAATGAAGATACAATTTTCAACTTATGAAATAGTTTCTTGTATTATACATTGCAAAATACTTTATAATAAATATGACTGTTTTTTATTGTAACCACGTGAGTCAGCTGCTTTGATTTACTTTTGAACAAGTTATTATTGTAAACTCCCGCAGTTTTGATTTTAACAAATAATAAGTTTAGACAGATATTTCCTTAATTTGGATATACTCATGGATACTGCTAATCCTAAAGATTTGAGTTTCAAATTTCAGAGATAGCTATTTTCCTGATTGTTCCTCCTCCATGTGGTGCATCCTAGACTAGGTGCCAATAGGCATCTAGACTAATAACAGCGAAAACCGAACGCACAGCGGTATAACGGGGCTTTCGCTTCGGCAGGTAAGTGCAAGCATTTAAAGGTATATGTATACCATATGTAGCTGTTAGGCTAAGGGAAATAACCCTGACAAAAATCAGGCTGCCTTGTCAATTTTTGTAAACATTGGCGACGTTACAAGGATGTCGTTATCCTTCTACGTTTGGCGCACTAAATATAGAAATATTAAAAAGGTGACCTCGCGTCACCAACCACCATAAAATGGTAAAAAAAATTTTTCTTTATTTTAACCTGTGTTGTGTTTTAAAATTAAACTTTTTGAAAATAAGTTTAGATAAACTTGACTTGTATAACGTTATTTCTTATTAACGCAATTGTAATCATAGTATTTTAGACCTAAAATTATTTCCACATTACTTAAATAGGTTTCACGACGAATGAGAGCTTGTGACACTCAAATCTACATCTATTTAATTTGGCGCACTAATCTGAATTATCCTGGTTGTTCATTTGAGCAAGTTCCCTTAGCATGTACGTAAAAAAACCAGTGTTTACAAAGCAGTGACAAAACTGCTTGACTTTTGGTTAAATAATATTGATCTTGGTTTTAGTCTAAATCCCAAATGTAGCGCATCAACACACGAAACGAAATCCATTAACACTTCATTAACAATAAACATTTCTATAAAGACAAATATGGGACAGACTATTTTTTATTGTGAAACACCAGATGCTTGGAAAAGGTTTTAAAAATAACAATCTTCCATTTTTTTCTTGTCTTCTCATTTCAAGTTCAATTATCAAAGGGATGCACTAATCCTCCCATTTAACGCTTGACATATTACGACAAACACTTATGCACACGGCTAGTAATGCCGATTAAGACAAAACATGGAAAAACACAAAGTAAATAAGTGGGAAAAAAGAGAAGTGAAATGAATGATTGTTAAGATGTGAAGAGGCTGTAGTTATTTTCGCTGATTTAGTTATTTGATCATTAAAATTGGACAAAATAGCTCGAAGGTATTTTGTTTATTAAACATAAGGCCGTTTTTAGACCTTTTTTTAAAATTATTTTTGTAAAAAATATGATGAATAGAACAAGACCATTTTTTTTGCAATGTGATTGTTTTCAATTTTATTTATTTTGGTTGGTGACTCGTGGTTAACTCTTCGTTGTTTTCTATATTTAAATGGCATAGCAAAACAATCGACTTTGATGACTTGATAAGCGTAACACAAACGTAGAAGAATAATAAAGTTTGGTGGCTGGTAGACGGCATCCTTGTGACGTCGCCACTGTTTGCAATGATTGACGAGGTCGCCTGATTTTTTGTCAGGGTTACCTTTCTTAGTCCAAGAGCTATACTTTAAGATACCTTTCAAGTATGATAAATCTATACTTGCATCCACCAGCTAAAGCGGAAACCCACTTATACCGCTGTGCACTTGGTCCCTGCTGTTATTAGTCTAAATACATAGTCCAGGATGAACAGTTAGGAATATCATCATCATTGGAAATTGAGAATTTATAAGCATTACTCAATTCTCGAGATCATTAGTAGTCCTCAATTTTTAATGTTTGACAATAAACATTCTTTTAGAGAAACTAGACATGAGTTACTCATTAATAAATATAACCCATCCGTACCATATAGGCTATTAAACCTGTGCAGTGTGCAAGGACCTATATGGTAAAGTCTTAGTGAAAGGGTTCTCTCACTTGCTAAACCGGTAGTAACGTAACAGCATTTGAGGACACTGGGCAATTAGAATTGATCAGATTCACTATAAATAATAAATTTACAGGGCCAATTTTATCCAGCCGTGGTTCAAGAAGATGGGACGTGGGCTCAAGTTCATGTGTGTGTGTGTGTAAAACTTGAAAGGCGTGCACTACTGATAATTCCAAAACAAGGATGTGAAACAGCTATACAGTTCTCCTGGTTGACTTAAAATCCAAGTAGATTTATTATTCAAGTAAATCTAACATTTCTAAAATAGAAATAATCATTTAAAGAGTCACACGTACTTGACATCTTAAATTAAATTATAAGTAGTATTTTAAGATGCTACTAGAATGACTGAGTTGGTAAATCGATAAATATGGGTTTGAATTTTTTACTGTCGGCACCAAGTGTAGGATGTCTTATATGGGAAAAACTTGATTTAAATAACCAGATTGTGTCAGTATTATTACAAATCCTCCAGTGAGACTCGAACTTGGATGGGGATACGTTCGATCTCCACTGGCGGAACTCAATGCGGGTTCCTATCCAAGCGGAATTGAATGATTTAAAATCAACCAGACTAAAATTTATTATAGTATTAAAAAGAAAAATGGTAATATTGGAATGCTAATAATCCACGAAGATTTGAGTAATGCTTATAAAGCCTCCATTTCCAATGATGGTGATATTCCTGACTGTTCGTCCTCCACGTGGTGCATTCTAGACTAGGTGCTCTGAGTGCACAGCGGTATAAATGGGCTCTCGCTACGGCAGGTAAGTGTGAGCATACATCCAGAATACTTAAAAGGCATTTTAAGATATATGTATACCATATGTAGCCATAGGTCTAAGGGAGATAACCCTGACAAAAAATCACACAGCTTTATCAATCTTTGCAGACGGTGGCGACGTCACAAGAAAGCCATCTACCATCCAAGAATTTTCTTTATTTTTCTACGTTTTTTACCCTTATCGTTTTACACGCCATACAAATGTGGAGAATAATGAAGAGGTGTCCACGTGACCAATCATAATGTAATAAATGAATGAGTAATATTATTAATAATAATAATAATAATAGAATTTAGTCCTTTAAAACTTTTTTGAATAGACATTGAACTAAAAAAAATAGAAGAAATATTTCTTGTACATGTGTGTGTGTTGGATGATTGCATCATATGATTGAAGTTTATGCACGCCCACTCCAAATTACTAACACTTTCAATATTCCCATTCAACTAGTGATCACGCATAGTCTTTGGGGGGATTATCGTCAATTTCAATTGCTAAAGTTAATCAAACATATAAATAACACTCTAGACTAATTATGTTTGTGTGCGTCATCATTTTTATTATCTTTGCTTCTTGCCCTTACAATAATTATTATTGTCATTATTTATTATGGAGTTTTCAAGGGCGAATTATTAAAATTGTCAGATACACTTGAATCATAAATCCACTCGGTTTGAGTTAGCCAGAAGCACTGTACAGCTATTTCATTCTTATTGGGAATCATTAACAGTGCATACCTTTCAAGTTTCACACACATGAACTTGAAGCCACGCCTTATCTGGTGTCAGATGTGCACGACTGATGATTCCAAACAGGGATGCAAAACAACTCCTGGTTCACTCAAACCAGGAGCACTTAAAAACCTAGTAAATTTATTACTCAAGTGAATCTGATAATTTTTATTTAACAATTCTCAAACAAATAATTAATAAAAATAAATATATTTTCTGTTTATTGCTTTAGCCACTTTATTCCCATATAATTCTTAAAATATTTATTATCCACATATAATCAGAGTATTGGAAATTGCATAACTTGTAAAAAATATGTTATACACAAATTCCCTCAAAAAGTGCACGGCACATTGTTGATATTGATTCCCAATGTCAACAGTCCAGACATGTAGCGAAAGCATTTCCACGTCTCGATATAACACTGCTTTTTCCATTTGGTCTAACTATCATGCTGGTTGAAAGAAAAACATTTGCTCCACATGCAGTCTCTAATTGCGAAATGAATCAGTTTTGTTTGTAAACACACACACACACATACACACGTGTGTGTTTGTCTCCAGTTTACCATAATACACACAAGTTTTTTACAATTATAACAATTACAAAACTCTTTCGTTCTAAAGAGAATGGAACAACAATGAAAAAATTCCGGTTGATGATAAAACCAACTATGGAAATAAAAAATTCCTATTGGTCAACCTTTATGAGTAAGTGTTGGTCGCGTTGGTGCATTCTTCTATCCAAAGGGGATTGTTTGACTTTGAAACTGTACATAAGGTGGAAAAATCGATATAGTGTAAATTTGCCCAACTTACGATTAAAAAATTGTGATCACCCACTCACACAAAGGTTATCTTTTTTCGCAGCTTTAACGCTGGTTGGTTTTATCATCTACAGAAATCCCTAATTATTGAAAATAGCATTAAATTGATTCCACGTGTTTAAATGTTCTGCTAAAATATTTGTCATGTGACATTTGTTTCATTTAAATCGTCCTCCGTCGCAAATAGGTCTTGATCAAGTTCTCTGCAGTCTATATCAACCTTTCTTTTGCCATCTTCCATGGTCCAACCATTTTGAGCTGAAAACAATATGGTTTTCATATAAATAATAAATGAAATGGCAACTCTACATAAATGTTCACTAAATTGAAACTTTATCGTTTAATAAATTATGAATGTTAATAATTGTGACAATGGTATGGGTTCACGTCCATGTGAAACTTGTTGATGATTTTAAACAAGAAAGAACACAGCTGTACAGTGCTCCTGATTGACTCAAACCGAGTGAATTTATTGATCAAGCAACTGTAACAATTCCACTAATTCACCCTTGAAAACCGTATTTAATGTCGGTGTTAAAAATCGAATCCATGTTTATCCAGGTTTGTGTCCAGCACGGTACCGGTAAACCGCCCCGGCACTTACTTAGTTGAAACACAAGACCATGTCAATATTCAAAATGTTACTTTAATTGTTGTTTTATATATTATATATACAAATTATACAAAACCCTTTTGCTTTAAAAGTAAGCATGTGGCAATAAGACAACAATTACAACAAAATAAGAACAACAAAGTCTCGTTGGTATTGAAGATTCTACAAATCGAAAATTGAGCTTTTTTCGGCTTTCACTCAATCCTGATATCTGTGTAACTCTGTCATCGAGATACGCGCGATCACTTCTTTGCCGTTGTTTGCCGGAATGGCGTCCTCTTGTATTGTTTCTGTAGCAGTATAAATTTTTTACAGAGGCCAGATTCCTAACCTTACACGCTCAAATCCTCCTCCTTTATCCAGGCTTGGGACTGGCTAGATTGAATCATTTCTGGTCCAAACTAATATATAAATAATTTTTTTATCCTACTATCCCACTCAGACTATTCGGCATTCACAAACCCAACTGTGTCAAATGTAATCAACAAATTTATCCAAACGAATTGGTATTCCGCCTATTCGACCGCCTATTCCACTGCGACTGCTTTACGTGTATCAAATGCAATCGTAATTTCAACATTGGCGATCATTATGCTTTATCGCGCAATCATTATCCAATCTGTTTGGCCCATAATCCTTTTGAACCAATCAGCATGCAGCATTTGGACGAAGAAAATCAGATGAATCCAAATCCAGTAAAATTGGACCAATCAGGTTCGAACAAAGATAACGAGTCCATTATGGATTATTCTTTATTTGGTAAACATCAGTTGCTGGATGAGAATAGCAACACTACTGTCGGTGTCTATCCGTCGCCTCTTTCGCTTAATGCCAGCCTATTTGAATCGGATAAGTGTAATAATGTAACGAGTGCACCTTTGAAACGCAATCGGAAACGCCGTTCAACTTGTGGCTTACATCAGACTTTTGGTTAGTTTGGAGTTTTTATCATCTTGTTAATTTTTTATATATAAGTAAAAAATAAATTACTAATTTTACCCAATAATAAACATTGACAATTAAAATGTAGAGGGTTTAAAACTATTTAAAATATTGTTTCTGGGCAAAAGTATAAAAATGTATTCAAATAATGAAATCTTCAAAAAAAATATTGACTTACTTATAAGTAGTGCACATCTTTTAACAAAATATTTTACAATTTAAGCTACAAAATGAGTCATTTTTGCGTACTGTAATTGTTTTTTAAAATAAGAGTTTTTCTTATATATATATTTTCATGTTTTTATGTTTGATATTTTGAATATTTTACGAGAAAAGCATCTTTCAGCAGTGGATATTTTAGCGAAGTCGAACGTGGGCCCACATTCTAGTGCCGGCGATGGGACTCGAACCCATGTCCACCGAGGTCCGTATTCGAGCGCTGTACCGCCAGATCACCCCGTAATCAAAATGGATCAGCTCCGGTAATTCGCATTTCATCTCGCTCACTATCGATTTGCTAAAAAATAACTGATGTTAAAACAACAGCAACAATAATACCAACAACAAAAGTTGATGACAGAGCCACCTCTTTATTCATTCCAAGTTTGCATACGAATAAGCTGTCGGATGTGAATTAAACTTAGGAGGTTAAGCGGTATAGCGCTTGATTTGGACCTCGGTGGACATCGGGGTTCGAATCTCACCACCGGCACTAAAATGCGGGCCCACGTTCGGCTTCGCGCAAATGTCTACTGCTAAAAGATGCGTTTCTCGTAAAACATTCAAAGTAATAAAGATTAAAAAAAAAAAATTTTATGACTAAAAGATCGCTTCCTTACAACAACCCCAGTGTTTGTAGGAATTGATAAGGCAATCATTTTTTAGGGGAAATAGGGGTTGACCCTAATTGACGGATTCGCAAGCCTTACTGGCTACATATAGTAAATAATTACCTTGATATACTTTTTAAGCATCTTGGGTGTATGCTACCACTCATTCACTAAGAGGGAGTCCACTAAAATCCATGTTATAGCTCTATACACTCGGTTTTTTTGTTACTAGTCTGGTTTCCCTCAAACACTTAGTCTAAAGTACTTCACATGAAAAAACACTACTTAAATCTTCAGAACCATTAACATTCCTCTCTCCAAAAAACCAGTAAACCGATGAAATTTAATAAACATTGTAATTTATAATTTATTAAACTATTTACTTTTTTGAAATGTATTAATTGTTAAATCTTGACTTAATATAAAAACATGAATTATCAAGTATTTCGTAATAATCATATCAAAACATCAATGTTAATAATAAATATATTAAAGACAAAAATAGTCAATACAATTACAGAAACAATGAAATAAACGGAGAACAACTCAAAAGTTTAGAGTTATACAAACCACGTTATATGCCACAAGCACGCCAATAAATAATCTCGCGCTTTTTGGTGCAGTAAAACAATATATACAAATAATATTAACAAAAATTGAGAATTGTAAATATTAAAATAAGATGTACAAAATAATATAATTAATAAAATTATTTGTTAAATAGTAGTAACGCTACAACTTCAACAAATAACGTCGTAGATGTTGAATGTCTTAAAAACGTAGCGCACGTCAATTACTCTAACTTGATTGAAAATTGTAAATTTAATTTTTTTACAATGGATATTAAAACAGAGACGTGTGTTCAATGAGTTTTCAAAAAAACAATAAATTATTCTGACTTATTTTTGTCTAAATTTAAGGATTTTTACAAGTAATTGTTGATAGGTTAGTTACTTAAAACATTTTGTTATTTCATTTTGATTTTTACTGTTTACAAAAATGTTTTTAACAAGTGGAACGATTTTTATTGCATTGTTAATGGCCATTGTTGCATTTTTCAATTTTTTAAAAATTGATTGAAACGCATTTATTCCAGTTAATAAACAGTTACCAAAGCCAAGCATTGAGTGAGATACTTTTTTCAATACTATCGTACAGTCAATTCCTGTCTTATTTGCTTTTACAAATCTACGTATGGTACTTTATATAGTAAAAGTCCTAATGGAAGGAATTATTTACTGACTTGTTAACTGGAGTAGCGTACATGATTTGAGAACACTGGAACACGGGTGGTTTAAGCGGTATAGCTATCGATTTAGACATGAGTTCGAATCCCACTACCGACCTAGTAAATGCGGGCCCACGTTCTGTTTTGCTAAAATATCCACTGTTGAAAAATTTTTCTCGTAAAACATTTAAAGTTGTACAAATAAGTAAATAAAATAATAATAATTAACATAAATCACATTTACTACTCGTAGATTAATATCTAATTTATTACTATCGTTGGGGATAAACACCAGTTATTATCGTCCAGGATGATCTAAATTCCAAAAAAGTTTACAAAAACACCAATTTTTGCTAGGTGCACTTAATGAACGACACTTGAGGTAGGGTGACTTTAAATGTTAATTACATGCCGAATTAAACCCCTCCAGTAATCTCTATTAGCTGCAAAACGGTAAACAAACGGACGCCCAATTAAGTAATTTATTTGAACGAGGGGGCTTAGCATAAATAAAAGGACTGAGTTTGCGAGTTACAATGTCCATCCGGTCTTCTTTTCCATCCGGGCAATGGATGGGATTTCATATCTATTCTGGCTGGATGAGTAGGCGATCTATGTAAAGCATGGCCTATCCGTTTTAACCATCTTTCTCTTATTGTGCTAGATATACATGGCTAATAAATGTCTAGAAATGGTTTAAATGTTTTATTAGTTATTAAATGGTTGCGCTCAATAGAGGACAGCCATCAAAGCTATATAGATCTTAAACAGCTTTGCTCAAAATGGACAAGAATTTGCATATCACCTTGAGTAAGAGTCCAAGTTTTGAAAACAAGGCTTCGGTCTGACAATAGATAGAACGTGGGTTTGAAACTTTACAGCTATTCACTGCTGTTAATTCTAAACAGAGACGTAAAACGGTTAAACTGTGCTCTTTGGTTATCTCAAACCAAGTGGATTCAAGTGACTTTGACAATATTAACCTATCGTCCTTTACATACTGCTTTTATTTCGTCTGTATTCCAACAGACGACGCGAACAGATCGGCCCTAAATTCGCCATTTTGCGTCAATTTGTCCCAGTCGTCGTGTGTCCGCCAAAAGCGCATGCGCACTTCTTTCAAACACTACCAATTGCGAACGATGAAGTCGTACTTCAACGTCAACCACAATCCCGATGTGAAAGATTTAAAAATTTTGACCGAAAAAACCAGTTTGTCCAAACGGGTGTTGCAGGTAAGATTGGGATGCGTGTTTGACTTATCTGATGTATTATTATTATTTATTTATTTATTAATATAAATAATTTTCTTCATTTACTACTACTACTACTACTACTACTACTACTACTACTACTACTAATAATAATAATAATAATAATAATAATAGTAATAAAAAAATAGTAATAAAATTAATAACAATTACAGTAATGGTACCATAGTAATAATAATAGTAATAATAACAATAATAATTTTTGCTGTATTAGTAGCAGTAATAAAAGCAGTAATAGTATTTAAGACATTAATAATAGTAATCGTAAAGTAGTAACAGTAGTAGTAGTAGTAGTAGTAATAGTAGTAGTAGTAGTAGTAGTAGTAGTAGTAGTATTAGTTCAGGGTTCGAATCCCACCACCGGCTCATTAAAATGCAGCCCCACGCGTTTGGTTTCGCTAAACAATGTAACCACTGCTGAAAGACATGCGTTTCTCGTACAAGCATTTAAAGTAGCAAACATAACTAAAAATAACTCCACATTGTCCATTTCTTCCAACTCCTGCCCCAGGTGTGGTTTCAAAATGCGCGAGCAAAATACCGCCGCAATTTGACCAAACAAAAAAACGGTTTGTCGGGCATTTCCAACGACAAACTCAAAACGTCTTCCGACAGTTTGATTTCGTCGCAAGACGTTGTATCCGACCTCGACGCAAGTCAAATCAGTTCGACCTTTTCCGAACACAGCGACAACGACAAAGTATTGGACGATGAACATGAACACGATACCATGTGTCACGTGATGACCAAACAAATGTACAAAAACGCTGATATTGACCATTTAATGAATAACAATTATCAACATGATCAAAAGTCCATTTGTGAACATCACAGTGATTTCAATTCTGATACATCTTATTCAAATAATGCCCATATTGACAGTACTACTCCAAATACTACTGAAATTGTTTCGAGTAGTATACTTACAAATCACGAATTTGGCAATAGCTATTTCCAATTAGATTATGCATCTTTAAACCAATTTCCTTTCGCCCAAATTCTCCATTCATAATGGAAGTACTATCAATTTACTCACCTATCCCCTCCTATGTTAGTTTTTTTAATCCCATTTCAACTGATCAGCTATTTAAAACTTTGTTTTCGTTTTCTTTATTTTATTTTTATCCTCGATAATAAACTCAAGCATGCATGAAGTAATGTGCCTGATGTAACTTGAATGAACATATGTATTGTAAAATATCAACATTCTATTATCTACTTAAATAAGTAATTTTAAATGATATTTGTCGTGCGTTTTTTTTGGTATTGTTGAAGATGGGCTAAATAATTTGAAGGTAAAAGAATATGTTTGATTGTGTGAATTAAAAAAATAATAATGAACTCAAAATGAAATTTAAGATGTTTTGGTTGTAATAAAACTTGAACTTTTTAATATAGTATTTTATGCATCCTAATTGGTGTAAATTCAAGGTCATTGACAAGATGTTTGATTGGTTTGCAAACAACCAATCAAATTTTCATGCTTAAACGGCACGTGTTAGAAAATTGATAATACTAATCAATTCAGGCGTTTACATTCTATTTTCTTATCTTAACACGTAGTGTTGAAAAACCATTTTAGCACGTACCGCTGCTGTATAAATAATTAGATTGCCATAAACTGTTCAAGGATTATTTTTCTGTATTGTTACAAAATAATATTAAATTGTCATTTTCGATTGCCAGTACTTTGAATGTTTTACGAGAAATATCTTTTAACGGTGGACATTCTTGCAAAGATGAATGGAGGTAATGGGAATCGAACTTAAATCTACCTGTATTCGAGTCAAGCGTTATACCGTTATACCACTGAAATATTATTATTATTATTACTATTATTATTATTTTATTATAACTCCATCTCAACGACTGATGTAAAAACATAACACTTAAACCTTACGTGCACATTTAAAGCCCAACTAATAAATAACATATATATATATATATATATATATATATATATATATATATATATATATATATATATATATATATATATTATTTTTGTACAAATTATATATCTTTGTACATAATAGAACTTACAATAGATTGTTTAATGACCAATTTAATCTATTATGTAAAATTACGTTTTATGTAGATACATATTTAAAAATAAAAAAAATAAATACTTTTTTTTAAACAATTGTGATTACATAAATTATTTCTTTTTGCTAAAGTAAAAATTTAAGCAAAAAAACACTTAGTAAAAATTCAAAAAAACTTTAAAATTGTGAAAAATGTGTTTTAAAATTTATTTTTTAATTTTGTATATAATGTTTTTTTAATATTGAAAAATGTTTGTTTATTTTTTAAATACAAATGGTGTGATCTACTAACAAAGCAATGTTGAAATTAATTTTTGTGCTAACTAGTTATAAAATTAAAGCATTGGGTTCCCATTATAATTCCAAATAAAAATAGTAGAAGACGTAAACCGTGAGATAAATTTTTTTCATATATTCTCTTCAGTCACAAGCATATATAAATATAAATATATACATAAAAATATATAATGTAATATGATGTAATTAATGAATAACTATACATACATACATAGACGCAACATGCCTATGTTAAATCCAAGCTAAATTTAATAAAGTTACCAAGGTTGAAGCAGCTGTACAGTGCTCCTGATTAACTTAAAAATCTAGTAAATTTATTGTTCAAGTAAATCTGACAATTCTAATATAACAATTCTAAAACAAATAATCCCTTGAAAAAACCCATTGATAAAGTCACAAATTGCTTTTGTGCACACAAAATGGGTTTTTCTTTGTGAATGTAAACAGATTCAAATGTTTTTAACATATTAGCAGCTTGAGCCGTTAACAATACTTTAAAACAATCATAATAGTTAACTCGGTGGTTTGTTTAATCCAATTAACATAATAATGACAAAGTGCACAAACGTTCATTTGAGTTGGATTCTTTATCGATCCAATTGGGAATATATTCTTTGGCCCGTTTAGCTAAGCGACGAGTTGTCCGACCAATATATTTGTCACTGCAACTGCAAGTAAACTAGCAGGTACAATGGGAAGTGGAAAATATTACTTTAGCTATTTTTACCTTAGGCAGAGACGGACATGTTATGGTACATAACATTCTCAATTAGGTCAATGGGTACGTCCTTTTAATCGCACTTTTAAGCTCTGTTTTTAGGAGGTTTATGACATTATCTCCTTTAAAAGGTAGTTTTATGAATACTGGGCTGCCGTTTACAATATTTTTTAGTTCTGAGTGACTTTGAATAAAAATTAATAAGTTTTTCAGAATATCCATTATTAATTACAGTTTGATTTGTATTTTTCTAATTTTTTATCAATAGTGTCAGTTGAACATATTCTCTGTACATGGTTAACTAATATATATTAACCAGTGCACTTTTTTGTTGAATCGGTTGGGAACTTTTAAAATGGAGATATTAACCAGTCCAGGTAGGTTTTGGGTAAATCTTGCGTTCAATAGATCCATCATTTCTTTGTACCAAAAATAAATTGTATTATTTTCTTTAAGCTCACATTTGATTTTGATATTGACATGAATGTTGTTGGAGATTTGTAGTAATTGACATACATATGCATTTTTGTGTTTGAGAAGCAACTCGTGCAATGAAGTTCAGCTGAGTGCAAGATTGCCGACAAAATACTTTGACTAATTACTGATAAATGTGATTGGGTCTTTGGGCTTAGACCATATTTTTGGTGGCGTTTTTTAGGGTCAAATGTGCCGGAGTGGTCTATCAGTTCAGCGCTCAATTTAAACCACGGTGGGCATGGGGGTTCGAATCCCATCACTGGCACTAAATGCGGGTCTACTCGTTTGGCTTTGCTAAAATGTCTACTGCTGAAAGATGCCTTTTTCCTAAAACATTCAAAGAAATAAACATAAATTTTTTTTAAATAATAAAATATATATCACTACAATTATAATTGTATTTTATTTGTTATACAATATTGTATACAGTATAATTAAACTAAGGTCCTTTTTTGAGTTATGTCATTAATGGAGATAAATATCGAAACATAATGTAAAACCGTATAAATAAACTATGTGAAAAAAGTAAAACAATAGATAATAATAACATAAATGCAGATATTTTAAATTGGTTTTTCATAGCATTTAATTCTTTAAAAGTGTATTGATTATATATACACATGTTTATAGCAACACTCCCACCATTAATTTTGTTCTATAAAGTAGCACTGACAAAATAACTTTACTGTAACCAATGGCAACTTCGGTGGAGAAAAGAGTTTAGTACCAACCTAGTTTGGTTCAATTTCCTACGGAGCAAGCGGCGTTGCTTGTAGAAGGTTGCGTTAATTCCTTAAAACTGCGTTGCCCGAAAATGACGAATAATGACACGAAATACGAAGAAAAAATATATTTGCCAAATACAACTTAGATTCAATATGGATGCGGAGAAGACGGAAATGGAGTGAAGGTGTGACTACAAATGGCTATATAAACAACCGTTGTCAACAATAATAACAGTCAAACAAAAATTGTCAATATTGTTAAAATAATGTCGTCAGAACGTAAACGTTATTTTTATAATAAAAGAATATTGTCTATTATTTTTGCATCTAATTGATAACAAGTACGCAAACGTTGTACGACCATTGAATCCAACACTCCTTAATTAAAAATACTTATTCTTCAGTTGTTTGGCCACATTGATTATAATAATAACAGAAAGCAAATAAATCAAGACTAGCGTTTGTTCAGTTACGTTAAAACATCATCAGTTCAATTTAATTATTTGAAATTATGGTGTTTAAATAAACAAGTGAAAACAACTCATAAAAATGTGATGTTTGTTCTTCTCAAGGGAAAATCAATAATTTTTAATTAAATAGTCATGACTAGAAAATTTTGGAAGCTGGATTCTTTAATTGTTTTCAATTAATTTTCATAAATCATACTTGCTGTTTTTCTTAAAAAATATTATTATGTAAAAATTTATAAAAATATAGAGTAGGTAACAATCGTTTAGGTAGCACTAAAATTGTCAAAATTTTAAATATTTTATTTAATCTCAAATTACAAAATGATGCTTTAAAAACTTCCCTGGTTCATATGTTTAAAAAATTGGTACATTTTTTCATTTTATATTTTATAATGTATCCCAACATAATGATCTTTTAGTTGTACACTAGTCATTAAATTTTAACTAAATATGAAAAACATGAATTATTAAGTATTTCGTAATAATCATACCAGAACATAATTGTTAGTACTCAATATATTAAAAGTTAAAAATAATTAATACAATTATGCATCACAAAATAAATAAATTAAGCGGACAAACGGATAAAGTCAGAGTTACACAAACCACGTCAATATGCGGCAGTTAAACATTTTCGGCACGCTATAGAAGGTCGAGATTTTGTAATATTAACAGATCATAAACCGTTAACGTACGCCATTCATACGAAATCTGATCGTTACTCCCCAAGAGAAGTCCGACATTTAGATTATATTTCACAATTTTCTACAGATATCCGACACATTCAAGGGGAAGCAAACGTAGTTGCAGATGCCTTATCAAGAATTGAAATTAGTTCAGTCAAATTAAACAAAATTGATTTTGTTGATTTTGCAAAAAAACAACAGGAATATTTGCCGTTATTAGATGAATTGAGTCAATCAAGTTTAATTTTGGAAGAGATCAAGATTTCGTCGGCAGAAAACAAAATAGTATGTGATATTTCTCAGGGATGTCCTCGGCCTTTAGTTCCCCCGAGCTTACGTCAAACCGTTTTTGAGGTTCTACATAATCTTCCACATCCTGGAGTCGCAGCGTCACAGAAACTAATCAGTGAACGTTATGTATGGCCAAATATGCAGAAAGATATTAAAATTTGGACAAAACAATGTATTTCGTGTCAAAAATCTAAAGTACATCGACATTGATTGTACAACAGCGGAGTTAGTCTACGGAACAACGTTACGGTTACCAGGTCAATTTTTCAATAGTAAAGAGTCAACATCTGAAAATCTAGAGTCATACGCTGTCCGTCTAAAAATAAATAAAGTCGCGCTTTTTTGGGTGCAGTACAACAATATAGAGAATATTAGCAAAATTTGATAATTGTAAATATTAAAATATAAACATGTTAAAATAAGATTTACAAATATTATAATGAAAAAAATATTTGTTACTTAATAGTAACGCTATAATCTAGAGCATTGAATGGTTAACAAAACCAATGCTCTAGTCTATAGTTGAAAAAAGGATAACATAAATTTTATGATACTTTTAAAAATAATTGTATATTAGTCCTATAAATTATAAAATCCTTGGCTAAAATAAATGTTACATTTATTCAGACAACACAATCCATAATATAATCGTAATTTTTTGAAATTATTTTAAAATTTAGTGTAAATGGTTTGAGAAATAAAAATATTCGATTAAGAAACATTGGGTTAAAATACCTATAAATTAAACACTGAGAAAATTCTAGAAATCAATAAATATTACCTAAAATATTAAAAATATTTAGCTTTTATTATATATTTTTGTATATGTTTACATATTTTATAATATAAAATATTTTAAAGCAATTAATCTCCTTGTTTTTCAACTTTTTTTAAAAGTGTCAATATTTTTGCTTTTGACCTAAATTAGAATTTTATAATGATATTGGTATAAAAGATTAGTTTTTATAAAATATATTCCTTATACTGTTAAAATAATAATTCAAGAAGGGTTTTAGCACAATTTTGATGTGTTTCATATAATTAAATAGTATCACACAAGCGCAAATAAATTATATTGAATTAATTTTGACGGAAGCTTTTTTATCCACCTTAGTTTAAGTTCTCTACATATTTTCCATTTTTGTAATGTGTGTAAATTGTCCGACACCTTATAGAAAATAAGGTTCATTTGCAAAAGGGTGGTGTGTAAAGTGTAAATATTGATTTGTGTATTTTAAGATTACTTTTAATGTAAATGTTATTAAGGTTAATATTTTTTATTAAAATATTTTGAACCTATTTTTTCTTAAATAATTAAATACAGAGATTTATAGAAAATAGTGTAATTAGTAATTGCTTATGTATCACTAAAATGGCCAAAAAACTGAGACATTCCCTATGTTAAACATCATCATCATCGGGAGTATACATCACCCACCGATTATTATCGCTCAAGATAGTATAAATTCCAAAACGTCTGCAAAAACACCAACTTTTACTATGTGCACTTAATGAACGATACTTGAGGTGTGCTGACTTTAAATGTTAATTACATCCCGAGTTAAACCACTACAATGATCTCTGTTGGCTGCATAGGGTAAGCAAACGGACGCCCAATTAAGTAATTCATTTGGACGAGGTGGCTTAGCATAAATAAACAAAACTGAGTTCACGTACTACAATGCCCGTCCAAATTTTCCGTTGGCCTCCTGGCCTTTTTTTTAATCCGGTTAATAAATCAACTTTCATAGCTATTCTGCCTGGATAAATAGGCAAAAATATGGAAAGCGATTAATATTATTTAAAATATTTAAAATGTATAGTTTTTAAATATTGATTTTTATATATGTATAAATATTTTATAATATGATTTTATTTTTAAACAAGCACTTTAATCTTGGTTTAATTTTTAAAATTGTCCAAATTTTAATCTTAATTTAACTGTTTGTTATTAATATTGCTAAAATACTGCTGAAATATATGTTGAAAGTATGTTGTTTTAGTTGAAACGCATATGTGCTGGGGTGGTCTAGCGGTACAGCGCTCGAATTCGGACCTCTGTGGACATGGGTTTGAATCCTATCACCGGCACTAAAATGCGGGCCCTCGTTTGGCTTCGCTAATTGTCCACTGCTGAAAAATGTTTCTCGTAAAATATTCAAAGTTGCAAACATAAAATAAAAAATAAATAAATAAATACAATATAATATAATTCGGTAATGTTACAAATCTAGTCAATAATACCACGGTAATTTTGACACTAGTTAGAATCTTCTAATGCCGAAAATTGAAACTATAATTACATGAAACAATTTTGTTGTGTATATGCTGTTCAACGAAAAAAAAACATACTAATTGTCTAGTTTTGCATAATTACATAATTTTAATATTTATTTAAATTAGTTAAATGTAAAATAATTAATTTATACATTGAATAGAATTACCGTGTATATACATGCTAGCTAAATAAACTTATAAATAAATATATATTTTGAAAGCATATTACACAATATATTTGATTTAAAAATAAAATACCTTAAATTATTAAAACGTTTGTTTTCTAACAAACTAAAATAAATAATTTGGCAACATTTAGTTTGCTCTATATTCAAATGAATTTGTAAACTAATCATGTTTGATGCGAAGTAACATCAGGTTAAACAAACAATTACTGCTTTAAATTTACGCAATGTTACACTTTAACTGATGCATAAAATGTTATTTAATCATTAATTAACAAATAAAAAAAATAATTTAATGTGTTATATTTTCACCTAGCATTTCTCCCCCAAATTAGTTTCGGGAAAATTAATTTTTACATTTTTGACTACTTTTCCCATTATCAGTAGTGATATGTTGGTAACATGGTGCAACTTTGTGTCAAATGGAAAAATTGTTTTGGTTAAACAGTACGCTGTTTTTATTTATTTCTATTATTCAATGATACTATTAACATTTGATAAGTTATAAAACCCATTGCGGAGAATGGATAAAAAATTGAATGAATGAGAGTTAGCTAATGTGCAACCACCATTTTTATGCTTTCAAATAAATATAATAAGACTTAAAATAATTGTTGCTATATTATTGTTATACGATATTTGTCACATATGCACTTATCTTTAGAAGCCCAAAATTAACTTTGGACAGAGTTGATTCTACACAGTTCACAGTTGTTACAAATATAATAGCAGAACAACACTAACTGAAATTTGCTTTATTTTAATCTTGAGTATAATTTCTGTTTGATACCAGATTACTATTCTTTAAACCAATATTCTCATTGTTCTCATGTTCTATCATTATATTCTTGGTAACGATAATTGTTAAATTTTTTGTGTTTATTATAACTTTCGCATTTTAAATAATTTTATTTTTTGTTACCAATGACAAACCTATTTAACAATAGTTGTAAAGTGTCCTTAAGTAAAACAAACAAATAGCATGCTTTTACACTATTATTACCATTAGATGAATTATAATACAATGTATTTAATGCTAATAAAACGCTAATAAAAAATTATAAAATTCAGTAAACAGATGTTTTGTCTACTCAACTCATATAAACACACTTGATATTTGTAATGTAGTTGCAACTTGAATGATTAAAACATTAAACAGATAGAAATTTTGCAATTATCAATTAAAACTGATTGATGTAGATTTTGTGTACACTTGCATAGCTTTGTCTAAATCGTTAAAATGTTAAATAATTTTGTCTAAAGTCAGAAACAAAACCTTGAAAGATCTACCATATATTAAGCAAATGGAAGATGAAAGAGGAACAGTACTGACAGAAGAAGAATTAATGAAGAAAAGATGGAAAGTATATTTTGAAACCCTATTAAATGAAAAAAAATGTAAGTACTAACTGAAGATAGGAGAAACCTAATCAGGGTATATATGTAAAATATATTCCAAGTAAAAGTAATAAAAGTGTGAGGAAGATTTTTAAAAATAGAACAGCATTAAGACCAAAGGAAATACCTACTGAAGCATTGAAATGCTTGAAAAATTATGATATTAAAGGATTGGTATATTTAATATAAAACAAAAAGTAAATAGCTGGCAAGTAGAGAAAATGTGTTATTACGCTAATCTACAAGGAGAAGAGAAACATCCAAGATTGTGGTAACTATAGGGACTTCGTATAGTTTGTATTAATTTGGAACTAGCATACGATTGGATTCCAATTTATGAAGTGTTAAGAAGTATAAGAGATAAAGGTGACTCAGAAAAATGTGAAAATTGTACAAGATACGTATGATAGTGCATAAACGTTGATAAGAACTAGTGTTAAGGAGATTGACCTACATCAGAGGTCAGCATTAAGTCCATATTTGTTTGATCCAGTTGTCGACGTAGTAATAAGAGACGTTAAAGTGGAATTATCATGGAGTATGTTATGTATGGATAACAGTAAACAGGAAAATCTAGAGATATAAAATTACACTAATGGAGAAAGGTGCTAGAAGATTGAGGTTCAAAAAACAACAACAAAAAGATTGTTTGTATGCGTGCGCAAAAGATGCTGGAGAAAAGTTAAAAAAATAAATTAAAAATTTATAAAAATAACCAAGTTTAAATACCTGATTTTATTATTAAAAGAAATTAAATTTTTGATGTGGGAATAACTCAAAAAACACAGACAGGATGGTATAAGTGGATAAAACTTAGATGACTATTATGTGACAAAAAGTAAACCAACTGTAATTTTCCAGATAGAAAACTGCGAATTTTAAGAAAACCTAAAAAGGTACTTAAACTCTATGGAATTTTTTATGCATTAAATACAAAAATTACGCAAACAATTGTAGAATATAAAAAAGAAATCAGAAAGCAGTGAACCGTTGGATTTACAAAAGTTTATCATTTACTATACCAGCCCATGTGCTCCAATGTTAGCCACACAACACTACACAGTCCTCAGGCCAATTACATTTTGTACGTTAAACTAGAATCATTCTGTTTTTCTGTTAAAAAAAGCTAATGTGCATGCTTTCTCAAATCGTTTACAGCAATTTCCACGTAGAACAATTCGGATTTTACAATGCTATCTTTTCGAGGTCACACACACTCACTAGTCCATTGTTCAATAAAATACATAGATCAAATTTCCAAACATAAAAGTTGACGAATAAAAAAAGTTCCCGTAATGGGCTTTACCTTCTACTTTCAAAACCGCACAGTTTGTTTACAAAATGTAATCCATTGTTTATTATTAATACACTTTTCATTTAATATAAGTAAACGTGTACAATGTTCTGTTAAATATACCTATAAATGTACCTGTGAAAATGTAGTATAGCGGTACAGCGCTCGATTTAGGCTTGAGTAGGCATAGGCTCGAATCCCGCCACCGACCCACGGTCGGTGTCGCCAGAAAGTTCACTTCTGACAAATGGTCCTCGTTAAACATTCAAAGTAGAAAAAATAAATAAATAATACTTCTCTCAATTCGTTTGTGCTTAAATTTTGCCCAAAATGTTAACGTTTCTTTTATTGCTTTTGACCGTGTATAACAAAAACCATTTTCCTCAGTCTGTAAAGGCTTTTTCACAATATTTGTTTATAAAACTATCTATAGTTTTTGAGTTATAGTTATTATTAAAAAAATGGAAATTAGATATTTTTGTAAACTAATACATATGTCTTTTTGGTATGTTTTATATTTTAACAAATATTAATTGTTTCTATAATATTACCAATAATATAATACCTTTTTGTTGCATCGTAAATATGAAATGAACAACATTTGAAAATGGTATGTAATTAATTATGTTAAAAACATTTTGAACTATACCTATTTTATTTCGTACTTAATACAACTTAAAATTAAAAATTAAAAAAATACAGTGAAAATGGAAAGTTAAAGTAAAAAACGATCACAATGCGCTATTTAAAATATACACTTGTAGCGGTGAAAATCGACGAAGATATTTCAAAGTCCAAAATAATAAACGATATTATTTTATTCCGTCAAAAATTAACATTTAATTTTTTGGCAATTAATATTCTTTCGAGTATTGACAATTTTGTTTGAATGTATCAATGGTACATACCAGTGGGAACGGCTATAAATACAACCGTTCCCACGCCATTGATAACTTCCGTTTCCTGCTATTATTCCGTTCCATTCTGGTTTCCATCTTGGTCCTTCCCACGATCCGATCTTGTAATTTGGCAATAAACGATTCCCGGTCCAGTCTTTGCGTTCTCATTCATTACTATAAGTAATCAGTACAACATCAGAATTGGGCGGAAACTACGACTAGTTCCACACTCAACGCAACCTTCAACAACAAGCAACGCCGCTTGTCACATCCAAACCGCCCCCATCTTGCATTTAGTGAAACGAGGCTACGCAGCCTGCAATTTGGAGTCAGTTCACTAAACACTTTAAAAACATATTTGTAAAAAACGACGTAAAAAACATTTTTATATAGCACAATAACTACAATAATTAAAATAAATGCTATAACATTTTATACTTAAATATTCAAATTGAAGCAAGTTACAATCGAACTACTAATTAGCTAATAATAATAATAATAATAATAATAATAATAGTATTAACAATAATAATAGTAATAACAATAATAATGATAATAATGAGAATTCTACTGATTAAAGTCTTTCTAATACTGGCGACCAATGTTTAAAACTGCTATATTTAAATTATGTTATTAATTAATAATCAATAAAAAACCATAAGGGGCATTCAAATTCAAAATTTAATTGGTATTTATGTACAAATGTAAAACAAAGTTAATTATACATCTTTTTTATTACTCTTTCTTTGTTTAAACGTTTCACACAAAAAGGTATTTTGTCAAGTGAATATTTGGTAAAGCTTTTGACAATTAACCCGCATTTTTTTCAAAATTAAATTACATGAACTTAATTCTTTTTTGATTACAGCAGCAACATTTTCAATAATATATATACATATTATTTAACCGATAAAAGTTTCTGATAAATTAGCATGATTTTGATTTATGGATTAACATTTAATATTGAACATACTTTAACATGTGAGCTATATATGCAGTATATAATGCAGTATATATATATATATATATATATATATATATATATGCACAAGTAGTAGCTGAAATAAATGTAGTATTGCAGTGGTGTTTATAACATTACTTAACTGCATTAACCACATTTAAATTTTACTAAAACATTTTTTAAACATTACTTCAACAGCATCGTATATATATATATATATATATATACAAACATTTTCCACTAATATTGTTATTAAATGTTAACTAAGATAAAATAAATTGTTTTAAATATTTCTTCAAATATTTTTTTGAAAAACGGAGAAACAAGTAAATTATTGGCTTAAAAATATATTCTTATAATATATGTAGATATGTTAGAAAATAAGTAACACAAACTATAAAATTTTTAATATTTATACAATATACATAACTTTTCATAATTTTATGTAAGGATTTAGGTCAGGAACCCGTCAGTGTATGAATTAAATTTTGTGGCATTTGATTTTGCCTTGTTGCATCAATATTTTAATTACATAATCGTGTCTTTCAAGTTAATTACATCATTTTATTCAAATAATTAAAATATTACCGGAGTTGTCTAAAGGTACTACGTCCGATTCAAACGTGGGTGGGCATGAGTTGTGATCCCAACAACCGACAACAAAATTGTTACAACAATGGATTCATTTTAACGAGAGTAAGAAATTTCTAACAACAAATCAATAATTTATTTCAGTTGTTACTTGAACAAAATGCTTTGGAGTATTGAAGATATGGTCATGCTCCAGAATACACTTTAGAATTGGTAATGTGCTTTTTAGTATAACATACCATTTACTATAAAATTGATCTATTTAGACTGATAAATAGGTGCTACAGATAGTGACAAAAGTGAATCCATTGTTGACCTACTATGATATTGAAATATATGTAGCACTTTGTTACTTA
The DNA here is from genome assembly GCA_025895645.1 of Cardicola forsteri. Taxonomy (NCBI): domain Eukaryota; kingdom Metazoa; phylum Platyhelminthes; class Trematoda; order Strigeidida; family Aporocotylidae; genus Cardicola; species Cardicola forsteri. The sequence continues at coordinate 512,545 of JAKXYG010001355.1, read as the reverse complement.
TCTTAGACATATCTAGCACTTATTAATAAGTACCTTAGATAATACTACTTATTTATATATACATTTAATATTATTCGCAACAAAATTCTTAATATAATACACAATAATATTCGGGTTATTTTAAAAATATACATTAATTTATTTTATAAACAAAAATATTTAAAAAATTAAATTGAATGAAATATGTTGCCTACTGTAACTTGTTATAAAAAATTCGTATGTATGAGTATGGATATTTAAATGTTAACCCAGTATTGGAATAGAATGGGCTAATAGATTTGTGTAAAAAATTACCTAATTCCACTTTAAACGGTTACAAATCTAGTTGAGAAGAGAGGAGGAGTTTAAAAGAAAAACTGGCATCCTGACTTATGTAAAAAATAATATTGCTAAAAAAGCAACTAAAGGACACGATTTTATTAAACTATTGCAAAAAAACGACAAAACAGTATAATTCTAATGACAGGGTTTGTCAAAATGCAGAAAGGTTTTCAATCTTCGATATGCACGATTATTAAAGCCAAAAATTTATTGTTAAATTATATGGAACAATCTTGCCTTGTTCCATGCTCTTCAGAGCCAAAGAATTTTCAAAAAAGGGTTTTTGTTGTTTGGGTGTGTTAGGGAAAGTATTTGTAAGCGTGTAGACAATTAATATTTTTATCTTATTTTATTTTATGTTGCTACTTTGAATGTTTTACAAAGAGCATGCCTTTTAGCAGTGGACATTTTAGCGAAGCCAAACGTCGGCCCACATTTTAGTGCCGATGGTGGGATTTGATCCCATGCCTACCGAGGTCCAAATCGAGCGCTGTACCGTTAGGCTAAACTGGAATCCGCATTTAGAGTCAGCAGTTTGACTTAAAACCGTGCTTACTTACTAATTTATTATTCTTAAATATTTTAAAGAAAATAACTTTTAAAACAATTGTATTGTGTTTGCTAAAGATTTCCATAGTATATATACTATTATTATTATTATTATTATTGTTATTATTATTATTATTATTAAGCTTTAATATCTCACTAGAGATACATAAATACTATAAATATATATAAAATTGTAAACTTAATTTTTAATTTAACACACTTAAAGCAAATGAAAATTATTTAACAAATAGAATTTTATAATTATGTAAATACTTCAATAATATTTAAGTCGAGCAATGTACCTAATTAAACGGGATGTGTGACGTATTGATTAATCCATGATTTGTCTTGTCGTAATTAACATTTTTGTGTTTTAAATTAAAGTTGACAATCTGTATTTAAAAATGAATAATAAAATTATTTTTGTTTGCCAAAAATAAATTTTTTACTTAAATTATTTATTTCACAATTTACTGACATTTGAAGAAAAACAATTTATTAAATTACTTATTTTTACGTGTAGCAAGAAAAAAGACAATTAATTAATTGTGTTTAAGTTTTGAAAGTCATTATTTTCTATATTATTGTTTAAATTAAATGTCTGGTCCAAAATGGTGCTTGTCAGTGAACTCTTAGTTTTCAATTTTTTCTGTTTTAACTTGAAAGATATATTTTTTTAACAAAGTAATTATGCTAAAATAATATGGACTATTAATACTTAAAGTCAATTGTTTTTTAACTTTTTTAAATTATAAATGCCTAAGTGTCTTGAAAATTTTAGATAAATGGCATTCAATTGGGTAAATGGTAATAATTACACTTAAAAATTTTATACATATTAAGTTAATAACATAAAACGATTACGCAACATAAAATTTTTAAAAAATAAGTTTTTTTTACATAATTTTATAAATTATTACATAACCCAGCACACGTCGCTGCATACACTTTATAAAAAGAAAACTGATCAGTTTCCAAATTCTGTATGCACATAAAATTTAACATTAATTATGGTGTGAAAAGATCAAAGAATATTTTTAAATACTTGACTTCTCATTTTTGTTTTATTAACCTATCCAACATTTTAATTTGAACTTTTAACCTTGGCACAATTTTGAACACTTATCTAGTGTGATTACAATGAGTTTAAATACTGGAAGCTATTTTTTAAGTTTTATAAATTACGAACAAATCAAAAAAGTCATAATATAGGTTTGATTTTTAAACAAATAACGGATTTATTTTATATAAGTACAAGAACTGTATACTATGTGTTAAAGGATTATACACGTCCAAGAATAGCAGGAACAGGATCTGCATCATTAACGAGTAGACGAGATGATATTTTTATTATCACCAAACTAAAAAGAAACAGAATGAAGCCTATCCAACAAATAAAAAAGAAGAATTGCCCAATTTTTTATATTCACTTATCCGTAATCGGATAAAATCGGCCAATCTGCAGTTAAGGAAAACGCTAAAAAAGGTTCCTTTAACTGCAGAACATAAAAGAAAACGCGTGGAATGTGCCAAAACATATAAAAACCGTTCATTATGTTTTTGGAGATTGGTTTTTTTTACATACGGATGTGCTTTGAAATATGAACCATGGACAGTGCAGTCCACGGTCATCTGTGGTCCCGATTTTCCTCAAGACAACAATTACATTGTTAAAAAGGTTGTACATCCATCATGTCTTCATGAATATTTTGGAATTAAGTACCGGCAACTACCAAAATAGAGCGAAACAGGTAGCCATCTAAACAGCTCAGAATTTGTAACTATTTTCAAAGAATCTTTTAAGTTTGAATTACAACAAAAGGCTTCAGGGCATTTAGTGGTTCAAGATAATGCTCCAGTGCATACATTCAAAAAGGTAACTTGGTTTTTATTATAATCTAAAAATTAACGCATTTTTTTATTGTTAGACCAAGGATTCTTTAAATAGCAAAAAGCTGAGCTTTGTTCAATTGCTTCCATACAGCCCAGATCTCAATGTAATTAAAAAAATTTTCAAGAGGTGAATAAAACGAAAAATTGAGGCACACTTACCGAAAAAATTAATTATGTGTTGGACAATCGAATTCCACAATATTATATCAATAATTTAGTCGATTCCTATCGAAAACGGTTAAAGGCAGTTATTAAAAAGTATGGCTATCCCCTGAATTATTAATTTTTGACAATTGGTGATGTCTGCTTTGTATATATATACATATTTCATAATATAATTTATTTCTAAGCAACTAACGTAGTAGTTTTTTCATGTTGTCAAAATGTGTAAATTTTGGGTTTTTAGTCTAAGCGAGAATTTGATAATGCTATTTGTAAAAAGGAAATATTTTTAGTGTTTTGAATATTGGTATTGTTAATGTGATGTTTAATGGATATTTTAGTACAATGTCGATGTGCCTAATATGCTTAAGTGATGTAAGGAAAGTCAATTAATTTCAATGTATTAATTTTGACAGCTCCCATATTAGCCCCTGTAATGTCTCCTCAAATGCGGACAATTTTTTCACCTTTTATTAAAACTTTTCGTGGGCAGGCACAAAACAATGAGTCTAGTCTCACTTTTACAAACCGTGCCTTTTAGATGTGGTATTTCATTGTGCTGGGGTGATCTAGCGGTATAACGCTCGAATTTGGACCTCGGTGGTCATGGGTTCGAATCCCACCACCGGTCCACTAAGATGCGGGCCCACGTTCGGCTTCGCTAAAATGTCCACTGCTGAAAATAATGACCATTTAAAAAGAATTATAAATCTTGCCAATAGCTGATATTTATGGAATGAGTAATTTAGAAAACCAATTTGAAAGTTGTTTTTATTATTGCTAAATGTATCATTTTACAATCCAACTTATTCTAGCCCCAAATTTTTCCAATTTTTATAAATCATTTTGTACATTTAGTTTTATTATCATTGTTACTATTATTTACACTTGTAATATTTAATTTAATAACACCACATTTTTGCAGGTTTAATTTTTAAATTAATTTGTTGTACTGCGTTTTATTTTACAATACATAGCAGCAATGATCAATTATTAGTTAAATTGCAAAGTTGAAAAAGCTACACTGCTTTTTTTAAGAATAAATATTTTGTTTGCTCGTACTAATAATTTTTGGATACACGCTTTTAAAATTGTAGGCTTTTGGAATAAAGGTTACCTAAATCTTTAATAATGAGAATTGTTTTAATTTTGTAATCAGCCAGATTTATTAAATGTAGAAAATGTAGGACAAATGATTTGTAAAAATAATGCAATTATATAGAAAATCTCCTATCCAGTTGAAAAGGTAAGTGATGAGTGGGACAATACTATACACATTTTTTAAGTACCTTAGTAGTAGTAGTAGTAGTAGTAGTAGTAGTAGTAAAAAGAAAATTTAAGTTTGTCAGGCGTTAACAAGTTATTATTATTAGTAATTTTATTAATCATTTACTTTAATCTACTTCTAATATTAACAGGAGTTAAAACCATTATATAATAGTTATTAAATATATATTAAATATATGCACTAAATAGATGAAGTGATTTAACTAAGAAATAATAGATTTTAACAGTTTTATAAAAACTAATTAATTATAAAAAAGACAAACTTAAAAAATTAATAAAGTCATTCTGTTATCAATTAAATACTAGACAAAAACTATAGAAACCTAAATAAACATATTAATTAAGTTGGTTACAGCAGCAACAAAATGAATAATTAAAAACAAACATAAAATAATTGAAAGCAAAATGTAATTGCTACTATGTTTATAAAAAATTTAACAATTGTATTAACTTGCTCATAAACCATTTGTTTTTTGTTTCTGTCTAAATGTTTTACAAATTAATTTTAAAATGTTTAAGTGATGCCATAGATAAACATTTTATAGGGTAACAAGCAGGTTTTAAAAAATTAATGAATTACATTAAGCAAATATTTATTCTATGTAAAACTAATGAAATTTAGTGAAATTGACTCCAACAAAGGGCTATGTAGCCAGTTTTACTAATTAACTCAATAAAACGGTTTGGAAAAATAAGCAGCATTGCTTATTAACAAAGGTTGCGTGTTTAAGTGCCAATCAATGTTTACCCCATTATCTAATGTCTTTATGGATTACGTGAAGTAATTAATAAGAACGCAAAAACAGGATGAGAAATGTTTATTGTCAAATTACAGGGTTAAAACAATGGAAAAAATCAAGAATCAAAATGGAAACTAAAGATAACGATGCTGGATGAAAGTGTTCAACGGCGTGGGAACGGTTGTTTATATAGCGGTTTCCACCGATATAAACCATTGACATATTCAAACGAAAATGTTAATATTCAAAGAATATTTTTGTAATAAAATAAAATAATATTGTTTTTTATTTGTGCTTTCAATTTTCTTCGCAAATTGTTATCGCTACTAAAATATGCTGAAAACTTCATAATACAATAACAGCTAATTTTGTTATTATATGAAAGTTTTGAATGGCGTTCATAAAGAACGTTTGTAAAAAATTGTTTTACAAATAACATTAAAGTATGTAAATGTTATGCTTTTTTAAGCCAAAACTTCGAGTAAAGTGTAAAAAATAAAAATAAACAAAGCTATGTTTAAAACTATTATATAGATACATCAATAATTTACATTTTATTAGTAGTTGATTTTGCTACAACACGGTTTATTAATAATTTGGCATATACTATGTAATTAAAATATAGCATACTAACTAATTTAAACTTTAAAAAAATAATCTTTTTTAGTAAAACACTTATGATAACTCAAGATACATAAACACTTCTCTGTAACGTATATTTTTAAGTTGAACAAAATATCAAATATAAGAAAATAAAGTGTTACTTATAAACTCAAATAATTACATGTTTACTAAACTTTTTACGTAAAATAATAATAATAATAATAATAATAATAATTTATTACTCAAAAAACGTTTTTACAGTATTGTATTTTTGAGGTACAAACCAATTTACAGGTCTGATCACAAACTCTAAAATTTTTCAACATGATAATATATATATATATATAATTATTAATATATATTTAAATAAAATAAAATATTTGTAATGTTATATATATTTTAAAAATAAGTTAATAATAGAAATGTACAATTTTAGTTTGTAGGTAATATTTGCCCGCACAATTTAAAATAAAAATAAGTTGAAAGGTTTAGTTGTCATAATTAGATTATAGAAATCTGGGGGATATACAAAAAGAAATAAATAAAATAAAAAATAATTGGATAACGGTAAATAATGTAAATAAAATAGTATTAATTTTTATTTAGATGGGTGAGCTGCAACTTTTAGGTAAACAATATAATGAAACAAAATTTCTTATGAACCCAAAAAATAATCAAACGTTGTATGATTAATGATATTAGAGACAGTATGGATGTTGATGTATTTTTTTTAATTATTTTTAAAAACTTTAAAATTTTGTATTTTTCTTAAATTGATTGGTAAATTATTCCATAACTTAGAATATTTAATTAAGAAAAATTTTGCTCTCAAGGAAGATTTATGATGCAATTTACGTACTGTATATTTTCTATTTTTTAGCTTACGTTTAAATTTGTTTGCATCCAATTTTATTGAATAATTTAAAATATTATTGAAAATTAATTTATGGAATAACAATAGATTCATTTAGATCCTTCTTAGCTATAGAGGCTCAAAAAAAAGCAATTGATTTCTTTTTTTGTAGTTCATATTTAATAAAAAATTAATAATAATTTTTGTAAAGTATCTTTGAACATTTTCAACTTTTATTAAATTTGTTTTAGATGTAAAATCATGAAGGAAGTTGGCCGAATAGTCATATTTGATAACGGTTTGATCATAGCATAACCGCGCGCGCGTTTTCGATTAACGATAACACCGCGCGCGATTTTCGATTAACGATAAACCGCGCGCGATTTTCGATTAACGATAAGTTTAAATTTTTTGCCCTCTCTTTAATCAGATTGCATTTTGCATATTTTTAAATATATTCTTTTGGTTTTTCTCACTATTTGTTTAGAAATACCATTGTTTCTATTATTAATAATTAATTTTTCGTTTTGTTCTCGTTGTTTATACATAAATGGACTCACACGCAAATTACTGTGGACGCCGTGGGTGCAATAAACCTGTAAAAATTGGGATGATGTGTTCCTCATGCGATTTATGGTTCCATAAATGTTGTACGGGACTTTCAATAGCTAGTTACGCTTTTTACGCCCATTCGGATGAAGATTTTATCTGCAGGGAATGTTTGCATAAAAAATGCAAACCCACTAAAGAAATAGGAGTATTGTTTGAGAATAAAGTGGATAACATATACAATTATTTAGAAGATAACTGTAACAACACTACAGTGCACAAGGAAATTTGTGCTCTTGCACAAAAATTTGATGCATCCACAATCGATATTAGGAATATCTATGATGAAATAATTGAGTTAAAATCTCATATCTCCATGCTCGGTCCAGCTAATGCAGCTGCAAACTGTGCCTTAAAACTTTCTCAGGAAGAGATTCTAAACGCCTCTAAAGATATTGTTACTGAACAACAAAGAGCATGTAATATTATCATTAAGGGTATGCCCGACACAGTGACAAACTGTCACCAAATCATATCTGATATGTGTAAGGATTTTCTCCATCCTGCACCTTTAATTAAAGTAAGTAGGATTCATTGTAAACTAGATCATTCTGCCCCTCCGTTACTTGTCAGTTTCCCTTCACCTAAATATGTATTAGACATTTTTAAGAGCTGGCCTAGTATTAGGAGTTCGCTACCTTTCAACTTAAGACTTTTTAAAGATCTACCACCAGAAAAAAGGCCCAAGCGGTCTTTTTCCCTAGGTAATATCCCTAACAATGTGTTAAATCCATCTAAAGTTCCAATAGTTGTGTTAACACCTTTAAAACTTGATAGAATTAATCAGGATTTTCCCCCCACGCCTCGGGGTCAAATTTACGTCCTATTAAGACATCGACTAAGACAAAATTCACTATTACTAATAACTCCGTAGCACTCAAAGTTGTATACACTAATGCACTCAGTCTTAGGAATAAGTTGGCTGAGTTCAAGTGTCTAGCCACCTCTTACAAACCACATATCATTGGGGTTACAGAAACTTGGCTCACTGATGAAATTTTAGATAGTGAAATAAGCATTCATGGATATAATATTGTTAGGAGTGACTCGCATAGGGGTAAATGTGGAGGGTGTGTTTTTTATGTCAAAAACTCCCTACAGTTCTCTATTTTTAGACCAGTTTCAGGTGATACGTTAAAGGGGTATGATCTTCTGCATTTAGAGATTCCATTGGCCTCGAAAAAATTAGCTCTCTTTTCTATTTTGTATAGACCCCCCTCTCTCTCAAAAGCCTTAGATAGATCTCTTGTAAAAACTCTCCTTCCTCACCTCCCTACCACATAAATACATTGTTTTAATGGGGATTTCAATGCTCCCTCAATTAACTGGAATTCCCTTGAGGGGCCTCAACTATTCTTTGAACATAGTCTGCTAAATTTTAGTATCGAACACGCCCTCAAACAGCATGTCCGTTCTCCCACTAGATATAGAGCTGGATGCAATCCATCTTGTCTAGACCTGGTCTTTACGAATATTCCATCTCTAGTAGACTCTATCAAGTTTCTCTCTCCATTGGGAAGGAGTGATCACTCAGTCCTATCTTTCTCAGTTTTCTTCCCCACGCCTATCACTAAATTGCAGAAAGGAAACATACTACCCTCCCCTGATTTTAGGAAGGCTAATTTTAAGAATTTACGCGAGTTTTTCCTTAATACCAATTGGAATCTACTAGGTTTTGATAATGTAAATTGCCTATGCTCACACATAACAGACATAATTAGTCGTGGCATTAGGTTATTCGTTCCCTTTAAGATTCAAGCCTCACATAAAAAGCTATTTCCCAGCCGTATTAAGAGGTTAATCCAGAGTAGGAACACGGCATTTACTAAGTGGAAAGCTACGAATTTACCTTGTTTCCATTACAAATATATCGATATTCGAAATCAAGTCGTGGCAGCTATTAAAAGGTTTAAAGCTATAAAACTTAACACATTATTACATAGAGCCAAAAATGATAAAAAAATTCTATTTAATTTTATTAAAAGGAAACGATGTTCGGAAATTATTCTTCCTAATATTAAAGACAGTAATGGTCAGGTACTATCAGCTGAATCCTCGTGTAAAGCTTTTAAGGAATACTTTAAGTCAGTTTTTTGTACTGGAGAGTTGGTTGCCAGCTGTTCTACCGATCCTTCTACTTATTTAGGTAATTTCAATATCACTAAGGATATGATTTGTAAGCAATTTAAGCATCTAAAATCTAATTCATGCGGGTCTGATGGGATTTACCCTAGAATTCTTAGGGAGTGTGCCGATGTCTTGGCACCAATTTTCCATCATTTATTTAGTGTATCCATTCTTAGTGAGCAAGTACCAGATGTCTGGAAATCAGCCTACATTAGGCCAATTCATAAAACAGGCAGCAGATGTAGCCCTGATAGTTATAGGCCGATTAGCATTCTGCCTGCACCTAGTAAAGTAATAGAAAGACTAATCAAAGGATATTTAATAGACTATCTACTGGATAAGAATTTAATAAATCCTGCTCAGCATGGATTTATCCCTTCCCGTTCATGTCTGACCAACCTATTAGAATTCACAAACGGGCTAACTAGGGATTTAGAACAACACTCAAGTGTGGAAGCCGTCTACTTTGATTTCTCCAAAGCTTTTGATAAAGTCCCGCATTCCCTCCTAATAGCTAAGTTAAAGGCTTTTTGACATAGGTAATCCTTTATTAAATTGGATTAGTGATTTTCTAAAGGATCGATATTTCAGAGTTAGGCTCGGCAACGAGTTATCCACCCAGTGCAAAATAACATCAGGTGTGCCACAAGGGTCAATCCTAGGTCCTTTACTTTTCATATTGTTTGTCAATGACCTATCTGCGAAAGTTCAATCAAACATTCTGCTCTATGCAGATGATGTTAAAATCTGGGGCACAAACCCGGAACTTTTGCAACAAGATGTTGATAATATCTATCTGTGGTCGGTTGAAAATAGGCTTCCTTTAAATTTAGAAAAGTGCAAACATATAACTTTTGGACAACCTTCGGGAGTAGCCTTTATGATTCGGGATAAACCTATTACAACAGTAAAAGTGGTTAAAGATCTGGGGGTTACATTTACGTCATCCTTAGTCTTTTCATTACATCATAAATTAGCGACCCAAAAATGCTTCAGTCTGATTAAGTTTTTCAGATGAAATTTAGGCAAAATTCCGATAGATAGCCTTTGACTATTATTTATGTTATATATAAGGCCACATTTAGAATATTGTATCCAGGTAACTGCCCCATCCCTGAAAGGTGACATATATCAACTAGAAAAAGTCCAAAGGTTGCTTTCCAGACTCCTTCCCCCCCCCCCTCATAAGCTTAATTTTAAATCATATCCTGAACGTCTACGGAAATTAAAATTATTCCCTTTAGGAGATAGGAGACTCCGAGGCGACTTAATCTTAATATATATCAGTTATTCACCAGTAATAGGATCACGCACTTTTTTAATGTTAATAATGGTAACCTTAGGGGACATTGTCGGAAGATTCACAAACCTAGAGCCCTCACTAGTGTTAGACTAAATCATTTCACATACAGATCCATTACAGAATGGAATAAGCTTCCAAGTCATGTAGTTAAATCTAATTCCTTAGAGTCATTTAAGATAAATTATGACAAACACAAGCTCTCCAATTTTATTTAATTTCTAATTTATTTTTTTACTCTTCTCCACCATATTTTTCTTATTTCCTTTCACAATTATTTACTTTTCTTGTCCCAGCTTCTTCCTCCGCTTTATTCTCCCCGATTTTAAATTTTCAGATACTTTGAGAACCGAGGATTAAAAGGATAAAGTCCTACGCACCTCGTGTACCGTCCTGACCTGATCCTGATATTTTACTTTCTTTAAGAATAAATATATTATTTGCTCGTCCTAATATTTTTTCATTTGTTAGTGACATGGGATACATGCTCTGAAAATCTTAAGTCTATAGAATAGTTGGTACCCAAGTCTTTAATCATTGGAATTGTTTTTATTGTGTAATTTACCAAATTGATTGGGTGTGGGAACCGTCTGCCAAATGAATTATAACAAGATTTATCGAGGTTTATTTCAATTTGGTGCTTAATGCTCCATTGATAGAAGTTTGATAAATTATCTTGTATGTTGCGGTGCGTCGATTCCGAGAATATGTCGTTGTATTCGTAAGCAATTTTAATCTCATTTGCAAAAATATATATTCCATCATGTATTATTGCTCTATCGATGTCGTTGATATAAAGTAAAAAAAGGATAGGACATAATGCACTACCTTGTATGACCCCGCTATCAATTTTTTGAGGCTTTGAAACCTGATTTCTAATTTTTGACTACTTGGGTTAAATAGGCATTTTAATAAATGAGTATTCAAATTAATGTTTTAATTAATTTGTATAACAACTTAGAATCAAATACTTTAAACATTATATACAAATTATTTAACAATTATTAAAGTTGCAGGTTGTAGGTTGATACAAAGCTCTTTTTGATCTATAGTTCTATTTATCTATGATATCAAGAAGATTTAGAAAAAAACATAAAATAGATCGTAAGGTAAAGGGGGGTTATTATTTACAGAAAGAAATTGAAATTAAGATAAAATCAAGGTAGATAGTGGAAATTAACAATTATAGAAAACGAGCAAAAATTATAAATATACAAAAAAATAATAATAAAACAAGTTACGTATTACAATACAAAAACACTGCAATAATCTTCAAATAAAATAAAAAGAGAAAAACGGATAACGCTCCAATGGACGTGTAGCGTGACGCGCGCCTCACTTCGCGAGTTATAATAAAACTTTTAAAAAATAAATATTAGTATAAAATAAATTGTATAAATATTATTTTATTTATAATTACATTAATATTTTAATAATACATTTTTTTAGTTTTGTTGTTTTTAATTGTTTATTTACTGCGACTATAAACTACTGACCTAGAGTTTCTTTAAATTATCTGTTTTTCCTTGACTGTAGATCTACATTACAAGTTGAAGATATATATTTGTTTGTTCAAAAGACATTTTAAAACATTAATTATTAGACAATGTTTGTAATTTTATATATTTTTACATTTTTTGTACATTTTAAACTAGTTTCATTATGTAGTTCAACAAAAATCTATATTTGACCAACCCTTGAATAATTTTTAGGATTTTTATTATTATATATTTTAAATAAACGTTTGTAACGTATTAATTTGTATACATAGTTTTATTTTTTTTAGTTTTTTATGATGTATTTGAATATATTTTCTGTAAACTTTATATCAAAATTTAGTACAATTAAACTTGTTTAAAGTTTCTTTAACAATTTTTAAATGTTTATACATGTTCAGATTTTAGTTCAACATACATACTGAAAATATATTAGAATGAATATTTTACCAAAGAAACGGTAATTAATATTACTTTGTAACCCTTTTTTAGTTGGCACGTTAAGACGAAGGAGAATATTGCTCGTGTACGAGCTGATGAAGCAGAATTTAATAGTCAACAGTTGGAGAAAGAAAGAAAGGCTTTTCTTGCGGTTTGACTTTAATAATATGATATAATTTGTTGTTCAATGTTTAATAGGAACAAGAAGCTAGAGTAGATTTACTTCGACGAAAGAATAAGAGACATGGTTTGGGAGGTTCCGATTTTATTTTAGCTAATAAGATTATTGTAAGTTTTGTAATTTTACATTTTTAAATATTAAGTCCGATTCTGATAAAGGAAATGAAGAATATCTTGCTGAAAAGTTGGCTGAAAAGGAAAAAAAGGAAAAAGATATAGGATTGTTAACATATTTAGGACAAAGTATTTTGGATTCAAAAGGAGAAAAATCTTGGTACGATGTTCATCCTAAAGATCGCAAAAAAAAAGATTTAGCTTTTGATAGGTACTTTTAGACTATATGAATTATTTTAGTAGGAAAAAGGAAGAGCACGAAGCTAAGAAGAAGTTAAATGCTGATCCCCTTACAGATATGAAAAAAATAGAAATGGTATTTCAACAGAAGAAGGAAATTAAAGAAAAGCAAGAAAAGCAAGAACTTAAACGAGCACATGCTTGTATAAATGCAATGCCTTCTCTATTTCCGTCTGATATACTCATTCCAAAAAAGTCGTCACGTGTAGGTTGCATATGTTAATTGATTTGTATAATCAGTTTTATTTCTAGCATGTAATTTATTGTAATATATAAGTATCTCTTTTATGTAATTAATGAATAATTAAAGCACAAGAGAAAATTTAGAATATTTTATATTACATGTTTATAATTTACTGGTTATTTGTATATGTTAGATTACATTTAACTTTTTACCATTTTAAAAGTATGGTGTCATATAAATACACATCATTTCTTGTTCAGTTAATGTTAGATCGTTTTTTGTACCTTATGTTATAGACTGCATGGAATAACCAAAGTATTGAAAACCATTTAACGACAGACGACAGTACAGATAAATCAACAACAGAATCTCCAGATAAAATGATAAAAGCTAAAGAAATCGATCGTCTTAGAGCCGAAAGATTACAGAGAGAAAGAAAGGAACGAGAACGTGCTGCACTTTTGATGGCGAAAAACATGGGACTAAGTGAAGCTTTCCAAGATACTGAAGAGAAAGCACCAACTGATGAGCGTGAATTGCCTTATAATTCTGCTTTTAATCCAGAACTATCAGCAGCTTTGGCTGAAAGACGCAAAAAATGTCGCCGATATTAATTACTTTAAATTATCTCCATTCTTGTAATCTTTTGTAAATAGTAACTGATTCACCACTCATTTTTTCTGAATTTGTTTTTGTCTATTATAATGAGCAGGATTCAACAACGCGTTCAAACTCATATTTCTTTTTTAATTAAACTTTTACTATTACATTTATTTTGTTTATACTTTTATCCACGCGTAGCCCAATGGCTTTTGATTGACACCACATAGTGTGTGGGCTCAAGTTATATGTATGTCATCTAGCTATTTTGCTAAGGGAGTTAACCTTTATATAAAAAATCAAGCGATCTCGTCAGTATTTACAGTGTTGCCGTCTATCAACCATAAAACTTCGTTGTTCTTGTATTTTTTCTACGCTTATCAAACCACCGAAGTCGATCATTTAATATTGTACACAAACAGAAATAATGAAGAGGTGACCACTGACTATTAATCAATAAGGATTGCCTAGCTCTGCGTGAACCATTTTTTGGGTTTTTTTTAACATAACCATCAAATTATATTACTTTTGACTTTTTGCAGTAATTTTAATATAATGCTGTATGATTTGAGGTATTTATGAAAAGTTTCTCATAGCTATATTGCTGAAACTTTATTTTTATTTCGCAATTGTATAACCTTAATTTTGACTTTCTTTGATTATGACAGTGCAATATTTGTATTTTATGCTGAGACGTTTTTGGAATTCAGACTACCCTGGGCGATAATAACCGGTGGGGAGTTTATATCCCCGATGATGATGTATGCTATGCTGCTGAATGTACTTCTACTAAAGTATTTAAGCTGATTGTAATAATAGAGCAATAAGGAAAATATCCGGGCTATTTATACATACTAGGTTTGTAAAATGAGTGTTATTGAAACAAATTATTTTTTCGAACAAGTATTGGGGTATTTATTACTTTAACATCACTTTTTGGGATGCTAATGATCCTGAGGATTTGAGTAATGCTTATAAAGTCTCAATTTCCAATGATGGTGATATTCCTGACTGTTAGTCCTCCACGTGGTGCATCCTGGACTAGGTGCCCCTAGGCATCTAGACTAATAACAGCAGGGTCCGAGTGCACAGCGGTATAACTGGGCTTCCGCTACGGCGGGTGGGTGCGAACATACACCCAGGATACTTAAAAGGTATCTAAAGGTATACGTATATCATATGTAGCCCTTGGGCTAAGGGAGATAACCCTGACAAAAAATCAGGCGGCCTCGTCAATCTTTGCGAACAGTGGCGACGTCACAAGGATGCCGTCTACCAGCCAAGAAACTTTGTTATTCTTCCACGCTTGTCAAGCCATCGAAATCGATCGTTCTACATGTCGTATAAATATGGAAAATAATGAAGAGGTGACCACGTCACCAACCAAAAAAAAACATCACTTTCAACATTGATCCAAAAGTATAAAGTCATTATGTTAAAAATGGATAATAAGTAAATATAATATAAATTTATTGATCATATTTGAAAAAAAGATAATTGAATATGGTACACGAATTTGCAAGTGTTATTACTCAACTTTCAAAAATGGAATTTCAAATTCCGTAACTTTTAGTTCTTCTGAATATAATTAATCGATAGCCACTTTTTTCCTTCTATAGCATTCTTAAACTGCAGATAATTTGTAAGAAAAAAGTAATATAAATGTACAATTGTCTGTAATACCTTATTCAATCAAATAAACATTCTTTTACAATTGTTATCTATCTAAAATATGCTATGTTCACCAAAATGTTACTTTGTCGTAAACTGCGTCAAAACTGAAACTTGATCTCACTGGTGTCACCTCTTCATTATTTTCCATATTTATAAAACGTATAAACGGTCGACTTCAATGGCTTGATAAGCGTAACAAATGTGGAAGAATAATTAAGTTTCTTGGCTGGTAAAGGAATTTACGTATCTGGGCTCTTCAATTACTTCTGACGGTGGTTCATCCAATAAAGTAAATCGTTGAATTTGTTTGGTTACTACTACGTTTGGAAAGCTTGTCGATCCACTATGGAGACATAAAATCATCAACCCAAACACGAAGATGAACATTTTCTCATCATTGGTTCGCACAGTACTTCTGTACGCAGCTGAAACGTGGACTCTTACAGGGTCTAAGATCAAGAAGCTTGATAAATTTTGAAGCAAGGTGTCTTAGATACATTTGGTATAACACCCATTTTGCATCTTCCGTATCAAGGGATTGGACGAAGATCACTAGGCGCCAAATTCAAAGTTACCTTCAATTTCATAATCTTCTTTCATTGGTACCGCGACAACGAAAATTGCGCTGGTTTGGACACATTCTTCGTTGAAATCCTGATGCAATCTCACATATTGTAATCATGGCTTGTCCAAATACCAACTGGAAGAAGAGGAAAGGTTGTCAGAGACATACTTGGATGGATGCTGTTCGGGACGATCTTCACAATCTTGGCCAGGACTTTATCTTGGAAAGAATGGCTAAGTCGATGGACTGACATAACCCTACATGCATCCCAAAAATCTTAAACAATGGAAGGGGATTGTTCGAGATGCTATGCGAATTTGGAATTAATGAAGATGTGGCAATGCCACTAACTTTTGTTGTTGTTGGTTGGTAGACGGGTATCATTGTGATGTCGCCACTGTTCGCAAAGATTGACGAGGCCGCCTGACTTTTTGCCAGGACTATCTCCCTTACTCCAACGGCTACATATGGGATACTTATACCTTTGTGATACCTTTTAAGTATCCTCGGTGTATGATCGCATCCACCCGCCGTAGCGAAAGCGCAGTTATACCGCTGTGCACTCGGACCCCGCTGTTATTAGTCTAGATGCCTAAGGGCACCTAGTCCAGAATGCGCCACGTTGAGGATGAACATTCAAAAATATTACCATCACTGGAAATTGAGACTGTAAGCATTACTCAAATCATCAGCATCCCTCACTGGACTATACTCTTTAGAATGTGTACTTACCTTTTAAACCGAAAATTTGTGTAGATAAGCATTTTATAGTACAAAAATAATTCAATATTAATAAAAGACGATACCTTGCCAAAACCCACATTAATGTCCAAGACTACTAAGTTCTATATTTAAACGTGCCAACGTTGAGTTTGATAATTTTGAGATGTAAACTTCAAAAATCCTGAGTACATCCAACATCCGAGGACGATATTCCGGATTAAAATGCCAACAACTTTAACGATTAAAGGATAAAAAACATATTTATGTTGTCATTAAATAGCCAATTTGGGATTTTCTTAATAAGTATGTCAATGTTTGAACACGATCTATATCACTTAAATTTAAACACTATCCACTGTTATCATACCAAGTATGTTTAGATGTAGCATTTCATGGGTAACGATACATCTTTATTTTTTCGAGTTCAATCTGAATATGGAAAGAAATGTAAATGTGTAAGTAATTTGGGACTAAGTGCATTTTAGTCATCTTTGCTTCAGCAGCTAGAAACCAATGAAAGCACACGTTTCATAGTAACATTGCAACTCCTTTTGATAAGTTATATAATAACCTTGCTAATGCAGGGTTCATGTTAAACGATGTTGTTCCCTTTGTAAAGAAATTTGCCTATCCAAGTTCTTCAATTACTTCTGACGGTGGTTTATCCAATAAAGTAAATCGTCCAATTTGCTCGGTTGGTGCTGCATTTAAGAAACAGTACTTCTGAATGTAGTTCAAAATATGGACTCAAAAATCATAAAGCTTGACAAATCTGAAGTAATAGTTCTGAAATGAGGGTCCATTTCGCATTCTCCGTGTCAAGGAATTTGACAATAAAAATCACTATCTTCCAAATTCTAAACGGCCTACAATTTCATAATATTACATCATTAGTATGGCAACAAAGATTGCGTTGATTTAATTAGGTTCTTTAAAAAAATTGTGATGTAATCTCACGTATCGTAACTTTGGCCTATCCACATGCCAATTGGAATAAAGAAAGATGATCAGAAACGTACTTGGATGGATGCTGTTCAGAATAATTGTTAGGACGATACTAATCACAATCGATAAGTGACTCATCGGACGAATGATAATAAGGTCAGATTGTGTGACGGACAGCCAGTGGAGTGGATAACAAGCCCACTCCTATATATATATATATATATATATATATATATATATATATAGGAATTTGGAATATTTGGTTCTGGTCTAAACCCTGTGTTGTGTTCTTGCTTTGAACCTTGGAACTAGTAGGTTAGCAAGCTAAAGTATTCAGATAATAAGTAACTCAGTTGAACGCTAATCCGCCCAACACCCAGGCATAACAATAATCTTCACACTATTTTGATCTGGAGTTTAACTTAAAAACAATGGTTAAGTTGTTAAAATGATATATATCTGCACGCCTCCAAAAACCGTGAACAATGGAAGGGAATTATTCGGGATGCTATACAAACTTGGAACTAATGAAGAGGTAGCTCTGTCATCAACTTATGTTGTTGTTGGACTTATCGTGTACTAGTCGTTTGATGCCATGTGACCACCTTGACACACATTACACTTTTAAAATATTTCCATTTCTTCTTTTATAGGAGCATAATTTTGCAATTCGCGTAATATTAAAATCTTTAAATTCATTCAATATTAAATATATTTTCTTTAATCCAACCGGGAACATTGTACGGCTGTCTCATCCTTCGTAGGAGTCATCAGTAAAGTATACCTTTAAAATTTCAATTTTAAACATATGCCTTACAAAACAATATATTTTCAAGGTTTAGTCTACCAACTATGGCTTAATAGATAAAACTTCGATCTACAACCTAAAAGGGTATGTCAAAGATATTCATTGCTAATGATTCCAAACAAGAATGAAATAACTCGATACCAATCTTGGTTGGTTCAAACGGCATATTTTTTTCAAGTTACTTGATTTCCCAAATTTTGTAAAATGAATAATTAAACTCACGTTTCAATCACATTAAGTAAAGGTTTAGGACAACCCTTCAAAGATGGAGGTCGTTTACGAATGGTGCTCCAAAATGCTTCGTACAAGGCATTTGGTTTTAAAAATTCACTAGGTCTTCTACGAGCCAATAATTCCCACAATAAAATCGACAAACTGTAAATGTCGGATTTCTCCGAATAAGGTATCTGGCAACCTACAATTTTTTAATAAAAATTTAATGTTCAAACAAAAGTGCTACCAACTTATTCTTTGGACAATCATTTTCAGTAATACAAACTATTTTAAAAACTAACCATTCCTGACCATCAAAATTTCCGGTGCCATGTAATAAAGAGTTCCTGTTTGAGGGTTTTCAACAGATTCTAATTGATAGGCAGAACCGAAATCGCTAAGTTTTACTGTAGTCCCCTTATTAAAAACCAAAATATTTGAAGGTTTAATATCACAATGTATGATTGGCGGGTAATATGAACAATGTAAATAATCTCCAGCTCTACAAACTTGAGCAAGCCATTGAAAAACATCTAGTAAATTGTATTCAATTTGAGTAAATTTGTACAAAACTGTTAAATTTTATTTAAACCGTGCAGTACTTACCCTCATCAAGTGAAAAACAATCGGCATATTCAAAAAGGAGATATCTGCAATCTGATGGTATATCCGGTCCTGCTCCAATTAAACTTACAATATTTTTGTGATGACAAGTGGAAAGAATAGTATATTCTCGACGGGCATTATCATAGCGTGATTTTTCAAAAGTTTTAATCGCCACATTTTGATCTTGTAAAATTGCAGAAAATACATTTGAAAATTTACTAGATGACAGTTTATTCTATTTGTAAATTTAATAATTAATAATGTATAATACCGCTTTTAGTATAATTTCCGAAAATGTAGTTAATGAGACATTTACACACTTGGTAGCAATCGATAAACTGTTCAGTTCAGTCATTTTACAACAATTGAGAGTTCATTTAAGTAGAATGCCTAAAACATTTAAAAAACATTATTAGTGTTAGTAAAACACGATTTTCTCACATTTTTCCGTCTCTCAAAAACTTTGTAGCACCTTTTGATATGTATAATTAATATCAAACATTGATAGATAATAAATTCTTCAGAATAATAAGTGTAAAATGTAGAACTACAATAATTGTATCTGATGTACCAAATAGTATCATCAAACTTTTGGATCACTGACTGAATAAGTTTATTAACACTTTAAACAAAGATTCACTTCTTACCATAAAATACTCCTTTGCAGTATAAATATATTATAACATTTAAAAAGAATACAATTACAACTATTATTAAAAAATAAAACATTAGTTGTAACAAAACTCAAAAATGAATTAATAATTAAAACGAATATGACCATCGTATCAACATTACACTGCCATCAAACACAACGAAACTATTATATACAAAATTAAAATGTTTAAAAATTGTGAATATAATCATTTATTGTAACGTAATACAGTAAAAATCCAGCTCAAACGTGATAAAAACTATCCGATAAATTAAAGTAAGTTCGTTCATAAACGATCACATCATGTAAATGCAAATTAATGAAAAGTGCATAAAGAATATTTTTATAAAACAATCCTGTAAGTAATATATCTTCCAGCTGTCTCTGATGGCCTCGTAATGCGTACAACTTGACCTCTTCGAAGTCCATAATATCGAGCAACTGGATCACTAGATTGCATTTTCGGTAATTGACTTTCCTTTAAACGGCTAAAAATATTAATTTAATCCAAAATTACTATCTTTCTAACAATTCTTTCTTCTCTTCTTGAGTTAATACATCATGTTGTGGAACAAGTTGATGTTCGGTAATGTTTACCATTAATTCATTTTCAAAAAAACATTCCAGAGTGTATTTGCATGATAATTCAGCTATTGCCTAAATATTAGATATAATTAAAAACCAATTAAAATTACAGTCTTTGCAGAAGGAGTCAAACCTTTATCTTGCAAGACTAAAATAGCTCTGTAAGTGCTATCTTGTTGCATTTGATTTAAATATGCACGTACAGTCTTCATGTTGACTTTTTCTTCGTCGGGAAAGAAAACATACAGCATATCTGCAGGATCCTCTTCATGATTTACAACCATAAGCAAATCTTTTCGAGCAGGTGGATCCCCAACCGTTAATTTAAAATCATCCAAAGTTTGATCTAATTCCTTTGGCATTACTAAATAACCACGATCTTTGCACATCTGTAACATATAACAATGAAATGTTATTACCTTGAGAATTGTTTTTCGAATACGCCATAACTTGTATGTCTCTGAATCATCCAACATCGCACACTAATCTAAAAAATCAATATTATAAAAATCTATTATTTTTCATTTCAGGTATATTCACGAGTTATGTAGGAGGAAACTCCTTTTCGTACTCGGTTCAAAATATCAAGTATCAACAAAAATAAATCTCGAAAATTTAATGTAAATAAATATGAGAAAATATATATAAATATAAATAGGAATATAAAATTTAAATGTAATCATGGAGGAAATATTTATCGTACGCCGATTTGAAGGAGTCAATGGACAAAGCTGAAACCATATAGTTCCGTAAAAGATTCCACGCGGATATGACCCTATACGAGAAATGGTTCAGACATAGTCTAAATCTTACTCTATGTTTGGATAACTTAAAAGACTGCCCTCATCAAGAATCATTAGCAGGAACGAGAGGATGTTCAACACCATCCAATCTTAATAATTTATAAACTAAGATGAGATCGCCCCGGAGCCTCCTATCTTGTAAAGGAAAAAGCTTAAAGGACTTTAACCGATTGGAGTAGCTTACATTCTTAAGCTGTCTAGGGAATTTAGTGAAGTTACGTTGTACTTTGTCTAAAATCTTAATGTCTGCTTTTAGGGAAGGGAATGTAACTTGAATACAATATTCTAAATGGAGTCTGATATATAGCTGATAGAGTAGCCGTGCACAACTCACAGGGACATTCCCTAGATTACGCTTAAAAAACTTACTGAGTTGAAACCCCTTAGAAGCTGCTATCCTATGGTGCGACGAAACGTTTAGGGAATGGTTAAAAGTAACCCCTAGATCTTTAACCGAATTCATCATCATCATCATCATCATCATCGGGGATAAACATCCCCCACCGGTTATTATCACTCAAAAATTTGCCAAGGGAAAAGTGTTTACACTTGGAAAAATTCACAGGGAGCGCATTAGCTATAGACCAGTTATAGATACTCGAAATATCTAGTTGAAGTTGTTCAGAATTGAAGCTCCAAATCTTGACATCATCAGCATATAGCAAGATGTCTGAACGAACAACAGTAGGCAAATCATTAATATAAATGATAAATAACAGAGGGCCGAGGACGGACCCTTGAGGGACGCCAGAGGTAATGTTAACGGCAGCGGATGTGACCTCACCTAATCTTACACTTAATTGCCGGTTGGTGAGGAAATCCCGAATACAGTCGAAAAGAGGAGGACTAATCCCAAATGCTCTCAACTTGTTCAATAATGCCGAATGGGGTACTTTGTCAAATACTTTGCAAAAATTAGAGTAAATGAGGATACTCCAGCATTCTAGCAAAACTACTAATAAACGTCAGTAAATTAGAAAAGCAGGATTTCGAAGCCATAAACTCATGCTGAACAGGGTTTTTGAGGTTGTTGTCGACTATGAAGTTTACTAAATGGGACTTACCGATATTCTCCAAGATTTTACTGGGAGCAGACAGGATACTGATAGGTCTATAAATCTCAGCAACTTTAATGTATTTTAAAATAATTTATATCCCCAATGCATAAAATCATAAGTTGGTAAAATATTAACTATGCATAACATAAAATTAATAAACTTAAAAATAGTAAAAAGGAAACAAAAATTAAAAATGCAAACTTTGCTAACAAACGTACAAAATAAACACATTACAAAGTTATAATAAATGTAAAAAATACACATAATTTAAAAAATAAATTTCTATTTAGAAACATGGTGTAAGACATTCTAATTGAATATAAAGCACCTGCACATTTAAACACTAAAAAAGCACATTTCAAATCAGACTTACTAGATTCGACGGCTCAAACGTGATATATGACTTGTGACCTACAAACGGAATAAACATTTAAGAGCTACAATAATTTATTTTTTAATTTTTATAAAATTTATTTTTAATTTATTTATTAGTTTAAAAAAATTACAATCATATATAACTACCCTTACTAAAAAAACTATAAAAAATTATATTTTTAAATAACTACGGTAAAAAATAAAGGCATAATTTTATTATCTAAATTAACTAAAAACCGAAATTTTTTATACACAGAATTTTTAATGTTATAAAGTTTAGTATAGAAATAATCTTGTTAAAAAATATTTTTGGAATAAGCTTGATTATTTACTTGATTATTTGCACAGTTTTTATTACACAAAAATAATAAAATAATGCTGCACATTATTTTTTTTATTAGCAATAAATAATAAAAAAGTAATAAAAAATAAATTGTTATTTTATATTATGCTTGCAATTTGCAAAATAAATTAAAAATAAGAGTATTTATTTATTGCATAAATTGCTAAAAAAACAAGTATATAGAATAATGATAAAAATAAACTCACTTATTAAAAATGTATTTAATAAGTTTATACTATTATTATTTAATATTATTTATTATCTAAGTCCTTAGCCTGCAACAATTTTCGGGATCATTTTCACTTAGTGTTCCAAGTATCTACATCTCACTGTCCTAATTACCCTGACTCTGCAACCAACATAAGGCATTTTACCTCTGATGATAAGAAAGTTCTGAAACTTTTATTTAGTTTTAAGTTTTTTTTGCGTGGACTTGATAAAGTTTATCCCAGAGTTTTTAAGGAATGTACCGAAATGTTACCTCCCCCCACTTAACATATCTCCACCCTCTCCTGTACCTCTGGCCGTATCCCTAGCATCTGGAAAACGGCATTTATAAGGCCTATATACAAATCGAAAAACAAATTTAAGGCTGAAAGCTTCAGATTAATTAGTATATTATTCACCCTTAGCAAATTAATAGAGAGGTTAGTCAAAACCCATATTATTGACTTCACCAAATTTAACCCCGCCCAGCACGGATTTATGCTCCGCAAGTTTCGTCTTACTAATTTAATAACTTAAACCAACAATTTTTTATGCTTGAATCTAGCTCATCAACTAATACTATTTACCTACACTTAGCAAGGTTTATGCATGATTTTATGCCACGACGATCCTGTCTTACAAACTTATTACATTATACTAATAGCCTTACCTCCCTATTAGACCATACCTCTTTTGTCGATGCTATATATTTTAACTTTGCTAAGGCCTTTGACAAAGTCTCCCATAGTTTGTTATTAAAATTTGAAATTGTACGGCTTTTGTATGACTGAATAAGTAATTATTTTTATCTGAAAAATTTTAGAGTTAGGCTAGACAGTGATTTATCTAGTTCCTGTGGGATATCCACAGGTGTTCCCCAAGGATACAGGATACAGGATACAAGAATTTCACGAGTTGATTAGGAGTCAGACTCCTTTTGATCCTCGGTTCAAATGGTATCAACAATATCGTTAAAGGAAAAAGAAATAATAAAATAGAAGTTAAAATAGAATTATCTGAAAACAGCAGGGTACCGGAAATTGGTTAAAGCATAGCTGTCATATAAGCTCTTAAACGATTGGGTAGTTTGAGCATTAACAATCTCTAAAGGGAGTCGATTCCAGTGGTTGATAACTCTGTTGGAAAAATGGTGTAATCTTGCCTTAGTGGAAGCTCTGGGTTTGCTTAACTTCAGATTATGCCCTTGGAGTGAGTTGTGGGCAAGGTTAAAGAAGGGACTGAGGGTCCCGGAAGAGATGAGTTGATGCGCCAAAATGAGGTCACCCCGGAGCCGCCTATCTGCTAACGGGAACAGCTTGAGTGAAAGCAGTCTTTGCTGATAGGGTGTGTTTTTATACGACTTTGGTAACCTGCAAATAGTCCTTTGAACTTTTTGTGGCTTATTGATGTCAGAAGTAAGGACAGGGGCAGTGACCTGGGCACAATATTCTAGATGGGGCCTTATGTAAAGCATATAAATTAGCCGAACACATTTCGGGGACATACTTCCTAAGTTCCTGTTAAAGAATTTTATCAAACTATAACACTTATGAGTGGCCCTGTTATGATGCCCCGTAAAATGAAGAGATGAGTCAAATAATACTCCTAGGTCTTTGATAGTTTTAACAGTTTCTAACGGATGAATATCGTCTGGAGATATTTTGAAGATATTTCCAGATGGCTTACCAAAAGAAATGCGCTTACATTTAGAATAGTTCAGCGGGAGGGAGTTATCAAGCGCCCATTTGTTGATGTTAAAAATATCAAGTTAAAGGACTTCAGGGTTGGGACTCCAGATCTTAACATCATTGGCATATAAAAGAATGTTAGAGTTGACAACCGATGATAAGTCATTAATGTAAAGAATAAATAGAAGGGGGCCTAAGATTGAGCCTTGGGAAACCCCGGAGGTGATGTTGCAGGAGGAAGATAAGCCATCACCCAACCTAACCTTAAAGGAGCGATTACATAGGAAATCAGTGATCCAGGACAGGATAGCTCCAGTGATGCCAAAAGACCTAAGCTTAGCTATAAGCAAATTGTGTGGAACTTTATCGAAAGTTTTCGCAAAGTCAAAATAAATAGCGTCCACTGAGGGGCTAGAATCGAGGATTGAAGAAATGCTATTAGAGTAGGTTATTAAGTTTGTTAGGCATGACTTGCGAAGCAAAAACCCGTGTTGAGCAGGGTTAATTAAATTTGATTTGGTGATGTGATTAAGGATATGAGACCTGACTAGCCTTTCCATTATTTTGCTTGGAGATGATAAGATACTAATTGGTCTAAAGCTCTCGGGTTTGAACTTGCAGCCCGATTTATAGATAGGCCTTATATATGCTATTTTCCAGATGTTAGGGATGCAACCAGTGGAGGAAGAGAGGTTAAAAATATAACTTAGATGAGGTGCAAAGACCTCCGCACATTCCTTGAGGACTCTGGGAAAAACGCCATCAGGTCCGCAGGAGGAAGATTTAAGTCTGGTTAGAATATTAAAAACACTAGAAGCATCGGGGTGCAAAGAATTAATGGTGGAAGAGGGGTCAGAGAAATGGGGACATAGAGAGCTATTAGTTTGGAAAACTGATTTGAAGTAGTCTCTAAAACAGTTACAAGCTGATTCCCTCGACAAAAGAGTCCCGTTGTCATCTTTGAGACAGGGGAGAGAGAGTTCATTTGATCTTTTATCTTTGATAAATTTAAAGAGAAGGCTTCTGTTTTTAGAAGCCCTGCTTAGGAGCTTAAAAAGCATCTTATCTTTGTAGGCCTTGATTAGATTAGAACACTTATTCTTTTCCGAGAGGTATGCATAATGGAGAAAAGGGAGGTTAACTGATTTAGATAAAGCGAAAGCTTTATTACGTTTAGCGATAGATCTTACTATAAACCTTGGGAGCTTGAGCTTCGAATGGGAAGGAACTCGAAAAGGAACGAAGAGTTTAATCCCTTCAGTAAATATGTCTAAGAAATTAGAATATGAAGTTTTGATGTTGTTTGTGTAGATAGGGTCCCAGTTTACAGACTTGAAATGACTACAAAGTTTAGAAAAGTCTGCTTTCCTGAAGTCAGGAATAGGAGCTAGACTGGGAGATAATTTATTAGCACCAAAAGAGAGGAAGATTTCGAATAAGAGAAGGCTGTGGTCACTCTTGCCTAGCGGAGGAAGATAAGATATTTGACTAATTGGCGAGGCGTCATTAGTAAAGATAAGATCGAGGCAAAAAGGGGAGGAACCTATCCTGTACCTGGTGGGAGAGGAAACATGCTGTGTAAAAGCATGTTCAATGCTAAGCTTGAGTAGATTAGTATCAAAAGTACTAGAGGATCCGGAGAGAGAAGGCCAATCGATGTATGGGCAGTTAAAGTCCCCCATAAGGATTTGGTGCTTGTAAGGCTTGGAAAATATGAAGTGAAGCTCTTGTAGAAGTAGATTATTTGTATCGTTAGTAAGAGAGGGGGAACGATAGACTAGGAGCATACCGTGTGGGAACCCAGAATTAATGTTAAAGTGTCATAACCTAAATGGAGATTGTTCTGACGGGAGGGGAGAGTGGAAAAGGCAATATCGTTTCTAACATAAAAAATACATCCCCCGCAGTTACCCTTTGAAGAATCTTTCCTAACAATGTTGTACCCATTAAACGCTATTTCACTATCAAGAATATCTTTAGTTAACCAAGTTTCTGTAACTCCTATGATGTGCGGTGATGAAGATGTCATCAGATCTTGAATCTCAAGCAATTTATTTCTAAGACTTAGAGCATTTGTATAATAGAACTTAATCCAAGAGGGAGGGGAGAAGGGGGAAAGTTGTCGAAGCCGGTGTAGTACCGGGGGAGCGTTTTGACTCGGGGTGGAATCCAAAAATTTGGCGCATCAAGGGAATCTAGTAGCAATGGAGACAATCGAACTAAGGGAACAGGGTTACCAGCTGGGGTCCAGGAATTACAGCTTTTAGAGGAGCGTTCCGCAAAAGGAGGTCCCTTGTTAACCTAATCCCAGGGTAGTCGGGTCTAACACTGGACCAGCTGGATAGCACGTCTTCTTTAGCAGAAGGATTAGTGAAGGTTACCAAAATAGGGGGATGAGTGGGGACGCTTGCAGTTGAGCTTGCAAATTTTCAGACTTGAGACGTCAGGACAACATTTAGTGATGATATTCGTGACATAAGTCTTAAAATCTATAACACTATCCTTAACTCCCTTTACAATTAGATTGCAGTCTTTTTTGCAATCTAGAGCATGCTGCTTTGACAGCTGCAAGAATTTCTTCTTGCGAAAGTCTTATTACTGACTTGGCGGCTACTGATGAGGCATTGAGATTGGACATTTCAGATTTCAGGGATTTAAGCTCGTTCTGAACTAAGAGCGAAAGATTGGATATTGAGGTGTTAATAGATTCGGTCTTCGCGAACGAATCAGTAAATTTGCCCAATAGGGACGAAAGGGAAGATGACATAGCCCCTATAGTGTTTTCGAGATCGGAGATCTGGGCAGAGAATTTTAAGGTATCAATGCCAGAGTCAAGATGTTCAGTAGGTTTAGTGAGGTTAGCCCGAGGCACATTCTGAAGATCAGTTTCATATCTGCAGTCTGCACAAATGTAATCCAAAGAACTACTTGCGAGCTGCGAATAATGCGCCGACGACAGGCCGGAGCAAGCCTTATGAAACCAGTTGCTACAGATTGCACAAAGGATTCCAACCTTCACAGATTTTTTGCAGCGTTCCAAGCCGCAAATAGAAGAATTTGAGGTTTGCATCCTTTAGGGATCTAGAATGCAGAAATTTATGCAAAAACAACAAAAAACGAACAAAGAATATCAAAACAAAAACTATCGCTAGGGAAAGACTAGCAATAATCGTATAAAGAACACAGCGCTATGTGATTACCGCACGACGCACAAGCGACACGCACAGTAAACAATTAACACGTAACACGAAAAACAAAAACTGCCAAAATACACAGTACACAAAAATACACCAATACGCAAAAACGACAATTAGCGAACGTGAAAACAGTGAGCAATAACAAAAAGCAAGCTACTTTTGATCCGTAACGTCACGCAAGCGTATCACACAGATTCAAAAGTGGTTCATTGCCTTTTATCATTTCTATTAATGACTTGCCTTTAGTAGTTTAGTTTAACATCTTTCCTTGTGCTGATGATGTTAAGATATGAGGCTCTAACCTTAAGCTTTTATAGCAAGATATTTTGAACATTCTGGATTGGGCATCCAAAAAAGTGCTCTTTCTTAATTCTTTTAATGTAAGCATATCAGTTTTGGGAAACCTTCAGAGCCTCTGCCTTAAATAATATTATCATCACCTTAGTCCAATTTATAAAAGACCTGGGTGTAACTTTCACTTCTTCCTTCCTATTTTCAGCGTATCACACTGTAGCTGCACAAAAGGGTTTTAAGCTTATCAATTTTTTTAGACGTAATTTAGGTAAAATTCCTCCTAGCTGCGTACGTTCACTATATATGCTCTATATAATGCCTCACTTTGAATATTATATTAAAGTTATGTTCCCCATCCTTAAAGAGGATATCCATCGTTTAAATCAAGTTTAAAGAAAGCCTCCAAAATACCTAAGATCCTTTATAATATATATTACATCAATCAGTTAAAATTAATAAAATTATTCCTTTTATCCGATAGAAGACTCCGAGGCGACCTTATTTTAGTTTGCCAATTTGTTAATTTAGGCCGTAGTGATATGTTTTTTGTTCCTTCTCGGGGTTTGTTAAGGGGACATCAGTTTAAGTTTCTAAAACCCAAAGCACATACCCGTCTCTGCGTACGTTA
Organism: Cardicola forsteri; assembly: GCA_025895645.1. NCBI lineage: Eukaryota > Metazoa > Platyhelminthes > Trematoda > Strigeidida > Aporocotylidae > Cardicola > Cardicola forsteri. Next base: position 483,482 of record JAKXYG010001355.1, on the reverse strand, counting down.
TTTCTCCCATAAGGTTATTACAGTATGGAATAATCTGCCGTCTCATATTGTTTCGACTCATTCTCTTTATTCCTTAAAGCAGGCCTATGACAAGTATGCCCTCCTTAATTTTATTTAGTTTCTCTTTATCATTTTTCTCATTTCCTCCCACTTTTTTATTCTTCTCCCATTCCAAATATTTTAATATTACATAACCGAGAATCAAAAGAAGTTCTTTTTTTTAAATCGCGATTCATCCTGTTTGCAAAAGCCTTTGATAAAGTACTTCACGATCTGCTTTTAATTAAGTTAAGATAACTTAGCATCTCTGGTTTTATTTTATCTTGAATTATTTACTTTTTATCAAATCTCTCCTTTAAGGTCAAACTGGGAGCTTATTTGTCTCTACCCTGTCACAACATCTGGAGTCTCTCAAAGGTCGATTTTAGGTTTTGTTATTCATCCTCTTTATTAACGACTTATCTTTAGTAGTCCAATCAAACATCTTACTTTATGCTGACAGTTTAAGTTCTGAAGCTTCAACCCAGAATAACTGCAAGCCAACATCTCAAACATCTATAAGTAGATAGTCAAAAATTATGTAAACATATGACCTTTTAAAAACCATCTGGTAATGTTTTTGTAATGTCTCCCAATGACTACATATAAAAAAGTAAAATAATAAGAGATTTAGGAGGTTTAGTTAATTCCTCACTTAACCTTACAGGGCACCACATCAAGTATATCTACACGTGTTGTTGTATAACTAATCTCTTTAGAAGGAATTTAGGCAACATGTCTTTTAGCTGCGTTTGTTTAATTTATATACTTTATATAATACTGTACCTAGAATATTGTGTTCAGGTCAATGCTCCCTTCCTCAAATCTGATATAAATAGTTTGCAAAAGGTGCAAAAAACTGTTTCTAAATTTCCCAGATTTTTTAAAATTAATTATTACTTTCTCTCAAGCCGTTTTCACTAAACAATAAACGGCTTCAGAATGACCTCATCATGGTTCATCAGTTCATTTCTTCAGGATCACTCAATCCTTTCTTTACCTTAGTCCATCACTCTATTAGGGAACATAATCTAAAATCGGTTAAACCTAGAGCCAGCACTAGGCTAAGGTTACATCATTTCACTCATAAAATCATTAATTTTTAAAACAGACTTCTCTTCAAGATTGTAAATGTTTAATCCACCCAGTCTTTTAAGCGTTTATATAATCAATATGTTCTTTCCAACTTCTCTTAAACACATATTTAATTTATCAGTATTATTCACTATTATTTTATATTTATTCTTCAATTTTAATTTTAATTTATAACATTTTTTTTATTACGATAATACTGATAAAATTTGAACCGAGTAGGAGTTTAACTCCTACTTGAAATGTGAACCAACCTGTAACCTGTAACCATAACTAAAATTTTGAGTCAAGTAGTATAAACGTTTCTTAGTACAGTTTTATTGCTAAAAAAATTTAAAATAAAAAACACGTATAAACAAAAATTAAAAACAGTACATTATAATAAGATTATGTTAATCGCGAGGTGAGGCGCGCGTCACGCTACACGTCGATTGGAGCGTTGTTCATCCTTTTCTCTTTCCTTCTTTTTTAAAGATTTTTGCAGTGTTTTTGCATTGTAATACGTAACTTGTTTTATTATTATTTTTGCATATTTATAATTTTTGCTCGTTTTCTATAATTGTTAACTTCCACTATCTATCTTGATTTTATCTTGATTTCAAATATTTTTTCTGTGACTAATCCCCCTTTACCTCACCATCCATTTTATTTTCTTTCAGAAAATTAAAATAATTTAAGAACCGAGTACTAAAAAGCGTTTTGGCCTACTCAACTCGTGAAAAATCCTGAATCCTGAAATAAAAAACGAAACAGGTATAAAAACAAAATGTATGAAAAATAAGAAATTGTACTAAAATACAAAAAATATAACGAATAAAAATAAAGTTTTTAAAAGTTTATTTTTTAATTGTTAAGATGTTTCTGTTTTATAAAATAAAAAAATAATATAAATAAATTTGTCAACTTGTCTCGTCTGCTTTTAATAATATATATATATATTAAATTATTAAATTATTGTATTTTTTTAAATTGCAATTTAATTATTTAATATATTAATATAAATAATATTAATTGTGTGTTTATGTAGTTTTAGATACCTTGAACATGATTTTTGTGGCTTTCAACCATCTCTCGGTGTTATTCTCCCTCTTATAAGTATTTTGTATAGTTTTATATTAGTTTTCTGTGTTAAAATTTGTAATTAAAAAGTTACATGATTGCATAAAACAATGATATTAGAAGATGCAAGACAGAAAAAGAGAGAACGAATACTTACATCGTTAGATGATCGTGATAGTTTAACAAATCTGAAAACACTTTCAATACAAATGTACGGTTTAGTTGATAATGATATACGCAAAGCTGTGTGGCCTAAACTTGTACCATCTGACAAACTTCCTGATATAAGTAAGTATGCGCAAGGTTACTTGTAGTATCAATGAGTTTTATATTACGAAAGTAAATATTTGTAAATAAATTGAATTATATATATATATATATATATATATATATATATATATATATATATATATTATATTAAATACTTGTTACATTTTGAAATAGTTTCGCTGATTTTTTCATTGATTTTTACTGATTTGAAAAAAGTAGTTTTTAGATTAAAATTGAAACAGGACTAAATTTTATAATGCAGCAGCTATTTTAAAGAGTTTTATTTATTACTTGAATTTTGCACAAGGAAAGAATTTTAGCTAGTGAACGTTTAGTGATCCGAAACAAGGACTTGTATATGATGTTGACGGTGAGACTCGAATCCAATACTCGTTAATTGGGAATACTTATGTTTAGTTGTTTGCCTATGTAGATTATGATAACAGAAAGCAAGCAAACGAAGACCAGCGTTTATTCAACTGCGCTAAAACATTATTGACTCAATTTAATTAAATTACAGTATTTAAGTGAACAAATGAAAACAACATTACGAATGTGATGTTTGTTTACTCAAAAGGAAAATCAACCGGTACAAGATTAGAATATATAAGAGCTTAGTACGTTCCATTCTACTTTATACTTGCAAAACTTGGACTCTTTTCTAAGTAGATATACAAAAGCTTATCCATTTTAACCAAAGCTCTTTAAGATCCATATGATTTCGCTCGCTGTCCTCTATTGAACGCAACGATTTAATAACTAATAAAATATTTCAACCATTTCCAGATATTTGTAAGACACTTAACATTCATTGGCTATGCATTTTTAACACAATAAGAGAAAGACGATTAAAATGGATTAGTCATGTTTTAAGTTGATCGCCAACTCATCCAGCCAGAATAGCTATGGAAGCCCATCCATTACCCGGATTTGGAAAGAAGGCCAGGTGGCCAACGGAAAATGTGGACGGACATTGTGGCACGCGAACTCAGTTCTTTTATTTATACTAACAACAACAACAAAAGTTAGTGGCAATGCTAACATACTAACACCCTTTGTCCAAACGAATTACTTGATTAGGCGTCCGTTTTCTTATCGTTTGCAGCTAATAGAGATTATTCGAGGGTTTTAACTCGGGATGTAATTAACATTTTATGTCAGCACACCTCGAGTGTCGTTCTTTAAGTATACACTACGAAAGTTGACGTTTTTGCAGATGTTTTGGTTTTTTGGACTACCTTGGGTGATAATAATCGGTGGGAGATGTTTATTTCCGATGACAATGATGATGAAATGGTCATTATTGGAAAATGTTAGAAACTGAATAGTTAAGTTTTTAATTAAATTTCATAAATAATGCCTGTTATAAATCCATGCTCACCCAACTGCTAGTCTAGGGTTTTACATTGATTATATACTTCAGCAGTATATTATATCTTATTTAAGCTTTTAATATGATTTTGTAGCACATTTGAATCATGAAGATTTATTGTGAAGAATAAAATTAACTATTTTTTTTATATTTCACACTTTCAAACCAATATTTATAGATTCTAATAATTCCGAAGTTTAGATTAGTACTTAAGTAGTTTTAATTTTTATTAATAGTAATAATTTTGATTCCATACTTCTATCTGGTGTATTTTGAAGTCAAATTGGCGTGGATTGGAAATCGAGTGCACAGATTAATTGGACTTCCATTTTGGCGGATAGGTGTAAGCACATGATCTTGGTAGTTAAAAGGTATTTTAAGGTATACGTATACCATATCTAGCCGCTGGGTCAAGTAGACGATTATTACAAGAATGTCGTTTATTAACCAAGTTGGTTTCACGCTTGTTACACTCATAAATTCATTGGGGGATGCTAATGACCCTGAGGATTTGAGTAATGCTTATAAAGTCTCAATTTCCAATGATGGTGATATTCCTGACTGTTAGTCCTCCACATGGTGCATCCTGGACTAGGTGCCTCTAGGGATCTAGACTAATAACAGCAGGGTCGAGTGCACAGCGGTATAACTGGGCTTCCGCTACGGCGGGTGGGTGCGAACATACACCCAGGATACTTAAAAGGTATCTAAAGGTATACGTATATCATATGTAGCCCTTGGGCTAAGGGAGATAACCCTGACAAAAAATCAGGCGGCCTCGTCAATCTTTGCGAACAGTGGCGACGTCACAAGGATGCCGTCTACCAGCCAAGAAACTTTGTTATTCTTCCACATTTGTGTACGCTTATCAAGCCATCGAAATCGATCGTTTGCTGTCATATAAATATGGGAAATAATGAAGAGGTGACCACGTCACTAACCAAAATGAATGAAATAAATTCATTGGAATCAATCTTTTGTTGTGTATATAAAAATAATAACACTGAAGCTTAGCTGTACCACAATGAAATCAGTTTTTATTCCGTATAGGTAAGATTCTATGATGCATTACATTAAAGTAGGCAGAATCAGAGATGTGACCATTATTTCAAATTTGGAAATTTAGAAGTATTATTCAAACCCTTATGATTATTAACATTCATTCATTCATTTTGGTTGGTGACGTGGTCACCTCCTCATTATTTCCCATATTTATACGACATAAACGATCGATTTCGATGGAAGAATAAAGTTTTTGGCTGGTAGACGGCATCCTTGTGACGTCGCCATTGTTCGCAAAGATTGACGAGGCCGCCTGATTTTTGTAAGGGTTATCTCCCTTAGCCTAAGGGCTCCATATGGTATACGTATACCTTTAGATATTTTTTAAGTATCCTGGGTGTATATTCGCACCTACCTGCCGTAGCGGAAGCCCAGTTATACCGCTGTGCACTCGGATAATTTTATGGTTACTTTGTTTAAGGAATAAAACTAGTAACATAAAGGGTTGTTTTTATTAAATTTATGGTAATCAATGCAATATTTTAGATCACTCCGATTTATTTTGTAAAAATTGGGTTTTTTAGGGATAATTAAATTAATGAAATATAAGTTTTGTATGTTTTATGAAACGATTTAAAAATACTTTTATATATATATATATATATATATATATATATATATATATATATATATATATATATATATATATATATATGTTAGATCCAGATTTGTTAATATCTCATCCAAGTCGTCATCAGGTTGAGTTGGATACAAATAGAATGGGTAGTTTAATTCCAAGTGACCTGAGTGAATCCGAACAACTACAGATAAAAGAAGATGTTACTCGTTTGATCATGACTATTCTAGTGGACAATCCTTCTTTGTATTATTATCAAGTAAGTATTTATGTATATAGTAGATAAACGGGCTGTTGTCAAAAGCTATGACGTATAATCTGTAAGCTTTTGTGATACTATTTAAGTATATCGAGCACATCTAAATTGTACTAAAACTTTCTGTATGCACTAAAATTTGTAGATTATTCAACATCATATTTAATGATGAATCTCTCGAGTATCAAACAATTAACAAAAACAATACTCTAGTCTATATTTTGGAAAAGGTAATTTTTTAAAATTAATATAATTAATTATAAAAAGTACAAAATTCGTGACTCAAATAAACATTACATTTGTACAGTTGTATTCAGACAGCACAAAACTTAATATTATTGTAATTTTTTAATCATTTTAAAATGTAATGTAAATGGTTTGGGAAATAAAAATTGTTGATTAAGAAAATTAGTTAAGTGATGCAAAATCAAATTCCACGACATTAGGTTAATAAACCTAGGGACCTCTACATTAAACGCTTTGAGAAAAATTTACAAGAGCAATGAATGCTACCCAAAATATTTAAAATGTATTTTATTTTTTTTAATTTTTTATGTTTGCTACTTTGAATGTTCTACAAGAAACATCTTTCAGCAGTGGACATTTTAGCGAGGCCGAACGTGGGTCCGCATTTTAGTGCCGGTGATGGGATTCGAACTCATGCCCACCGAGGTCCGAATTTGAGCGCTGTACCGCTAGACTACCCCGGCTTTTATTACCCATTAATTTATATATATATATATATATATATATATCATAATGTAACTTATTTTTAAATGTATACATTCTTGTTCTTGATCTTTATTATGATTTTATAATTCTATTAGTACAAAATATTTTACTTATACTGTTTAATGCACTGATTTTCATAACAGCACGTTTCAGTTGTGTTAATAGAAAAGGTAAGTATTTTTGAGGATAAAATTGGAATTATGAAAACTGTAGAAAACTAAATCATATAAACTCCACTGTAATCGGTTCCAAGGAGGAGAGTTTGAGTGCAAGGTTAGCAACCTGGTTTCTGTAAAAACATTGCTAAGGCAACAACAATTGGACACGATTTCGTTTAACTACAAGAAACATGTGATAACATGATTCTGATGACGGGGTTTAGGGAAATCTGAATAAAAGTTTAATCTTTAATATGCATATGCTTCGAAGCCCAAAATGTAACGTACAATTATATTAAACAATCTTGTTGTCCTATGCTTTTTAGAGCGAAAGGGTTTTGAAATCAATTAAGTAATGAAACGTTTATGATGTTAAATATAAATGTTCTTATGTATATTTTTTATTAAAACAGGGTTTTCACGATATTTGTTATATATTTTATTCTGTTTTGGGTGAAACCAAATCACGTGAAATAATAAACAGATTAATTCCCACACATTTAAGGTCAGTATACATTGAATTTTTAAGTTTTATTATTTAATTTTTTGGTTTTAATATTTTAGGTAGGTTGACTTATGTATTTCTGTATCTATAAACCTTGTAGCATGTAATTTTTTCACCAACTAAATTCCTTCTTTTAGATATTTGTTTAACTGTTAATAGCTTATTTCTATCATTTTTTTTATTGCTGACATCAGTATACAATTTGGATTAAAAACGATTTTTTAAGCTATCTTTTTTACATATGAGAGAAAACGGAAAGTTTCCAACTACTGCTTGGTCATCTAGGGGTTATTGAATTTTCTTGTCGCTTCACTCAACTGTGTTATCTTGAACACAGTTCACTTTGGAAGAATCTTGTTTGGGTAATACTAAAATATAGAAAATATAAACTTTTGACGCGTCTTGAATGAATTACTATTTTGTTATTATTTGTCTGACTTTTGTTTACACACACACACACACAGTTTATTCATGCAATCAACTATGGATGTGACAGTGGATTATATGGATTTAATTTTTGCTCTACTAACGCATGTTCATCCGAAATTGCTGACCAACATTGAAGCTGTTGGCTTAGGTCCCGATTTTGCCATTTCGTGGATCATCACGTGGTTCGCCCACGTTCTGCCCAACATGGACGATGTTCGGCGATTGTTTGACCTGTTTTTGGCTATGGACAAACTGATTGTCATTTACGTTTCCGTTTCGGTAGGATGATTGCTTTTGTTTCTCTATATATATCATTTCATTGTGATTCGTGACGTGGCTATCGGTTTATAATGATTGAAGGATTGATTCTCGTGGTTTGACAATCGGATCATCGACGTAGTGCGTAGTGCTATATCCAGACTATCGCTTTGGTTGATGTGTGCAGACAAACACACGTGTGTATAGTGGACTAAAATGTTAGTAGTTTTGTCCTTGTTGGATGTTAATATTCCTGAAGATAGGATGTTAATGATTCTGGGAATTTGAGTAATGCTCATAAAGTCTTAATTTTCAATGGTGATATTCCTGACTGATCGTCCTCCATGTGGTGCATTCTGGACTAGGTGCTCATAGGCATCTAGACTAATAACAGCATGGTTCGAGTGTACGGCGGTATAACTGGGCTATCACTGTATTCTCGTTCAGTGAATGGATGTTAACATACAGGAAATTAAACAGGTTTATCACTATCACGTGTACCTAGTGGACTAAAATTTTAGTAGTTTTATCCTTGTTGGATGTTAATAATCCTGAAGATGGGATGTTAATGATCCTGGGTATTTGAATAATTCTCACACGATTTGACAAATGTAGGTGGCGTTTTTGTATGACGACGCTATCGTCTGCAAATATTGACGAGGACGTTCGTTTTTTGTTGTCAAGGTTATATTTCTCTTAGTCCAAAGTCTACATATATTTCGTAATAAACTATTGAAGTACCCTGGGTATACGATTGCATCCATTTGCCAAAACGGAAGCCCAGTTATAGTGCTATCCACTCCAGCCTGAATTTTCATTACATTGTATATATGTATATGATGTAGGTATATTCCGTGAAATGTTTTTAACACTTTGAGTGTATGCTTGTATCTGTTTACTGCTTCTGATGATGATGATGGAATGTTGCTTGTGCGCTCTGGTTTTATTTTACAATTTGTTACATGGATGTGCACTGTTAGCTTCATTAGCATAACTGTTATTAACTTCGTGCTTTTGTAAGTAGTAGGTCAGTGTATCGATTTAAGTCCGTAAAATAACATTCACATTATAATTATGAACTCTACCGTGTCATCTTATCGATAAAGCGGCACTGTTGCACTTTCAGATAATTATGCACAGTGACAAAGAAGTACAATCGGCTCCCAACGATTTTGGTCTGCTCTATCAAACGTTGGCTTATTTGCCCAAAATACATCCGGTCGAAAGTTTGATTCGCAAAACGTTGCAAATGTATTCCCAAGTTCCGCCCAACAAACTCATGCAATTGCACAACGATCGTGCTTTGAAACGACGCGAATTGGGTGGGCATTCGAATATGTTTTTTGGGGGCAACAACGGTGGCGGGTTGTTGTGGACCAACAGAAGGATGATGGCCGCCAAACGATCAATTCGCAACTATTCGACCATTGTTGGCAAGCATCCCAAACTTGTTGGTTCGATTGGCGTGCTAATTTTTGCCATTGTCATTTACGTCGCTTTCAACCGAACCTTTTGATGTGATTTGATGGATTTATTGATTTTGCTTTTTTAAAATTTGATTTTCATTTTATCAACTTTTCGGGGATAAAAGTTGCATTATTTTTGTACATATTTGACAAAATAAATCATTTTTATTGGATGTGATGTTTTTATGTTTGTATGTGTGTGAGTGTTTTGCTTATTATTATTATTATTTTATTGAATATTTTTAACTGAATTTCTAGTGATTAACTGATTGCTTTAATTCTCTTCTTATTATTACGGCTAGAATGTATAACAACAAAAGTTGGTGGAAAAGCCACGTCTTCATTAGTTCCAAGTTCGCATTGCATTCCATACGAAAAGGTTGTTGAATACGAATTGAATTAGGGGGATGGGCAGTAATTGAAGTTTATTGTGACGACGCCAGTGTTTTCAGGAATTGACGACATCATTTTCTTTAGGGGTTGACGCTGGTCGACGGATCCACAAATCTAAGTGAACATTTGATGAAGTTTTAGGCGATTGTGAGTCGACATGATCAATGGTTGAGTTCATCGCGTTCTATTTTGCAATAACCAAGTGGGTAAGGCACCAGTCTATGACAATCTTGTAGGAAGTAATGTTTAGACTATTTTAAAGGAAACCATTCCTGTACTGGATTATTATTATTATTGACAAAGGGAAGCCAAATGAGGTCCTGCATTTAGGGCCGGCAGTAATGCTCGAACTCGTGTCTTTCCGGTGGCGAGCATTGAACTCATACTCTTCTAGGTTCGAGTCGATCGCCGTATTGCTCTACCACCGCGACACGTCCTTTTTATCATTCATCTAAACCAACTATAAATCTTTCCCATATTAACTACTTTTCTTTCAATTGTCTAGATGCACCCTATCAATTACTTATTGTCATCATTATCCTTATGGATGTGTCTAATAATGATCCTTGGAACAACCCGATCATCGATTGTCGGTCCTGACGGGTCGACATTTAAGTCGGTCAAAAATTGGTCAAACTTACAAATCGCCGCATTCGTCGATCTCGATGCCGACCGACACATGGACATGGTGTTGGTCAACGAAGACGGTTCCAAGTTGTTTTCGGTTTTGCAAACAAGTGCCAAATACGAGCAGCGGCCGACAAATGCGCCCTTCGAAAGTATTACCGATCCAGCCGAAATTCGGCTGGCACCTTTGGCCAATCCAATTCGCAGCGTATCGACGGCCGATTTTAACGGAGATTCGCGGGCCGATTTGTTGTTGATTAGTGCCGATGATGGCGAGAGTGGACCGTTTCTGGCCTATATTGCCTATGGCTTGGGTGGCAATGAACGTGGAAAGTTTGGTAATATCCTGTGTGTGTGTGCAACCGTTTTTAGTTGTTGCTGCTTTGCATGTTTTTTGGGTTGAACTGTTTTTTGGCAAGTGGACAATTAGCGAAACCAAACGACGGTACATATGTAGTGTCGGCGGCGGTGATGGTGGTGGTGGGACTCGAATCTCATACCTAGCCAGTTTCCAGTTTATTGCTCTATCAACTTGGTCTGTAATTTTGATATAATGGTGATATTCCCAACTGTGGTGTACTGCGAAAATAATTTAAAAAAGGATTATCGACCTAGTGTGTAGTGCTATATCCAGACTATCGCTTTGGTTGATGTGTGCAGACATGCACGCAGGAAATTAAACAGGTATATCACTATCACGTGTATCTAGTGGATTAAAATTTTAGTAGTTTTGTCCTTGTTGGATGTTAATATTCCTGAAGATGGGACGTTAATGATCCTGGGAATTTGAGTAATGCTCATAAAGTCTTAATTTCCAATGGTGATATTCCTGACTAATCGTCCTCCATGTGGTGCATCTTGGACTAGGTGCTCATAGGCATCTAGACTAATAACAGCATGGTTCGAGTGTACGGCGGTATAACTGGGCTATCACTGTATTCCCGTTCAGTGAATGGATGTTAACATACTCCCAAGATACTTCAAAGGTATTTCAAGATAACTATTTACCTTATGTAGCCGGTTAGGCTTGTGGATCCGCCAACTGGCGTCAATGCTACAGAAGATCGCTTCGTCAATTTCTGTAAACACTGGCGTCGTCTCAAGAAAGAGGTCTTGTGTCAAGAAACGTCATTTATCCCTCCAAGTTTAATTCGCATCTGACAAAATTTTCGTGTAGGAATTGGAGAAGCTATTGAAACTTGAAATTAATGAAGAGATCACTCTGCCATCAACTGGTGTTATATGTTATGTTCTTGTTGCTCTATCGGGCGGTAAACGTATAATTGGATAAAGTAATTTTCTTCGCCTAATCTAATATTGAGTTTCCTTGCGACTTTTACCCTACCTTGTCATCTGAGTCGTGCTACCGCTTCTTTGCCGTTGTTTGCCGAAATGGCGTCCTCTTGTATTGTTTCTGTAGCAACATAGAACTTTTACAGAGGTCAGGTTGCTAACTTGCTGCTCAAATCCTCTACTTGTATCCAGACTTAGATTGGTTTATATATATATATATATATATATATATATATATACAAATAAAATAATTACTGTAAAAAATTAGTTATTAAACCAATTATAAAGTGCACAGTTTCTGATGACTGTTTCTTTTTGTTTTGTATAAAAACAAATTAATTTGTAAAGTCACTTCTTTATCACAACTCCTACACTCATCACTGTTAAAAACGTAGTTATTAAACTAAAACATCTGTAGTAATCACATAACTCAAAACATGAAATCAGTTTAATCATGTTATATACAATACCATATAATAAATAAAATACAATTACCATTTTAACATCCATTGTTTATATATATATATATATATATATATATATATATATATATATATATATATATATATATATATATATAAGTTGAACTTGTTCAAAATTAAAAAAACGTGTAAAATTATTAATAAAAAATATAACCTCAAATATGATAGAAAACCAGAACACATGGAATTTTTTAAGTTACCAAATGATTGATTGAATAATAAAGAACCAAATGTTTATTAATTGATGTGATCGCCTTTCCTTTTAACCACTTGATCAAGACGGTTTGGAATGCTGTCGATAAGATTGTTGATATATTATTGTTTCATCTCATATTGCACAACAAACTGAATGCAATCACACAAATCCTTAATTTCAGTTTACTTATTGATGTTGCGCTTTAGCATACTGAAAACATTTTCAATAACATTTATGTCCGGACTGTTAGGTGGTAATTGAATAAAAGACTTTTTTTTGGATTTTAGCCCTTCTAATGTCTAAATGTAAATATAAAACAACAAAATTAAACCTGGATAAATATAACATTACCTTTTTGGACGTATGACATGGAGCATTATCCTGAAAAACAGTAGTGACCCTAGGTTAACTGTGCTGCATTTTGTCATAAAAAACTTCTTTCATTATTGAAACAAAATTTTGACCAAGGTACCAGATATAATTTTCCGTTTAATAGGTTCATTATACTTAATACAAAACCAACACGACACTTATCGAGGGTAGACTTTTTTCAAACTACCGGAAGTAAATATCTTTGAAAATTAAGTCCGCATAATACCTTGTTTTTGTACCCAAATGGTTCATCGCGAATTATTGTTTCATCAGCAAAATATACAGAGCGCCAATAAGACAATCTTCGTTCAATCCACTTGTTACAAACCATAAACAAAGCGACTTTTCTAACCGATATTAGTTGTTGTGTAGATTATTTTTGAAAATTATTTTGTTTACCCAATGCCATTTGGTTTATAAATGCATCTACAATGTATTTTATCGTACGTTATCAGGTCCACCACTTTACGTAACTACTTTCAAGAGCCAACCAATGATTTGTGACTTGAATTCGGATATGATTGCCGATTTATACGGTCAAACCAGTGCCAGTCAGTGTAGCATATTTTTCGGTGGGTAAGTATTGTTTGAGAACTTTGTCCAACCAGTTTATTGTTATATAGTTTGATATAATTATAAAGGTGGCATCCAACAGGCTTATTGTGGCAGAATGGTTGTATCGGCAAGAGCTGTTTTTCTGAACTAGCGAGGTAGATAGGTTCATGTTTTTATTGAGCATTGCTTCTTGCATAGGATTAGACAGTCAATATAGGCCAATAAGGTTGTCATCTACCGGCCAAGTGTTTTTGTTATACTGCAACATTTGTTGGATTTATCAGGCTATCGGAGTTGATTGGTTACTATGCTGTATAATAATGGAAATAATGAATATGTAACTATATCATCGAATGAATGAATGGATTAGACAATATTCAAGTATTATGATTCTAAAATTATACGTATCCGTGAGACATTGGATTTAGATGATACTAAAGTTTTGAGTCATGCTTGTAAAGTATTATAATATTCCCCCTCATTCTGTCCATCTTCATATGGTATATCTTAGACTCCAGCTAATACCGAGTGCACAGCGATATAACTAGGCTGTCGTCTCAACTGATGGATGCAAGTATTACCCCAGGTACTTGAAAAGTATTTTGAGGTATAAATATATCATATATATTATAACAGTGATAATAATAATATTTTTGATAACTTGATGATAATCCTATTTCTATAGCTTCATGTAATGCATCCACGACTCAGAGCAGAATGGATCAGGGACCGAACGGACATCGTGCAAACATGTACGAAAGTATATGACATATGTAGCTGTTGGGTCGAGGAACATAATCTTGGATGGCCTTGTCAATCTTGTCAAACAGTGTCACAATTACAATGATATTGTTAATCAGTGGAAGCACTTAGTTATTCGTCTATATTATAGAAATAATCGAGAGAAGGTCACTTCATCAACCACATCGTTATCATGCTAATGATCTACAAGGATTTGTGTAATGCTTACAAAGTCTCCATTTCCCATCATGGTGATATTCTTGACTGTTCCTCCTCCACGTATGGTGCATCCTTGACTAGGTACCCATTGACATCTAGACTAATGACGGTGGGGACCGAGTGCACAGCGGTATAACTGGGGTTCCGGTACGGTGGGTGGGTGCAAGCATACATCCAGGTATCTTAAGATATATGCAGACCATATGTAGCCCTTCGGCTAAGGGAGATAACCCTGACAAAAAATCAGGCGGCCTCGTCAATCTTTGCGAACAGTGGCACAGTCACAATGCTGCTGTCTACTAGCTAAGAAAATTCGCTACGTTTGCTTGCTTATCAACCCATCGAAATCGATTATTTTAAAATGCTGTACATATAGATAGAAATAATGCTTTCCCAACCACAATGAAATATTAATAAATGATTCATTCATTATCATTATTGTATAATTCTCATTTCGATAGATTGCCAACGTTTAATTCAAGTGTTGCATGTGGTGGTGGCTCTACTTGGTCAAACTTGGGATATTCTGCATTTGGCGATATAGATGGCGACAGAATTCCAGGTAATTTTTGCGATTTTACACAAATACATCTATGCAACACCGGTTATACTTATAAAATTTCAATTTCCATTGGTAGATAGACTGTTCCTCCGCGTGAATTAGGTCCACCCAAGCAACTAGATTATCACAGCAAGGTACACAACGGCATAACTGGGTTTCTACTTTGGCGGATGGATTCAAATATACACTCACAGTACTTAAGGTATGCATATAGCATATGTAGCCGTTAAGCTAAGATAAATAACCCTGACGAAAAATCAGACAGCTTTGTCAATTTTTGCGGCGAGTTGGACAGTCACTCGGATGCCTTCTACGAGCCGAGAAACTTCGTTATTCTTCCACGTTTGTTACGATTATTAAGCCATTGAAATCGATCGTTCAATAGGCCGTACAAAGAGTGGACGTATCCACCGACCCGAATGAATGAATGATGAAATTTAAGTCGAACACTACCTCTTTTAGCGCCCAGGCATACATATAGATAAAATCATATTCATAATCTATATGTAATGAGTGATAGGACTGAAATGTGTTTTTAAAATTATGTGGTTGCTAGATAACTTTGTTAACTATATCATTTAATAGTAAATTCTTGATAACCTGTTGTGTGAGTGTGTGATCACTCGTAAGTTGAGGATGGAAAAGTTTCAAAAAAGTGTGACCAAATTTGCACGATGACGTAATACAAATCGTATAGTGCTATGTAAATATTGATTTTTTCACCTTATACATTTTCAAGGTCAAACAATCCTCTTCTGATAGAAGAATGCACCAACGTGACTCACACATGCTCACAAAGATTGACCAATGGGATTTTTTTTTAATTTTTTTACCTTGGTTGGTTTTATCATTTACATACATTCTTTTGTTTGTTTGTCTATGTGATTGCAGATTTAGTCACTTTGGTTGATCATGCCAATCGCAAACAAATACAGTTGACTGTTAGAAAGAATACGGGCCATTCCATTACGGAGACGCCTTCTTTGATTGATCTTCCCAGTAAATTATCCAATAATGCTCAACTTCGTTTGGGTTTATTTTTACTGGGCGATTTTGGTAATTCTTTTTTATTGTAATAATTTTACACAAAAAAAAACATTTTATTGGTTTATATACATTAAAATAAAACGGTACATTTAATTTATCCATAGAAACAGTCGCTTGTTTTTTAATTCATTGTTAGTATGTGTTTAGGAACGCCAATTCATTTTGGTTGGTGACTACATCACCTCTTCATTATTTTCCATATATATATTTGACCGGATTGTATATTTCGTGATTTTTAATTTAGATTCTGATGGTCATATTGATTTATTGCTGCCTGCTTGCACTACATCAACGTGTTTGGATTCGAGCTACCTTTTCATGTATTCATTTACCCAGAATAAGGTTAGTTTGAACAGATGTTTGGTAGAGAAGTGTGACTACTCTAATTCATTTTTTAATATTGTATTGAGACAGGCTTCAGTATGGTTTTGGGATACTAATGATCATGCGGATTTAAGTAATCCCCATGAAGTGATATTCCCGACTGTTGATCCTGGTCGACGTGCATCCAAATACCTAGATTAACACAGGAGGGACCGAGTGCACAGTGATATAACCGGGCTTCCACTTTGAAAGATTGCTGCAAGCTTATACACCTCGAGGGGGGCGGTTGAAAGATAGTTTGAGATACGTGTATACCATATGTAGCCCTTGGGTTAAGGGAGACAAGCCTTATAAAAATCAGGCGGCCTCGTCAATCTTTGCGAACGCTCAATTAAATAATTCATTACTTGTAAAAAAATAACTGGGTTCATTTGTGGCGATGCCCCACACGGTTTTCTTTTCTACCCCCCAGTAACGTTTTGGCTTCTGTAACTGTTTTAATTAGAGTACGGTCAGTTCCTTTTATGAATCATGACGACGATTGGCTAACTTTGTTGAGGGTGATTCATTTGTCTAATTGTTACTTTGTACTTTCACTTTGTATTGTTTCAAGGGTACTAAAATTACTTTTAAATTGTTTCAATGAGCATTTTTATTTATCAAACTGTTTTAAAATGATCTAAAAACAATGACAATTAAGGATTGTGTATGTCTGGAGGCAATTGTATAAGTGTAACTTTTATTTTAGTCAAGGATTTTGTAATTTATAGGACTAAAAATATATTAATTTTAAAAGTATTAATAAAAAATTATGTTATCTTCTTTTCAAAAACATATTAGATTATTGCTTTTGTTAATTGTTCAGTGTTCTAGATCATCATGTTGAGGTCTAGTATTGAAAATAATGTTGAATAATTTACCAATTTTAGTACTACCTTTAGCAACTACTAATTCGATCCTATTTGAACAATTTTTTGACATGTTTACAGCCAAAGCATTTTATACTTGTTATTTACTAAAGAATATTGTAGAATTAAGTATTTAATGCTGAACTTCAATGTGATGAGTTAGAGCATTGATCAGTTAACAAAACACGATACTGTAGTCTACATTTTGGAAAAGATACATTAATATTTCATTGTACTATTAAAATTAATGTACTTTAGTCATAAACTGTAAAATCCTTGATTAAAGTAAACGTTACATTTATACAATGGTCTCCAGCCCACACAAACCTTGATATAATTGTAGTTTTTTAAAACATTAAAAAAATATAATGTAAATGGTTTGAGAAATAATAATGTAATGCAAAATCAAATTCCACAACATTGTGTTAAAATATAGAGAGACCCTGACATGCATATATGTACATATTTTATAATATAATTTTTTTTAATGTCAATATTCTTGTTTTTGACTTAAATTGGAATTTTATAATAATATTGGTATGAAATACTTTCGTTATACTGATTAGATACTGTTTAACGAACTATTTAGTACAATTTAGATGTTTCATATAATTAAATTGTTAAACAAAAACGAATAAATTATACTGTATTGATTTTGACTGCAGCTTGTTGATGTATCTTATGTCGATAATAATAATAATAATTTTTATTGCTGCTGTATATAATTACATAACTAGTCGCCTTTGATGCAAAATGAGAATGATGCTTTTATGACACAAACGTGTATTAGCACAATTATTACCTTGAAAAATGCTAAAATGATCTTGATGGCATTGTTAGTGATGCGATCTTAACACCCCTACACTTATTTTCTATACACACCTTTTGTCTTATGATTTGTGATGATTGGTTAATGTTGTCACATGATTGCATTATTTATTTCAAAACTCTTTCACTCTGAAGTGCATGTGACAACACGATTGTTCCATAGGATTGTACATTAAATATTTGGCTTTGAACGTCGAAGATGGAAAATTCTATTCGGATTTCGCCTAACATCGTCATTATGCTGCATTCACTTCTTTGTCATAGCTTGATGAAATGATGGTGTCTTTTCATGTTGTTTCTTTAGCAATATAATTTATTTTATAGAAGTCAGGGATGCTAATGATCCTGAGGATTTGAGTAATGCTTATAAAGTCTCAATTTCCAATGATGGTGATAATCCTGACTGTTAGTTCTCCACGTGGTGCAACCTGGACTAGGTGCCCCTAGGGATCTAGACTAATAACAGCAGGGTCCGAGTGCACAGCGGTATAACTGGGCTTCCGCTATACGTATATCATATGTAGCCCTTGGGCTAAGGGAGATAACTCTGACAAAAAATCAGGCGGCCTCGTCAATCTTTGCGAACAGTAGCGACGTCACAAGGATGCCATCTACCAGCCAAGAAACTTTGTTACTCTTCCACGTTTGTCTACGCTTGTCAAGCCATCGAAATCGATCGTTTGCTGTCATATAAATATGGGAAATAATGAAGAGGTGACCACGTCACCAACCAAAATGAAATGAATGAATATAGAAGTCAGGTTTCTAATCTTACGCTCAAACCCTTCTTTTTGAATTAGACTTGAGCTAAATTTTTAAAACATTGCTATCAAAATTGTGCTTTCATTTGTAGTTTGCACAATGACCAAAATGTTAACATTGCGTTCTAACACTTACCAATCAAATTTGAAACAGGATATGATGGAATGTATCAACATTGATGCACCATTGAATTCGTTTTTATCTAAAAGCTACCAATATAATTTCTGTTCTTCCAAATACCATGAATGATGGAGGAATTTTCCTTACAATTTGTTTGCCAAACCGTATCAGAAGTTTCAACGACAAATATTTCCCATTTAATTTATCCTTTTTAAATTTTAGTCGGTGATGTAATCACCTTTTCATTATTTTTCACATTTACACGGCATAGCAAACGATCGACTTTGATGGCTTGATAAGCGTAGACAAACACAGAAAGATAAAAAAATTTCTGGGCTGGTAGACGGCATCCTTGTGACTTCGCCACAGTTCGCAAAGATTGACGAGGTTGCCTAATTTTTTGTCAGGGTCATCTCCCTTAGCCCAAGGACTACAGTAGAGGTCTAGTTACATCATTGTACACTCAGATCCTGCTGCTATTAGTCTAGGTGCCTGTTGGCACCTTGTCAAGGATGCACCACATGGAGGATGAACAGTTAGGAATATCATCATTATGGGAAATTGAGACTTTATAAGCATTAGTCACACTCGTAGATCATTATCATCCCAAGTTTCCTACTAAAGTGTCGATTAACATTTGATTTATCCCTCGTCTAGTGGTCCGAAGTTTCAATAGACTGGACACCAAAAGGCATCGACAATCCAAGTGAGTCGAAATGGTCATTCACCCCCATCCAATGTCCCAAAGGTCGTTGTCTATTATCGAGTCAACTGGTAGGTGCAGCTGCAGCCGATATCAATCTCGACGGCAATATCGACTTGGCCATGGGATTGTCTGAATGGCGGCAAAATGCTGTCGTTCAGACGCATCCAGCCATACTGATCAATGCCGGCTCGTCCTTGTCGATGGCTGTCCATTTGCTACCGGGAGTCAATTTGCCACAAAATGACGTCAGCGTCCGACAAATTGGCTTTTTCGATGTGGGCGAAGATGTGAGTCATTGCGCTAGTGTCACCTTGTCATTGTTTCGTCATGTGTACGGCATATGAAACGATTTTGTCGCTTCCGTGTTAGTCTAGGTAGCCAAGTGCGTGCACCACGTAGAGTTGACAGTCAGGAAAGCACTTAGCACGTCGCCATGGAAGAATGTTTTGGTAAATGCGACCAAATCAAATGTTCGCATTTAACAACGACGATTGAATTCAACTTTGGCGTCGACAAGCGTACAACTCCGTTTTCTAGTCAGTTAATCACATTTTTATTTGAATGTTGTACGACAAAACATACTTTGGCAAGTGGATATTTTAACGTGGGATGTTGATGATTTTGGCAACGTCACAAGGAACTTCGTGATTTTTCCACGTTTGTGTTAGGCTTATCAATCGATTGTTTATATGTCGTGTCAATATAAAAAATAATGAAGAGATGACACCACGTCACCAACCAAAATAAAATTCGAACCCAGGCGCACCCACGTTCGAATCGAGTGCTGTACCCCTAGACCATTTGCGTATATTTACATACGTTATTGTATTTGGTACTAAATTAAATTAACACAAAACTTAAACAAGATTATATTGATTTTATAGCATTGATTTGATCAATATTTTTAACAATTGCATTTGTTTAAGTAAATTTGATTGGGTACTTATATACTTATACTTATATAGTGTGAAACAGTGAAAAGTTGTTAATGCTGAATTAATTATTAAAGTTTTAATTAAAATTACATTAAATGATTTCACATATAATAATAGATATTTATTTAAAAAATTAATAAATAATTGTAAGGAGTTTATACTCTATTAATAACAAACGGAATTAGTTACCAATGACATTTATTATTTGATATTTTGTAGTATAATAATTATACAGGAGATTATTTAGTAATCAAAAAAAAATTAGATGTGCTTTGTGTTTTATGAAAAGATGAATATTTACGATTTTAGTCAACCTTTTTTAATTATTGATTTTATTTCACTTATTATCTAGCATTGTAGCATTATGTAGCATTGTGGTTGCTAAGTTTTTCACATTGTTTTCTTTGTAGTATATATATATATATATATATATATATATATATATATATATATATATATATATATATATATATATATATATATATGTATATAATTATTTGTTTTAGTAAGGGGAAATTGAAATTTTTATTTTTGTTTCCCAAAAATAATAATCTGTATATACTTTTACGCCTTGTAACAAAAATTATTATTTTCCAAAAAAAAGTTTTAAAAATCGTTAATCCGAAAAGGTGGTTTCATACTATACCAAAATTTTTAAATATCTCAAGCAGAGATTTTTCTAATATTTAAAATGTATTTTAAATTGTTACTTCCATTTCAAATTAAGTGTTAACATAAACAAAGACAGTGTGCTGCTTTTTATATTTAATTGGTCTACAATTACTCTACAATCTAAGACTATTTTAAATAACCTTGACCTGAAAAATTGTCATAAAGCACGTTTTGCTGGTATCTAATAGAAATTGACATTGTTCTTTTACTACCAAACAACACGAACGAGTTATCAATTTTGTTTCCATACCAATAATGATTGATATTAATTGCCGAAATATTTAAGAATTGTACACACCTCGATTACTTGCAAGCGAACGGAAACTATCAACAGATATAAGCATTTTATTGGTTTGTGACGTGGTCACCTCTTCATTATTTTTCACATTTACACGGCATAGCAAACAATCGACTTCGACGGTTTGATAAGCATAACAAACGCATAAAAATAACAAAATTTCTGGGCCGGCAGACAGCAACATTGTGACTGCGCCACGGTTCGCAAAGATTGATGACGCTGCCTGATTTTTTTGTTAGAGTCATCTCACGTAGCCCGAAGACTACATATGGTATTATTATTATTATTACAAAACCCTTTTGCTTTAAAAAATAAGTATGGGGCAATAAGATAACAATTGGCGTCCTCTTATTGTTTCCGTAGCAGTATGAATTTTTTACAGAGGTCAGGTTGCCAACCTTGCGCTCGAACCCTCCTCCTTTATCCAGGTTTGGGACTGGCTAGATTGAATTATTTCTGATCCAAACTAGACGGAGTTACATATAGTATACGTATACCTTAAGATACATTTAAAGTATCCTGGGTGTATGCTTGCATTCGTCCACCGAAGCGGAAGCTTAGTAAAGCCGCTGTGCACTCGGTCCCTGTTGTTATTAGTCTAGATGCATATGGACACCTAGTCCAGGATGCACCACGCGGATGATGAACAGTCAAGAATATTTCCATCATTGGAAATTGAGACTTTATAAGCATTACTCAAATCTTCGTGGATCATTAACATTTCAGTAATTATTTAAAAATTAAATTTCAAAGCAGAAAATTTATAGTTATGGTAGTGTAGAAAATTGTTCAATTTGGTTTTAAAATCGATTGTAAAGAATATTCACTGAGTCTCATTCATGAAGATGATGTGATTGACTTTTGACAAGTATGAGTTACACTTTATAGTTATATAGAAATGGGTTCATATTGAAATGAGTGTGTTGTTATTTATGTATCTTGGATTCAACATTTGTGGTGTTGACTTTACTCTAGTGATCGCACAGATTTTACTTTACTTTTTAAAGTTGTCAAAATAGATTCGTACCAACAACCATTTTAATGAATTACTCCGGTTTTTGGCTGTAAAAGAGTACCTAAACTTGTTTAGAATCGTACTGTGGAAGTGTTTTTTAAAATAACTTACAATTTACTATGTTTAATTTACTCAAACTAAGTTTAATTACCATCCACCAACCTCTCCGCATAGAAATATGGAACATACGGTCACTGTTATTTGTTTCGACTCATATACTGCCACAGACCTGAGTCGTTACATGATTGACATTGCTTTTCTCCTGGAAACAAGAGTGGATTGTTCAGAACCGTTTCTTTTTCCTACAGCTTACAGCACCTGAATTGACTGGAAAGGCATATTTCCTCAATTAGGGTTTTTGCGCTTTGAAGTATCCAAATACTCAAAGGCCGTCATCAATGCCTACGCTTCAACCAATAATAGTGAAAAAAATAGGCGTGGGTTTTTAAAACTTTGGATAAAAAATGGTATTATCTATCATTGCTGTAATAAATGTCTTTTATTACGTATAGATAATTTTCATGAATGAATATTGCTAGTGTCGCCATCATTGCTAAGAGATGATATACGTCAACAAGTGGTAAACGTTTTAAAGTATTGTGCATTAATTTTGCCCTGTTTTAGAGTGACTATTTTACTTTTTAGGGTATTTTTGATCTGGTTGTCGTTTCAAATACCGCTGAGGGAACCTTTTATTCTCAGCTTTTCACACAGCACATGTCCATCGATTCGCATTATCTCAAGGTAAGGATTTCAAGTTAACAAGTGAATTTTTTGTGTTGTTTGTATTTTACAAATTTTGTCAAGGTACCTTGAAAACAGGAATGTACAAATTATATCTAGAAATTCTGTGTTCTACTCCCAACCTTTCTTTGGCCATCATCAGTTGTCCATTACAAAACCGTTCTTGGCCGGCCGTAAACGTAGAACTTGATTACGAAATTTTCTTCGTCTAATCGAAGATTGAGCATCCTTCCCACTTTCACCCAACCCTGTCATCTGGGTCCTTTGCCGGGACGGCGTCCTCTTGTTCGTTTCTGTAACAATATCGATTTTTTGCAGAGACCACGTTGCGCTAACCTCGTGCTCAAACCCTACTCTTCTATCCAGCCTTGGGATTGGCTAGATTGGTTTATTTCCAATCTTCTCTAGGCGTAGTTAACCTATCTCTATCGAAGTACTATTTAGGACCATTGATTCAATTTTATACAAACAGTAAAAAACAATTGCATAAGTTTTTGTATCTTTCTACCCCCAGGTCATGGTATTGAACGGATTGTGTGCCTCGGACGAAACTTGTTCGGATTTGCGATTGCCTTACGGACTGACAGTTCCAGGCGAAAGTCTCTTGATTGACTGGGAAACTGCCACTGGAAGCAGACACCGACAGGTTGCTCTGTTGGGTTGCCAAAGCTGTTGTAGTGCTTTGCAGTTACAATTCCAAATTTTTGGCCTGGGAACGTTTGCAAATTATGTGGAACAATTGGACGTGTTATATCTTCACTGTCAAATGTAAAGTTTTATCGTTTCATTTATTGTAAATGGTGACACCTAGTCACCTCTTCGTTATTATTATATGTTAACATCACATAAGTTGGTAGCAGTACCACCTCTTCATTAATTCCAAGTTTGTATAGCAACTCGGGTTCCTATACGAAGAGGTTATCGGATACGAATTGAACTTGAGGGGGAGGAGGATAAATGAAATTTATCGTCTAGTAGTCCGTTTCCTTGTCACGTCATAGTTCACAGGTATTGACGAGGCGATCTTCTACGTTGTCGATAGACTCACAAGCCTAACCGGCTACATATGGTAAATGGATACTTTAAGATTCTCTTTAATTATCTTGTGTATATGCTAGTATCCATTCACTGAGTAAAAGCCTAATTATACCGCTGTGCATTCGGTCCCTGCTGTTATTATGCTTGTTGACACCTAGTCTAGGATGCACCATGTGGGGGAGAAACAATCAAGAATTTGAAACTTTGTATGTTAGTTTAGATGTCAGCAATATCACCATCATTGGAAGTTAAACATTACTTAAATAATCGGGAGGATCATTGGTGTCATTTTCACGTTACCATTGATACAAAATTGGCACGCATTCTAGCGTGTACAACCTATGTGCTAGAACTCCTTAAACTAACTTTCAGGTTTTTTTAGAATGTTCACATCCTTATGCTGTTTTTAATTTCTCAGTTGGTTCGATCACGATTACTCAAATTTTTGGCTCCAAAGTCGCAGATCATTGTCAACACGTATCCTCACGACAATCCGGAACAGTAAGTTATACAAATCAATGACCAAATCAAACACATTCAAACTAATTGCAGTACTGATCGTTTTTTATAAAAACATCTGCGAATTACTGAAAAAGTGCTTTTTTTATAAATCCTATCGTTCCGACGACACTCCTAGTACACCTCGAATTAGAGCTAAGCGTGTGCAACTTTTGGACTTGCGTTAACTATAAAGTGCAAGCTGTTCAAGATGTATTTAAAAGTATTTCAATAGTTGTTTGTTTAATGGATTGAGCTTTATCAAAAATACAGAGGGCCTCAACAAACTATGATCGTTTGTTATGGTTATGAAACCGATCTTGTGATGTTATAAAAATATGGAAATAGTGAATAAGTAACCGCGTACATTATTTAAACACTGAAGTCGTGATGGTATCTACCAACCCATGAAACCGTAGAACGCTAGGATTTTCACCAACTCAAAGATAACGTAAAGTCAACCAATTAAACATTTTTTTCTTATACAGATGGACCACAAAGCTGTTTTTGAAGCCTTTTGACGATTTAAAAGTGGTCTATATTGCAATCACATTGGTATCGATTTGCATCCTACTAATAATTATTATCGGCATTCTTCAGTGGCTCGAAATACGCGAAGATCGATTGGAAAAGCAGAAAGAAACCCAGCGTTTTCATTTCGATGCGATGTAATTGCTATCTAATGAGCCCAAATTTTATCTGTGATTCCTGTTATATTATTTTTGTTTATTAACCCCCATCTCATATATATATATATCACTTAACACACAATCTTTTATATGCACCTCATTATGTTCGCGTTCGAATTACTTTTTTGTCAATAAACACCTAAAAATAAATGACGTTTTTTAAATTGACTTGCGATAAAAGCTACAAATTAAACGACTTAATTGTTGTATGAATACTGTGCTGTCGTTCAACAGATCATCTAATCAAAACAGTCACTTTAATCTTATGTAATTGCACATAGAAGCACAGTGCTACAGGTCAAAAGTAAACAGACAATTAGCACATGAATCATTGTAGTAAAGACGTGAGATGTAAGGTAAAGTTGAAATTTTTGAAAGGAAGCTAGAAAAATGATTGAATATGGTAGCTGCAATACAACTAGTCTATCTAAATCTAAGACGTCAATTCGAAACCGTCAACACTTGTAAATTCATAACTGGTTCCCATATTTAAACATTCCTAAAAGAATGATAGTATCATCCCAATAATGTAAAAAAATAACTTCGGTTTTTTAAATGTGATTATTGAAAAAGAAAACATATTAAACGAATGTTCTCAATATATTAGATAATAGATTTGCTGAAGCTGACACGAATGTTATTTTCTCCAAGCGGATAATCATGCATTGACTGAAAAAGTTTATGAAAAAGGTATGTATACAGTAACGTGCAAAAATATTTAATACATTATCACAACAAATTGCGAAAAAAACTTACAATCAAAGCAGCAACTGCTTCATCCAAATCCCCAAATTGAATTAGGGCCATGCGCTTGTCAGCTCTAAAAGTAGAAAATGTAACATAATGGCCGCTATAGTATGTGCATGAATCTATTACAAGCAATTTTTGAAGGTCCACTACTACTGAACGCAACATTTTCTTTTCCAATCTTCATTTAGATATATTCAACAGTGATATAATAAATTCTAAACAAAATAAAACTTGCCATAATTTTGTTATTGCTGTTTTGACTTGTAAATCTTAATTAGTGACAGGTGATATGAACATTAGTGAAGGATTAAAAAAGCTTAACCAACATTTACGTAAAAATCTACTGACAAGTTATGAGTCATAATTTAGTAAACAGGACTGTAATCCTTCCAGATGCATTGAAATTGTTGTTGCAAATGTCCACGATCTTCTTGTAGCAATCATGATTTTAAATATCGTAAGATCGAATGCAAACTGAAAATGAATGGAAAAGTTCCCTTATCATCTAATGTGATTTCCTTTGTTGCTATTAATACCAAACAAAAAATTACTACATGCCCTTTCCCCCTCGACAACAAAAATAACTAACCTAAAAATCTTCATTTTTCTTACAACCGCTTTCGTAACATTCTCAAACGTGCTTCGAATGTAATCCTCGTCGGCATCTTCCGGTACGTTTGAAATGTGCAACACAGTCGACGGTGCGCAAATGTTTTGCAAGTTCCGCGAATTTGCGCGTTTAAACCGATGCAATCGGTGATTCGAGTAGTCACACGTATTGCGATTCTCCGATTCGGTTTCGGTCGATCCCTGTGGCATCGTCACAGAACTATTTTTCGAAATGACACAGCGCACCCTTTGACCGTACAAGGGTACACCGTTCAAATAATCGACAACTGTATTTTTAAGAAATATACACAACAGTTATATATATATATATATAAACAAACTTAAATCATTCAAATAAAAATAAATGGTTTGCAACGATTTACCTCGAAGAGCTTGTGCGGGATCCGACAGTTGAACTAAAGCCGTACTTCTTTTGTTGTGTATAATTTTTACGCGCTGCACGTCACCGTACACACCTACAAGTGTAAATGTAAATAATCCATGCCGTTGAAACTAATTTTAAAAACATATTACAACCCCGTTCCAGTTAATTTTTAATTGCATGGTATCTACTGAAAACGACTGAACGCAAAGATTAAATAAAATCATTTAAAAATAGTGTGTTTACATGATAATGTGGATCCATTTTAACCGATCCTACGGTTGTATTCGAAAGGAGAATGAGCAAGTAGGTATAAAATTAAGGAACCCTATCCTTAAGAAAAGTAATTGCTAAAAATGAAGGAAATGCACTAGTGTGAAGGTAATCACCAAAAGTTAGGCAACTCAGAAACGTCACTCTTAACGTTGCGTCTTATTTGCAAATGAATGGCTTAATATAGCACTTGCCAATGCCATTATTTTTGAAAACCCGTTACAATATTCACTGATCATAAAATATCAAATGCTACACTCTATATTTTATTCACAAACACAGTAGCTCAATATTTCAAGCACGTATGTTCAAAGTTACTCACAACAAAAAGCAATTGTGAATGACGTCAAATCAGAAAACGTGAGATTCAAATAAAGTGATCAGTATCCATAAGTTACTTTATCAATTAAAAAATATTAGTAAAATTACTAAGTTTAATGGTAAACTTTTTTAATAGACACATATGTTAAAAAGTATAAGCAGATTTCAATACTATTAAAAACAAAACTATATAAATATGATTAATATACAAACATAAAAATGATAACAAAAGTAAGCAAGAGAATGAAGTATAGTTGATATAGCTTACCAAAAAGAATAAATAGAGTATCCGGATTGACATGCTGTACCAGTTACAATAGATCACACATATAGGACGGATGAAGTAGGACCAGACGCGGGATGGAATAGCCATGTAAAAGCAGATGCGTGTCACATATACATACAGGTTTAGTTTATTTATAAGTGACGAATAGCATAGAACGAGTGACAGGATCCAAAGGATGGGAGAAAAACGATAAGATACATGGAAAGTAAGCAATTGATAGGTGAAGCAGAAAATTGACATTTACAAACATATACAATAATATATATATATATATACATATATACAAGCGTGGAAATGCGTTTTTAGTGTTAAATACTAGTTAATTATATTAGTAAAACCTGCTAATATATCAAATAAAAAAGTAATGTTTTAAATAAGTGATGCTATCCAGCACCAAAAACTTCATTTTATTAAATCCTTAAAAAAATTGATGATTAGCTAGTGCTACACGATTAATAATCTTTGTAATGAGTTGTGTGAGTAAATAGTGCCCATTTTGCCTCAAATAGAAAGTTTTCTACTTTTCTACTCTACATTAGTCGACATTTTATTACCCGAAAATAATCTATTTTTTAATTACAAATTGGGTTGTTACTAAACAACACGCTTTACAGAATGAATAACATCAACACTGCAGTGCAAAAACCATCAGGTTTATTCTAATTATAGTATGTGCTAATAACCGAATTCAACGTAAATTTAAAATTACAGTGAAAGTTACTCATATCTTGTTTATTGTTGCACATATAGGTACAAGTACAGAAAGTACAAACATAAAAAATGTAAATGTTAGTCCTTTAATCCATCAAAGGCATTTCAAAAACCTATAATATATCTTAAGTTCAAACTTCTCAAACATTACATTAAAAGGTTTAATCTACTTAGTTGTATCATGACACTATAATCGCTTCAAATATTCCTAAAGCCAATGTAAAAATACAAGACCACGATTAAGATAGATGACTAAATAAAGATTTTTATCTTAAAACTCGATCATATATATATATATATATATATATATATAAACTAAAAAACCATACCTCTGTATTTAAATTAGAAACAAAAACAACAGGTGTATTAAAATTTGGTGGTATATCCCGAAAATCATCATGAGCAGGAATGGGTCCCAACGTTGGCCAATCATAACCATCATTATAACTACGCGGATCAAAATGATCTGATACAAACGAACTCAAACCACCCAATGTGTTCGCTTGTGCTCTAAGCATATCGGCTTGTGGGCCACCTATATTAGATGCGATGTTAACTGAAAATAAAAAATAACATATTTTAGTTGGTATATAACTAAAGCTAGTATGTAAGCGTTCAATAACAAAAAAATGCAGTACTAAGCACTCTTACATTATAAGTAAAAATTCTATTACTGAGTGCTAATAACAATTGTTAATCTTAATTTCCAATAATAGTTATATTCATCACATGGGTTCATGTGATACATACTGAATTTAAAGTAACATGAGTCAAGGACTGGGTTTGAAGCGGTATAAATAGATTTTCGCCACCAACTTTTGTTGTTATTGTTGTTGATGATGATGAGTAAACAGACACAGTGAGGGTATTTAAAGTACCCTGAATATACACAAAAATAGTCGAAGTTAAGCAAAATCTTTCATGTAGTGTTCAAATATGGAAAGTAATCACCTAGTGGGAGAATTTAAACAAAAAACCACTTGTATACCACAAAACTCTAAAAAAAAATAAACGATCTTATTCATTCTTGTAATAACAGCTCCATCACAGGAACCTGATGAGAAAGACACTATGTTAACCTCTTACGTTCTTTAAAATAAGCTTTCTTTCGCATACAACACAGTGAATGCAACTGTTCGACGTGTTCTACCAGTTGATTGATCTATATTATTTCAAACTTTCAAATATTTGAGCAATTCGTAAAAGTACTTACGCAGTGGTTTGATTATTCGATTTGCCAGAGCACTAAGACAAAATGGATCCAAATTCGCTAATCTCTCTTCACTCAAACCATCCAAATCATCTTTCATTGGTCCGTAATTCGCATATTTTCCCATCATCATGCGGTCATCGATTGATTCATTCATCTCATCCCAAGGATTTCGTGTAAAATCTCTACTGTATCCATCTTCACGATGCACCTCCAAATAAACCTGGCGAGAAAATTCTACACGCAAAACACACATGTGACCATCATTGCCGAATAAAGGCGTGCCATGCATTTGCTAAAAATAGATGAGTAAGCAAGTACTAAATAAAATGCATTTTACATGACATTTAAAACCAAAAATCATAGCCAATCTAAAATACTTTATATATATACTACACAATCACCATTCTAAAATTATTTCTAACTTACTAATTTAGCAACGTATGCTGAAGTAGGATTGTCGAATTCTACAAACGCATGACGAGAATCGCTTTTTTTGAAAGAAATCACCCGTAATATGTGTCCAAACCTATGAAAAGCCTTTTAAAAAATTAATAACAGATTAAAACTAACCAAAAAAATGAACATTGACAGTTTAAAAAAACATTGCAACAAATTTTATAATTAAAAGTAAAAATGTGTAACATAACCTACTTTGAAAAATGGCAAATAACCTAAATCTAGATGGCGTGTTACTTGTTCAAGTTGAATATGCAGAACAGTTCTAGACAAAGTGTCATCATCGCGTGCATTAGAAAACTGTTTGTTGGCATCTTCAATCGCAACAACAGTCTGTTGATTTGAATTAGGCTTAGTTAGTGATGTATATTTGCTGTATTGCAATTCAATTGATCCTTTACCTCGAATAACTGGACCGCCAATAGAAATGTAGTAGTCATGCATTGCAACAGTTGACTGCAGAGTGTCCATTTCGATCAAAGCCTGCAATGTATGTAAGAACAAAAATCTGATTAGACAATAAAATAGTAATGGCTTGACGATTTGAAAACAGTATATTTAATATCAACTAATGAGTGATAATAGTTATTCTAGGAATGCTAGTGATCACCAGGATTTCAGTAATGCTTATAGTTTCAATGATGGCTATATTCTTGACCGTTCCCCTTTTATGTGGTGCATCCTGGATTAGATGTCCATTGACATCTAGATTAATAAAAGCTGGGACCGAGTACACAGGAGTAAAACTGGGCTTCCACTTTGGCAGATGAGTGCAAAAAGGCAACCAGTGTATTTAAAAGATGCACCATGTAGCCATTGAGCTAATGAAAATAACCCTGGCAAATAATCCGGAGACCTATTCAATATTTGTAAACACTAGCATCGTCTTCCAGCCAAGAAACTTCGTTATTCTTCCACGTTTGTTACGATTATTAAGCCATTGAAATCGATTGTTTAATATCCTGTACAAATATAGAATGAAGTGACCATATTACCAACCAATGTGAATGAATGAATAATACGTGCTCCACATTTTCATGTAATGCATTTCGGAAAAAAATTAACAGATGACAGTGATATTTTTTCACTAATAGATAGGCGTAAGTATATACCCACAGTACACATGCCGCATATGACCATTTGAATGAGCGAAACAACTCTGACAAAAAACCAGGAAACCTTATTAACTTTTGTAAAAGGTTGTGTAATAGTTTATATTGTAGACAAAATATTGTTACTTTTTCACATTTAATGGCCCTATAAATCAATAAAAAGGAACAAAGTTACTTTCGAAATAGTGAATATATAGTATGTATGCTAATTTAGTAATCGCCCTCTACACAGTTTAGCACTGGCGAATTACATTAAAACAGCGACGTTCTCATTATAAATTTGCAACTCATTTGTGAGCAATAATAACCTAGCTAAAATTGTCAAAAATGGATTTGAACATGCACCGAGAAAACCTTAAAAACTATTTTAGCTATTCAATAACTAAAAACATCCATGTCACTTAATTTTTTTAAAAACACTAAAAAGAATCACTTAAATCGTAACATACCTGACCGTTCTTTTTAGTTAAAATCATGTTAGAAATTGAACCAAATGGTATAGCCAGTTCGGCAATATCATGATCTGTTACATCAACCGGTAGGCCACGGAGATGTAATACACATGATTCAGGCAATTCATCAGTGGAACCTTCAAGACGAGACTGTTAAAAAATAATAAATCTGAAGCTAGTATACAGGAAACAAAATTCAGTTAAATAAGTAAAAATACAAATAAACGTCTAACACCACTAAAAATACTTATTTAACTTAGTAAAAAAACTTAAAAATAAAATAAAAAATAATAAAAATCATCTCACTTTTTTTGATTTAAAACTATTCCCGTTACTTGCGGCAGACCCTCCGTAATACTGTTGCTAAAAATTAAAAATAAAATGCTTTAAAAAAATTAAAACATCAAAACAAATTTATATAATACAAATAATTAACATTCAAGGGTATTTGTCTGATAAATGTTACCAAATCAAAAACTGCACCAGTAATTAGAAATCCTTAATGAACCAAACACCAACAATTACATACAACTTATCAATCGGAAATGTGTAAAAACAAATATTATTTTATTAATGTAATTTGTAAACATATCTGTATTAATTCATTTATTTGAGAGCCAGTTAACCAAAAACTTACCGAGGGTTCACGCCTTTTCATATTCAATATGGCTGCGGTCGATTAAATGAGCCTTAGTAATCGTATGTTTACGTTGCCCTGCCAAAGTTATTAAAAATAATTACCTTAAGTAACACACTAAAAATAAATAAATAAATATTTTTTTATAAAATTATTTAAAAAAATAATATAAAATTAAATAAATATAATAAATTAAATTTATTTAAAAATTTTCTTTATAAAGCAAATACGTTTTTTAGAAAATTTAATGAAGTTTAAAATTTTAAACACAAATTGAGTTTTTTTGTTTATATATAAACCGGGGTTAAAAAAAAGAAATGTGAGAGAATTTGCAGCAAGTTCAATTTCCGATAATTTACAAAAAAACTACTTATTTATCCACCTTTCTAATATTTCCCAGTTATAACCAATTAATTAATTAGGAATCAGGAAGGTACACAAGGTGAATAGAAATTGATTTTTTTTATTTTTGGTTTTTAATATATTTAAAAAATCCAAGATATAGGATTGGTTGTAATCCCCCTTGTCTTGATTTTATTTTCTCTAATAAACCCATTAATATTGATATGTTATCATATCTGCCTCCTCTCGGCAAGAGTGACCATCTTTTATTAGCCTTCGACGTACACCTTCCGTGCCATGTCCCTTCCACTCGGGAATCTAATCCTAAACCTATTCCTGATTTCAAGAAAGCTGATTTTAGTAGGCTTAGGGTTTTTTTATCCAATACAAACTGAGACTATTTATATTCCAATGACCTTTATAATGCTTGCTCCTTCTTTACAAATGTCTTAATAGAAGGGGTAAATCTGTTTGTTCTTTTTAGGATCTCAAATCACACCAACCCTAGACTTCCAAGGTATATCTGTAAACTAATTCAAAAAAGAACAAATTTTTTCATTTGTGGAAAACCTCCAAGCTTTCATGCTTTTATTACTTTTACAGTAATATCCGTAATGAATGTTACAGACTCATTAGAGGGCATAAAGGGAAACTACTTCATAAGCTTCTAAATAAAGCTATGCTTAATAAAAATCTATTATTTAAGTTCATCAAATATAAGCGGAATTCTTCAAATTTTCAACCCAGTTGTAAAATCCTAATTATTGCTTGAAAAGCACCAATAAATTAACTTATAAATGTTTGTTTATTTGTGCTTATTTGGTTGTTTGTAACTGTGTGTCAATTTGGTACTTGTTTGAATTTTGACTACAATAACGTGGAACAGTTCGCTGTAAGCTGTTTTCTATTAACATTGTGTTTATTATTATTATTGTTATTATTATATAACATTAGTTGTTCTTGATAGTGTATTGTATCCTATATTACTATTAAATTCATGTTGATTTATGTATATTAATGTAAATTTAAGAGTTGTCGCATTTATATTAATATTGTATTATAGAACCAAACGTCAACACTTAGCACTTTATTAATAATGAATATTTTATATTCGTGAGTTTTACTTCAACGGATATTTGAAGAACGATTATTGAGTAGTAATAAAAAGTTTTTGTAAGTAAAACAAAGGTAAATTGGTAATAAGGGCGTTTGCGTATAGATTGTCCAACTTGATCAAACAAGTCAATTGTAAGATAAGAGAATTTTACACCAGTCTCAAAAATTAACATGGATCTTTGCTGCCTGGACCCTCAACTTGTAATCTTTTTAGGAACTATTTTGACTCTGTCTTTCAGTCCCCACAGTCTATCAGGCCCCATTACAGTATAAGAAATCCGCTTATTCATCCTCTAAATATTAAAACTTTTATGGTCAATACTGGTCTTAAAAATTTAAAATCAACGTCTTGTGGAGCTGACGGGATTTATCCCAAAATTTTAAAAAGAATATGTGCGGATATTCTCGCCTCCACCTTGCCTATATTTTTAATATCTCGATAACTACAGGTCAAATCCCCCCTATATGGAAGGTAGCCTTTATAAGATCTATTCATAAATCTGGATGTTGATTTAAACCAGAAAACTATAGACCCATTAGTATCCTTTCCGCTCCTAGCAAAATTATGGAAAGGTTTATAAGATCCCATTTACTTGAACACCTTATCAGACTTAATATAGTTAATCCTGTGCAACATAGCTTTATGCCTAATAAGTCATGTCTAACTAATTTAATGACTTATACTAATAGCATAACTAAATTATTTGATAACCACAGGTCTGTGGATGCTATCTACTTCGATTTTGCAAAGGCTTTTGATAAAGTCTTACATAAACTTCTCATCTCTAAACTTATCAGTATAGGGATTGTGGACCCAATCCTAGCTTGGATAAAAGATTTTCTTTCCAATCGTACCTTTAAGGTTAGGGTTAGATCAGATTACTTCATTTCTTGTCCCATCTCCTCTGGGGTACCGCAAGGATCTGCTTTAGGTTCCCTACTATTTATTTTCTTTATAAATGATTTACCGTTATGTGTGCATTCCAATATACTGCTTTATGCTGACAATGTAAAGATCTGGGGTACTAACCCCGATTTACTTTAGGCTGACATTACCAGTATATTTAATTGGTCAGTATCTAATTACTTACCACTCAATAAGACCAAATGCATGCATATATCCTTTGGTAAATACTCTGGTAATGTTTTCTCTTTAAATTCTCAGCCAATAGATTCAGTAAAATTAGTCAAAGATGTTGAGGTTATTCTCAATTTTTCTCTCTTATTTACTAAACATCACTATAGAGCCATTCAGAAGTGCTATAAACTTTTTAAGTTTTTCAAAAAAAATTTGGGACTATACCTTCTAATTGTCAGCGTTTACTTTACATGTTATACTTAAGACCACATCTAAAATATTCTGCCCAAGTCACAGCTCCAATTCTAAAATCCGATAATTACAGACTAGATCAGGTTCAGAGAGCAGTCACTAAATTGTCTCGTGGCTTTAAATATCTATCCTACTCACAAAGACTTAAAATCCTTAAAATTGTATCCCTTAAGTGATAGGCGTCTTCGGGGTGATTTTATCTTGACCTATCAATTATTCAATTCTGGTTCTTATTCGCCCTTCTTTGCCTTAGCACAAAACTCTCTCTGGAAGCATAATCTTAAGCTGACCAAATCCAGATTGAGGTGTCATCATTTTTCTTATAGAACAATTACTCCATGGAATAGACTACCTGCCAAAGTAATCTCCGCGTCATACGATATTTATAAGTTTTCTAAGTTTATATAATCCAATTCTTTTTTGTTGTTTTTAGCTATCCATTTATTTCATTTATTGTTATTGCTCTTTCTGATATAATCCGATAAATAGAACCGAGGATCAAAAGGAGTTTTACTCCTACTTAATTTTTGTATTAACCTGTAACCTGTAACGTGGAACAGTTCGTTGTAAGCTGTTTTTTTATTATAATTAATATTAATAATAATAATAATAATAATAATATTTTATTACTCAAAAAAACTTTTACAATATTGCATTTTTTGAGGTACAAACCAATTTACAGGTCTGATCACAACTATAAAAATTTTCAATATGTTAATATATATATATAATTGTTAATATATATTTAAATAAAATAATAATAAAATAATAATGTTATATATATTTTAAAAATAAATAAAAAATAAAAATGTACAAATTTAGTTTGTTGGTAATGTTAACCCGCACAACTTGAACTAAAAATAATTTGAAAAATGTTTGGTCATGATTGGATTATTTGTAAACTGGGGGTTATACAAAGAGAAATGGATAAAAAATATAAACAATAGTTGGAAAACGGTAAACAATGTGTACAAAATAGTATTATTTTTTATTTAGATGAGCGAATAGCGATTTTTAAGTAAACAATATAATGAAAAAGGTTTCTCATGGACCAACAAAATAATCAAACGTTGTATGATTAGTGATATTAGAGACAGTATGAATGTTGATGTATTTTTTAAAATTAGTTTTAAAAACTTTAAAGTTTTGTATTTTTCTTAATTTGATTGGTAAATTATTCCATAATTTAGAGTATTTAATTAAGAAAATTTGACTCTCAGGGATGATTTATGATGCAATTTACGTACTGTATATTCTTTATTTTTTAGTTTACGTTTAAATTTGTTTGCATCGAATAGTTCAAATTATTATTGAAAATTGATTTATGGAATAACAATAGATTTATTTGGATCCTTCTTAGCCATAGAGGCTCAAGATTGAGCAATTGATTTCTTTGTTTGTAGTCCATATTTAATGAAAAACCAATAATTATTTTTGTAAAATATCTTTGAACATTTTCAATTTTCATTAAATTTGTTTTTGATGTAAAATCGTGAATAAAGCAGCAATAGTCAATTATTGGCCGAATAGCATATTTAAAGAAAGCTATTTTGCTTTCTTTAAGAATAAATATATTATTTGCTCGTCCTAATAATTTTTTGCATTTGTTAGTAATATGGGATACATGCTCAGAAAATCGTAAGTCTTTTGAGTAGTAGGTGCCCAAGTCTTTAATCATTGGTAGTTTTCATTGTGTAATTACCCAAACTGAGTGGATGTACGAAACGTCTGCCAAATAAATAATAGAAAGATTTATCGAGGTTTACTTCTATTTGGTGGTTAATGCACCATTGATAGAAGTTTGATAAATCTTCTTGTATATTGCGGTGCGTTGATTCCGAGCTTCTGTCGTAATCGTAAGCTATTTTAATGTCATCCGCAAAAATAAACATTTCACCGTGTGTTATTGCTCTATCAATGTCGTTGATATAAAGTAAAAAGAGAATAGGACCTAATACACTACCTTGTATGACCTCACTATTTATTTTTTGAGGCTTTGAAACTTGATTTCGAATTTTGACTACTTGGGTTTGTAAGAAACGATTTTAACCATAAAAGTAGTGGGTCAGGAATGTTTACTATTATTATTGTTGTTATTGTTGTCATTATTATTATTATTATTATTATTATTATTATTATATAACATTAGTTGTTGTTATTGATAGTGTATTGTATTCTATTACTATTAAATTCATCTTGATTTTATCTATATTGATGTAAATTTAAGAGTTGTTGCAATTATATTACTATTGTATTGTATAACCAAACGTTAACGATTGTCATTTTATTAATAAAGTATATTTCATATTTATGAGTTTTACTTCAGCGGATATTTGAAGAACGTTTATTGAGTTATAATAATAAGGTTTTCTGCAAGTAAAACAGGTAAATTAGTGATAAAGGTGTTTGCGTATAGATTGTCCAGTTTAATCAAATAAGTCAATTGTAAGATACGGAATCTTACACCCCACATTTTAACATTATATGTATAGAGCAAAATGTTAGATTAAATAACTGATGGTAGATTTTTAACAAACAATAATAATAATAAAATTAAACATTATTGATTATTATAATTATTAATTTTTTAAGTGAACAAACATCACATTTTTGCAATTCAAAATTTGCATTTTTTTTTATATAAGTAGTGTATATTGCATAATTAATTTAAAGTGATTATTTTCTAACGTAATTAAATAAACGCTGGTTAATATTTGTTTTCTGCTATTTTACTTTATGTAGGTAAACAACTGCATATACCTCTAAATAAAAAGTATTTAACTCAATTAAAATAAAACGTTTACGTACTTGTTAATAACAAAAGGTGTAAATATTTTTTTAATGTTAAACATTAGAAATATAAAAAAATGTATCAATAATAAAATTATTTAAAAAACTTAAAAGACAGTAAATTGACTATGTAGTTAAAACGTTATTTCAGTTTGCTTTAATTGATTGTGTAAAAATGATTTTTGTTAACGCCTATCCTATTCGTAACATAAAATGTCAATTCAGTATTCAAACAGTTATCCAATTTTAAATCATTTGTGAATTTAACGGCATTTTCTTTAAAATTCTTAAAGAACGTGTAAAACATATCTTAACCCACATGGAATAGTCATTTTTATCCTTACCACCTGCACCAAATGCTGGCCCACGTTTGACTTTGCTAAAATATCTACCGCTAAAAAACGTTTTTTAAAAAAGATTTCATGTGTAGATGCATTTCAATTTAACTTTTAATAACATTTATCAATGAGCGTTTTTTTTTGACTGGTTAGATGGTTTTTTGTGGACCGCTTTTTCGAGGTTTGAGTTGGTTCCAAGGCTCACTTGTTACAAGATTTTCCCAGGAATTCCTTAAAATTCTTTATTAAACTCCATTACTATTAATTCTGCTCATTAACAATCTGCCTTTAATTGTTTAGTTTAACATCTTATTTTATGTTTATACAAAATAAATAGAATTTACTACTGGTCAATCAATAGCAGCTTCTCACATAATTTACATTAGTGCAACACATTTGACAAGCCCTCAATTTTTTATTTTAATTTTTGAATTATTTTTGCAACAATCCTCTTTCTTTACCTCATTTTCAATGTCCTATTTCTTTCGATGACTTGATATATTCCAGAACCGAGGATCAAAAGTAGTTTTTTATACTCAAATTGTATACCAACTTGTAATCTATATATGAAATGGTTTTTACCGTTATACGTCTACAATAAACAATTTCAAGGTTATTCAAAACCAATAGAAATAATATTAGGATGGAAAGAAATTTATTCTTCTATCCTATATTACTTCTATTGACTATAAAAAAATCGGTGTATTAAATAACCTTGAAATTGTTTATGGTAAACGTATCAAGTGTAGAACCTGCCCTTTAACTGTATTATAGAATTTAACCTTTATAATAATTACAATATTGTATTTTACTTACTGCATTATAATTTTTATAAATTAAAATAAAATAAGTTTATTACAAAAATTTAACTTGTAATTGCTATTTGAATATCGGTTTCACTTTTAAAATATGTAAAATACTAAAAAACTTTTTTTCTGTTTCTGAAGCTGAAGCAAAATCCTGAAAATTGAAAATCGTGTACAAACCTGACATGTGTATAAAACGATTGTTATTTCCATTATTTATTATATACATTTGTTTTTTTTAATACAACATAGATGTTAAACGTTTTAATTTTTAATTTAAAATGTAACTTTTGCGTAATGCATTTTTAAAATTTACTTATTTTTGTTTATTTGTATTGGTTCTATCTATTTTCTTTTACTTTTAATAGTAATCAAGTCTACTTTTTTCACTACATTAATTTCCAATATTTACTTATTTATTTTACTTCCCCACCTTTATCTTGTTATTCACTTTTACTTCCAATGTTTAAGATGGAATATAAGAAATTACTAGAAAACTTTTATTGCATTTTACTCATGCTCGATACTGTAATATTCACTCGCGAAGTGAGGAGCGCGTTACTTATGTTTTTCTCACTTCTTTTTTGGAGGTTATTACAGTGTTTTTGCATTGTAATACAAAACTTGTTTTATTATTACTTTTGTGTCGTTACTACCTGCCCGTTTTCTATAATTGTTAACCTTTCCACTATCTACCTTGATTTTATCTTAATTTTAAATATTTTCTGGAACATAACCCCTTTACCTAACCATTCACTTTATATTTCTTCCTGAAAATTTGATACAATATGAGGACCGAATACTAAAAGGCATTTTGGCCTGCTCAACTCATGATCAATCCTCAATCCTGTACAGTTTTTCTATTTGGGTATAATAAGTGAAATCAGTACGTACATTATGGTGTGCATAAGGCAATTAAATATTTCCTGACAAACCATTCCCTTTAAGTTAACTTAATAACAAAATAAGTGTTAGATATCGAGTTTTGAAAATAAATGTTGACTAAAAGGTTGAAATTTAAATTATTTTTATATTTCAAAATATTGTTGTTACTCTTTAGTTTTATTGATACGTTGTCTAAATTACATGTCAACAAACGGTATGTATGCGCGTGTTTTTGGTATTTGTTTTTGGTCAAGATTGCGTTTGCCGCTATTTGTAAATTTTTTGAAAACACCTTTGCATACTATCACACCCGTTTCCTTTTCTCCGTTGAATTTTAATCCTGTAGGCATTGGGCGATACTGTAACTATTTTTTTATTGATTTACAAACAGATTCCAATTGTAGTAGCAAACGAGAAATAAAGGTTGTGAGTTTAAATAGTTTAAAAGATTTAATTGCCAATAATAAAGTGATTGTAATTGATGTTCGTAATCCGGAGGAAATTGTATCTACTGGTAGAATTCCTAAATCAATTAACATTCCGAGTAAATTATTTTATTTTTTAGTAATATTGTAGTAAATGATGTTTTGTCAGCCTTTTCGTTGAACGATGAAGCATTTAAAGCTCAATATCAAGTTTCAAAACCAAATATTTCTGATACGATTGTTTTTTCCTGTGCAGTTGGCATACGAAGTGCGACAGCGGTCGAAATTACTCGAGATATGGGATACATAAAGTAGGCAATTATCTTTATTATTCTTAAGTCTTTTCAATTTTGAAGGTGGATATACAGAATGGGCAGCAGCAGAAAAACAGAACAAATAGATTTGTAGTTTAATTGTATTTTTTTAAATATAGACTTTAGTATTAAGATTTAAAAAATAAACGTGTTTACACTTTATTTTTGGCATTTTTTATTTGTAAAGGCTTTCAATATTTTGATTTTATCGTGGGAATGATGGTATATAGAAACGTTTTTGTTTTTAATGTTGCTCTTTCTGAATTTTATTCTCATTATTACCAAACATGATTTCATACAGAGTTTGTTATGACAGGGATTATCTATATTAGTTAATGGTACTGGTTTTTTCGCTTGATATACAACTATGTATCTGATGTAGTTTTTATCAACACTAGCAAGCTTCATTATTGCTAAAGCGACAAGAGTTAATGTTCCAGCGTCATACGAAAGTACTGGAAAGTAGGATTGCATGCTTTCTAAATGCAACAGCCAAATCGGTTTGATAATTTATTTCGCAATACAACACTTAGGTGTAATTAGGTAGTTTAGATATGTAAGCGTTTGTACATTGGGACACATAGCATAACAGGAAGTTGGGGACAATAAAACGGCAAATGTCAAGCCATAATTGTTGAAAACTTTATCAGGTAAATCCACTGTACTTCGCAGTCTATTTTCGTCATTACATGGAAGAACGGATAAGTCAAATAAATTGTGAACGTCGTAGGTCTATATCCTACAGGTTTTTGATGATTTACATTGTTTTCTCGTTTCACGTTGAGCAACTTGGTAATGTTATATTTACGTATATTATTATCCTATATGGCAGATTTGTAACATTATTCTCTAATGCGTTTATTACTGGCAATGATTAAGCTTTGGGATGCTAATGATCCTAAGGATTTGAGTAATGCTTATAAAGTCTCAATTTCCAATGATGGGGATATTGCTGACTGTTCCTTCATGTGGTGCATCCTGAACTAGGTGCCAACAGGCATCTAGACCAATGACAGCAGGGACCGAGTGCACAGCGTTATAACTTGGCTTTTATTGGATTCCCGTTCAGTGAATGGGTGTTAGCATACATCCAAGATGCTTAAAAGGTATCACGAGGTAACTATTCACCACATGTAACCGGTTAGGTTTGTATATCCGTCAACCTTAAAGATCGCCTTGTCAATTCCTGTTAAACACTGGTGTCGTCGAAAGGAAGCTATCTTTTAACCAGAATACTTCATCCATCTCCAAGTTTAATTAGTATCCGATAGCCTTTTAGTATATGAATTCGAGAAGCTATTCAAACTTGGAATTAATGAAGACGTGGCTCTGCCACTAACTTATGTTATGTTACAACTGGAACGAAATGTAGTGAGATGTTTCACCGCTTACTGAAAAGACGTGTTTGTGCCAATCACCTAGCCTCAAATTCACTCGACCTTTTCCCGTTTCCTCCAACAATTTCGTATCATAGTTGTTGCCAATACTGGACGAGACGACCTTTGTTGATGAGAGTTAACGAACCGCCGACACTTCTGTTACTGTTAGTCCCATTTCGTCTTGCCATGTATTGGCTACACACGGTATTTAAACATTATTTAAGCACTTTGGGCTGATGCTACTAAAGCAGAATTCCAATAATATCACTGCATTCGATTTGTGTTACTTATTAGTATACTATGAGAAAGTCCAGTCATCAGTACCACCATTATCAAAAATGAAGCTTTTAGGTACTCAAGGTTATTATTAGAAAATCGACTCCTGCATAACACATCCACAGATGACAAATAGTTACATTACCTTTGATCATAAAGGTTATTTGAAAATAAGGCTTTGCAAGATAAGTAGTAACGCAGTATCCCGATACTTTAATGTGATAATCAAGACACTAGTTATTGGTAATACTTGTTCCTCATGAAGGGACCCAAAAATAGTATTGTAAAAACGTTTTTCTGTTGCATCAATTAACCGCTGTACAGTTTGTATACCTGTGTCTTAAACGTCCACAAGCAAAACAATTCATGTGCTTAGCAGGGTAATTCCAGATGACTTGTTTTTCACAGAAGCCACTAAGTATTTACTCAACTTAATGGATTAATTACTGATAAATGTGACTAGATATAACACCGTCAACTTAGTAAGTTATACCGACTTCTAAATCATCATTTTTCCAGTTTCATAACTTGATTTTGGTGCCTTAACATTACATTTTCAACTATAAATAATAAATTTACAGGGTCCGTTTGAACAATTTGCTCCATGTTAATCGTATTTGAGATAAAGTTGGAAAAACATTTATCAACAACCAACGCGAAAGAAATATCGATTGGGGGCATTTCCTATTAACTACGATTGTCAAGCAACTCAGAAAGTGTGAAAAATATTAATTTCTCTTTATCTATTTGGCATTTCCTCCAAATTGCTTTGCAAAGTGAACGACCAATTGAAATGGAAAAATAAGCCGGGTGTTCTAAACAAAGCAATTTCATACATATTAACTCACACCAATGAAAACAAAAAAATTATGTATATTATGACAATGAAAGACAATATCGAATGCGTTTGCAATGCAGTTCTTTAGTCTCAACAACAATAATAATCATAAAAATGATGACAATATAAAACACAGATATGCCAATAGTTTGAATACAAATGAAGGAGAAAATAAAAACCAACAAATCTTTGCAAATTACAACAAAGGGTAGCTAAATACACAAAT
This sequence comes from Cardicola forsteri, assembly GCA_025895645.1. Classification (NCBI taxonomy): domain Eukaryota; kingdom Metazoa; phylum Platyhelminthes; class Trematoda; order Strigeidida; family Aporocotylidae; genus Cardicola; species Cardicola forsteri. Next base: position 439,916 of record JAKXYG010001355.1, on the reverse strand, counting down.
TATCATTATTGATCAACTTCGTAATGGACTTTGTGTAAATGCTATCAGTTTAAATTCATTATCGATTTGAACATCGATTAGGTTGGACCGGCCATTGTCGTCACTGGCTGGGCGTCGACGGCAGCGACGCTGTTTTGTCGGACCGATTCCAGTTGGTCCTTTTTCGGCTGCGTCGTCGAACCGATGGTGCTGAAGAAGGGAGCTACGTGCTTGTTCAACAACGTGTGGCATACATTGCAAACAACCGATGCCCGACCGTAAGGTCCCGACGGCACTGTATGTTGTAAACATGCGGCACAATGAACTTTGCCACAATGCCGGCAATTGTTTTTGCACGAACTACCAGGAAACGATTTGTTGCAGGCATAGCAAGTGGCGGCATCGTCGGGATCGACCCATCGTACTTCGTTGTCGGCCTGGCGCAATCGTTCCAATTGAACCTAGAGATGAATGCGGAGGGGGGGTGGAAGAAAGTTGAGAATTATTCATTCATTGGGTTGGCAACGTAGTTGCCTCTTTCATTTCTATATTTGTAGAATATGTTGAACGATTGAGTTCGACGGTTTGACAAACATGGACGAATAACTATGTTTCTTGATTGGCAGAAGGCATCCTTGTGACGGTGTCATTGCTCACCAAGACTGGCGAAGCCGCCTGATTTTTTATCGGGGTTATCTTCCTTGAGATCTGAGTAATGATTATCAAGTTTTCATTTCCAATGATGATGATGTTCATGACCCTTCCTCCTCCACACAGTGCATCCTGGACTAGGCATCTAGACTAATATAGCAGGATCGAGTATATACAGATATAACGGGGTTTCCGCTTTGGTGTATTCGTGCAAGCATACATCAAGGGTACTTAAAAGGTATCTTATATATATATATATATATAGCATGTAGCCATAGGGCTAAGGAAGATAACCCTGACAAAAATCAGACAGTCTCGTCAACCTCTACAAAACATTGCACCGTTACAAGGATACCGTCAATCATCCAAGAAATATCGTTATTCTTCTACAATTATTCTTTTCAAGCCATCGAAGTCGACTGCTCAATATACCGCACAAATATATGAATAATGACAAGGCAATTACTTTACTAAACACAATGATGCATTGTTGGAATCGCCCCTTGAAACAATCACCCACGCTATATACTAAAGATGGTCAAAAATGCGTTTATCAAACAACATTCAAAATTGAATCGCCAATAATAATAATAATAATAAACCGGTCAACTCGCCTGTAAACTTTGTGACAATCGAACGAAATCGCCCTGAACAGATTCGTTGTTGTCCAAATCGGCTTGCAGTCGCATTACTTGCTGCTGAAGCGTCTGAACGCGATTTTGCGACTGTGCAAAATTCGATTCGACTGCTGCATATTTGGCCTAAATGATAAATCACGTGACAAGAATATTGATTCATTTGCTTTGCGATTTGTCAATTGTTCAATGAATTCTCTACAGTATCACGTAGTCATTTAGTATTAAATGCAGTGCTACTAGTTTGAGTAATCTACCAGTAATCTTTTTAAAAAAAATATAATTGCGGCCAAAACTATTGTAACCATTATTATTTATTAAAGAATATTACAAAATATAAAATTCTAGGAAGCAATGAATATTATCGTAAAATATTAAAAATGCATTACATTCATTGTCTGTTTTTATATAATACATTTATTTCTAGCAACTAATTTGCTTGTTTTTCAAATTTTTTAAAAAGTCAATATTCTCGTTTTTCACCTAAATTAGAATTTTATCGTAATATTGACAAAATATTTTACAAATACTTTTAAGATAGTGCTTTATATTATTAAATAATATCACAAAAGCGAATCAACTAAATTGCACTGATTTTGACAGCAGCTTCTTTATCTACTGGTAATGATTCGGAAGATCTGGGTAATGTATATAAGGTATCAATTTCTAATGATGGCAATATTCCTAACTGTTGCTCCCACTTGGCAAATCTGGGACTAGGTGTATTAAACATCCTTGTGACAACGCTCCTGTTCACAAAGATTAACGAGACCGATTGATATTTTGTCAGGGATATTTCTGTTATCACAAAGACCTTAAAATGCTCTTTAGGTACTCTGGGTGTATGCTTGCACCCATCCACTATAGCGGAACCCCAGTTATATCGCCGTGTATTCGGTCCCTGCTGTCATTAGTCTAGATGCCTATGGGCACCTAGTCCAGGATGGAGGACGAACAGTCAGGAATATCACTATCATTGGAAATTAGGAATTTATAAGATGGGTGAGTGCAGGCATACATCCAGGATACTTAAGGGGTACCATATGTAGCCGTTGGGCTAAGGGAGATAACCCTGATAAAAAATCAGCTGGTTTGGTCAAACTTTGCAAGCAGTAGCGACGTCACAAGTATGCCGTTTACCAACCAAGAAACTTCGTTGTTCCTCTACGTTTATTATGCTTATCAAATCATCAAAGTCGATCGTTTGGCTATACCGTATAAATGTGGGCAATGGTGAAGAAGCTATCGGAACACCAACAAAAATAAATGAATCAATAACACGTCAACAAGACTTACCTGCAGTTCGGCATATTTGGTCTTGTTGAACCGAATGCCTTCCTCGAGTTTTGTGCAATTGTGCGCCAGTTTGTCGCGTTCAGCAATCAAATGATCCATAGCAGTCAGTCGTTTGTGAGCATCTTGCAATTCTTGCTGAAACGTCGATTCGATATTGGACCGTTCCTGGTGTTCGGCCAGCAATTGTTGTCGGTGAAATTGGTCCATACTTTGCAAACGATCGTCCAAATGTTCGCGAGCCTCGCTGCAATACACGATGGAATTAGATTAGATGCATCTGGGCATCGAGCAAATAGTTGCACTTTTAAATATACCGTCTTACAGACTAGGATGGGGTTACAAAAGCTGCACATCGTTTCTGTCGTAAATTGGCACTGTGATGTATATGTAATTTAGGCACAGATATAATGAAACAAACTTTAATACCAATTATGATCAACTATAAAAGTATGGATTCATATAATTGGTTGTTGAATTTAGTAAATTGTCGAACGAATTTTAAAACAATCACCGAAATCATAGACTATCACTGGAGATGCTAATAATCCACGAAGATTTGAGTAATGCTGATAAGGTTTCAGTTTCCAATAGTGGTGATATTACCGACTGTTCATCCTCCACATTGTACATTCTGGACTACAACAGACATCTGGACTAATAACAAAAAGGACCGAGTGTACAGTGGAATACTTGGATTCCTGCTTAAGCGGGTGGGTGCGAGCACACATCCAGGATACTTAAAAGGTATCTTAAGGTATATATCCACCAAGTGTAGGAAAGATAGTCCTGACAAAAAATCAGACGGCTTCGCCAATCTTTGCAAACAGTAGCGAGATCATACGGATGTCATCTACGCTTGACATGTTTATGAAGTCATTACAAGTCATATAAGGGGAGCTAATGATCCTGAGGATTTGAGTAATGCTTATAAAGTCTCAATTTCCAATGATGGTGATATTCCCGACAAAAAATTAGGCAGCCTCGTCAATCTTATGACTTCCAATCCCTATGTCCAAGTAAGTTTGGAGTAATTGCTTTTTTATCCCAATACAATTTCTTTGGGATGCTAATGATCCTGAGGATTTGAGTAATGCTTATAAAGTCTCAATTTCCAATGATGGTGATATTCCCGATTGCTTGTCCTCCTTGTAGTGCAACCTAGACTGGTTGCTCTTAGGCATCTAGACTAATAACAGCAGGGTCCGAGTGCACAGCGGTATAACTGGGCTTCCGCTACGGCGGATAGGTGCGAACATACACTCAGGATACTTAAAAGGTATCTAAATGTATACGTATATCATATGTAGCCCTCGGGGCTAAGGGAGATAACCCATACAAAAAATAAGGCGGCCTCGTCAATCTTTGCGAACAGTGGCGACGTCACAAGGATGCCGTCTACCAGCCAAGAAACTTTGTTATTCTTCTATGTTTGTGTTACGCTTATCAAGCCATCGAATCGATCGTTTGCTATATCGTATAAATATGGGAAATAATGAAGAGGTGACCACGTCACCAACCAAAATGAATGAAGTCATATAACACCGATCGAAATAGTCATTTGTTTTCCAATCATTGTTTTTATGCTTCCTTTTCGAGTTATGAGAATATTTTAACAACAATTAAATACCTCAAACAGCATGGCACTAAAAATAAAATAAAACAACAGTAGCAAGGTGGTCTAGCGGTACAGAGCTCGATTTGGACCTGGGTGGGCATGGAAGTTCGAATCCCACCACCGGCCCACTAAAATGAGGGCCCACGCATTCCGCTTTGCCAAAATGTTCACTGCTGAAGGATGCGCATTGCCCGTGTAAAACATTCAAAGTAATAAACATAAAAAAGCGACTGAATTACGTTGACAATCAGTCGACCAATACATACACACACACACATGCACATACCGAAATATAATATTTTCTTCGTGCAAATTTAGCGCCATCAACTCCAAGTCGCCTTTGTCCGAAGGCAATTGAATGGGCTGGGCGCTCAATTCGGACGCTGCTCTGGCTCTACGTCCAATAAGTGCATCGTAATGATTGCGCAACAGTTCAAAATCGTAATGAGCTTTGGATCGTTGCATTTCCAATTCGACTAGTTGCTTGTCGGTTGCACTTTTGTAATTCTAAAAGACAAAACGACAGCAAAAACAATTGGGATGATTTGAACGTAGTGGTTAATGGAGAATGAGTTGGTTTATCAAAGACAATTGGACAAACTGAATAACAAAATAATGGGATGCTAATAATCCACGAGAATCTGAGTAATGCTTACAAAGTCTCAATTTCTAATGATGGTGATACTCCTGATTATTCATCCTCCACGTGGTGCAGCCTTGATTAGGTGCTGAAAAGTATCTAGACTAATAACAGCAGGGACCGAGTGCACAGCGGTATAACTGGACTACCACCTCGGTGGGTGGGTGCAAGCATACACCCAGAGTACTTAAAAAGTATATGTATATCATATGTAGCCCTTGGGCTAAGGGAGATAATCCTGACAAAAATCAGGCGGCCTCATCAATCCTTGCGAACAGTGTCGACGTCACAAAGATACCATCTACCAGCCAGGAAACTTCGTTATTCTTCTACGTTTGTTACTCTTATCAAGCAATCGAAGTTTTCTAACGATGACAAGGTAGCCTGATTTTGTCGGAGACAATTACCTGATCCAAATGGTACTATTGTACATATGTAAATACCACCAAAGCGGAAATTTGTCTACCACACATTACTCAGTCATCGAGCCAGAGTAACTGGGAAAGCCCAACCATTATTCGGAAGGAAAAGAAGACCCGGTAACCAATGAATGATTTAGAAGGATATTATAGAGCGCGACGTTAGTCTTTTTTAAGTCAGGACCCCCCCTTCCAAATGGATTGCTTCATTGGGCGTCCAACTGCCTACTCTTCGCAGTCCATTGAGATCATTCGAGTGCACGTTTTGATAGTTGATGTTTTTCAGGCTTTTGATAACTTCGACTAATCTGGATGCTAATGATCCTGAGGATTTGAGTAATGCTTATAAAGTCTCAATTTCCAATGATGGTGATATTCCTGACTGTTAGTCCTCCACGTAGTGCATCCTGGACTAGGTGCCCCTAGGGATCTAGACTAATAACAGCAGGGTCCGAGTGCACAGCGGTATAACTGGGCTTCCGCTACGGCGGGTGGGTGCGAACATACACCCAGGATACTTAAAAGGTATCTAAAGGTATACGTATATCATATGTAGCCCTTGGGCTAAGGGAGATAACCCTGACAAAAAATCAGGCGGTCTCGTCAATCTTTGCGATCAGTGGCGACGTCACAAGGATGCCGTCTACCAGCCAAGAAACTTTGTTATTCTTCCACGTTTGTCTACGCTTGCCAAGCCATCGAAATCGATCGTTCTACATGTCGTATAAATATGGGAAATAATGAAGAGGTGACCACGTCATCAACCAAAATGAATGAATGAATGATAACTTCGACTAATCTGGGCCATAGTAGCACATAATTTATAAGGATGGATAACATATTATTTTGGTTTTTATTGTTCAAGTGTTATAAGGCAAACATTCAGGGAAAGTGATAAGAGTAGAACTCATGCATATCCACTTTTGACTTAAGCAGTGTATCTCTATCTGTTATATCGTTAGAACTTCAGTTTAAATCCTAAGCCTTCAATCTTACGACTAAGCCGTAACCGTTTATTAAGTAATTGACTGCCTGATTACACAGTCACAACACGTAACGTCCAACTTCATCAAACACTGAATAATCGCTTTCCACTGTTTCCAATGTAATCTAAAATCGTGTAGAATCATCAAACATGGGGGAACGCACAGAGTTTCTTGGTCAAAAGCCAACGGTGTATTCTCGCTTGTATCCACAATAAAAGAAAACGTTCGAAAACATTGTGCCGATCCTTGTTCACAAAAATAGGAGTACTTTTCAAACCAATCACAAACATAATCACTAGTATGTACGGAGTGGTCTAGTGGCACAGCACTTGGCATGGATTCGAGTGCTACCTCTGGTATAAAAATGTGGGCTGTTTCTTGCAAAGCATTCAGGTACAGGTTAACAACAACAACAACAATACTTTGACAAAACGTGTGCACAACAAAACTCACATTAAAATTATTCAATAATGATTCTATTCTACTGGTTATCTGACCGACATTCTGAACAAGTTTCTCCGTCCTACTCGATTGGTTGGTTATTTGCGCCTTCAAGGATGTCTGCAACTCGACTTGGCGTTCCAATGCCAAACTCAACGCAATCGACTTGGATTGCAATTCTTGTGAAAGTAACGCATACTGCTGTTGAAATTCCTACATATAAGCACAAAAGTTGGGATATTAATTTCCAATGATTGTGATATGCCTGACTGTGTATCCTAGACCAAGTGCACAGCGGTATAAGTGAGCTTCCGCTTCGGTAGGTAGGTGCAAGCATACACTTAGAGTACGCATATATGTAGCCCTTGAGTGAGGAAAGGTAACCCTGACCAAAAACCAGGCCTCATCCATCTTTGAGAACAGTGACGCCGTCACAAGGATGCCGTCTACTAACCAAGAATCTTTGTTACTCTTCCACGTTTGTCTACGCTTGTCAAGCCATCGGAATCGACCGTTTTATATGCTGTACACATATAGAAATAATAAAGATGTGACTACGTCACTAACCACAATGAATAAATGAATGACAGGTTGATGAAAATATTTTATATTCAAAAATATTCGTTTCTAGTATGCATCGTTAATTTTACACTAATATAGGTTCTTGTATTGGTTTTGATTATTGTTATTGTTGGCACACGGGTTTGCAATCACATCATCATCATCAAGGATAAACATTCCCTACCGGTTATTATCGCCCAAGGTAGTCCAAATTGCCACGTCTGCAAAAACATCATCTTTTGCAATATGCACTTAATGAACGTTACTTGAGGTGTACTGAATTGGAATGTAAATTACACCCCCGAATTAAACACTTCCAATGATTTATATTAGCAGTAATCAAAAGAGGGAGCTTAGTATATGGACTGAGTGCGCATGCTACAATGTCCGTCCAAATTTTCCGTTGGCCACCCGGTTGGGTTTCCATAACTATTCTGGCTCGATGAGTGGGCGATCTACGTTTGGTAATAAAAATGAAACAACGAATTGTTGCTGTTTTCAAACGCGTACTTCTATGTTTTTCACTATTCGGCATAATTATCGGTCATTATGAGTTCGTATTTAAATATTTGCACACCAAAAGTTAATTTTATTGAAGTATTGAACTCAATATCTACAATAATAAATTATTTTTTTCTGGTTGATATTTTTATTATGCAATGTGATTATGTCAACTAATGGTAGATGTACATTTGTATGTTAACTAAAATAGTTCAGTCTCCAAGTTTGATGCAATACATCATACATTTCAGTTGAATAATTATGCAATTGATATACAAAATGAAGTATTACACTAGAAATGGTAAGTAAACAGTACTGTACATAAAAAAACTAGTAAAACAAACATATCAATAGCATACCAATCAAGCTTTTACATAGTACCTAATTTGTTAACATCACTTGATCAATGTAAATATTACATTTCTGTGTGTGTGTATATATGTACATATGCATCACGATCAATAATGCTTACTTGTATATTGATATAAATGCGAAAAAAAACCAAATATATAAATAATTGGAAATATGAATCACAATATCAAGGTAAATAAACAATCAAACTCAATAGGAGCAATTAATACGGGTATATCCGAATGAAAACAAAAGCATGAAACATTAAGCACAAAAATTGATTAAACTTTTTAACCAAAATAATGATTATAAAGGCGGATTTTTGTTGCTTAAACGGTTGGAGGAGACTTAAAGACAACAAATTATGTAGATTAGCTGTATCTTTTAAAAACATAGCTTTAAATCGTTTTTACTGGCATAATTGATTATGCTTTTTGACTGAGTAGCCTTCATTTATTTCGTACGTTTATTGATTTTATTGTTACATAACAGAATTGCTACGTCATTCGTTCAATGCAGCCCTGTTAATAGAGAAATTTAGGTTTCAAATTTACCTTTTCAATACGTTTGAGTAACAATAAACAGTTGCATAATAATATAATATATTTATTGTTACAATTCATTTTACTCTATAAAGCATTGACACAATAGTGGTGCACATTATAAAACGAATAATTGTTAGTCTCAATTCTTCATCTCATTCATTTCGGCTGGGGACCTAGTCAATATATTAAACGATCGACCTCGATGGCTTGATAAGCGCAACAAAGTTTCTTGGCTAGTAGACGGCATAATTGACCGCAAAAATTGACAAGTTCTCCCAAGTTATGTCAAGGTTATCTCGCATAGCTCAAAGGCTATATATGGTTTACATATAGCTTAAGATACCTTTGAAGTATCCTGGGTATATGCTTGCACCTACCCACCGAAGTGGAAGTCCAGTTATACTGCTGTGCACTCAAACCGTGCTGTGTTCGTACACCTAGTCCAGGATATGCCACGTGGAAAATGGACAGAAAGGAATATTGCCACTATTGGAAATTCAAACTTTCTAAGCATTACACAAATTCTCGTAATCACTATAATAATTTAAATATTTTACACGGGCAAACGCAGTAAACATTTTAGTGTAGGTCTGCATTTAGTACTAGTAGTGGGAAAGGAGGGAATTTTAGAAACCATGTCCAAGTCAAGCGCTCTGTACCGCCGCCATCAATTATAACAAAATCAATATAGAAAAAAGGAAATAATACCTTTTCCAAAACATTTTTAATTTTTTCAACAACCTGCTGGTCGACATCGGGTAAGTCGGTCAAATCGCACACAATTTCATCTGTCGAATGGACTTCGTTGGACGAGGAACAATTGTCGACAACACTGGTTGAACTACTGACGTGTTGGAGAGGATCTGTTACAATAATTGATAAACAATTATTATTGGAATGGTAATAATTCTGAGGATTTGAGTAATGCTCATAAAGTCTCAATTTGCAATGTTGGTGATATTCCTGTCTGTTCATTCTCCATGTGGTGCATCTCGGACTAGGTGCTGAAAGGTATCTAGACTAATAACAGCAGGTACAACTGGACTACCGCTTCGGTAGGTGGGTACAAGCAATCACTCAGAATACCATAAGTAGCCATCGGTCTAAGAGAGATCATCTTGACAAAATTAGGCGGCTTCGTCAAACTTTGCAGTGCCGTCGTCACAAGGATGCCATCTACTAGCCAAGAATCTTTGTTATTCTTCCACGTTTGTCTACGCTTGTCAAGTCATCGGAATCGACCGTTTTATATGCTGTACACATATAGAAATAATAAAGATGTGACTACGTCACTAACCACAATGAACGAATGCATCATTTTTATTATTATAGTGTGAAGTACTCCACTGTAAACTATGCCAGAGTATTCTAGTGATGGTACAGCATGTGTTCATGTGTTATCAACACTAAATACGGGCCTCGTCTCTTGTGAAACACTTAAGCAATATATATACAAAACATTTGTAATATCTATTTTAAATATTCGTGTATTTTAGTCAATAACATTATTCTTGTTTGGTAACAAATTACGTGTGCTTGTTACAAGTTTTAGTAAATGGTGGTATAATGTTTTATTGTTAGAATAAATGTTTTTGTATATTGTAATTGGTAATTATTTTAGCAAATAATGTTAATTAGTGTATAATGCTAATGTATTGTTAGGGAGAGCCAGATATGTCTCAGATAAGCAAGAGCATAATACTGCATCCATTTTCCCATGTCATTCATTGAATATATATATATATATATATATATATATATATATATATAACTCTACCTAGAAAAAATAAGAAATGAACCAATCTAGGCATTCTAACATGCCCATATAAAGGAGGAGAGTGTAGGCGGAAGGTCAACAACCTGGCCTCTGTAAAAAATCAATATTGCTACGGAAGATATAAAAAGACACCATTGTGGCAAACAATGATGTATATATATATATTTGTTTGAGGAAGAAGGAAGATTGGAGTGCAAGGCTATACAATGTATTGCTAAAGAAATGAAAAATATTGCTACTACTGTCTACAAATGCGAATCTTCGCCCGACTACGCTAAACTGTGTTAAAATACCTTTCTCATACGCACATTTTCACATAATAACCCAATAGAATTCAACTTCTTTTACAACAAAACAATATTGAGTTGAAACTATTACAATGCGTCCAATAATTCATTGCCCTAGTTACCAAAAAACAAAGATAAACAATGCTTTTGTAATGCTGGCCACATCAACTCGGGTAATTATGCTATAAGAGCACAAAAATAGTTGAGAAATATATACATTGTAAACCAAACAGTAATTAATTATTAATTTATTAAGTCTTCGTATTTTCCAACTCCACTGTAGACGGTGATCCAAGTCTGGTTGAAAGAGGACGGTTAGTGGGCAAAATTAGCAACTTGAGACAACAAGAAAACGCTATTCCATCAGACTACAACAAAGAAATGAAAGCATCACGACTTCCACCCCTCGCAACTAGCATCTTAACAATCATTGAACTTTGTAGACCAACATAGGTTGGGTGAATACAATGACAACATTTCATTTTCATTTTGGTTGATGACGTGGCGTCAACCCTTCAATATTTTCCATATTGATGGGTCGATAAGCACTAATACCGAGTGCACGGCAGTATAACTGGGCTTCCATTTCGGTGGATGGCTGCAAGCAGAAATCGAGGATACTTAAAAGGTATCTTACGGTATACGTATACTATATGTAGCCGTTAGGCTAAGGGAAATAACTCTGACAAAAAATCAAGTGATCTCGTCAATCATTACAAATAATGGTGCCGTCATAAGAAGGTTGTCCCACATACGTCACGCTTGTCAAAATATCGAATTCAATCGTCTAATGTGCCCTATAAATATGGAAAATAATGAAGAGGTGACTAGGTTACCAATTAAAATGAATGAATGAATAAAGCCAGCACTGAATGCGAGTCCGGTTTGGCTTCACTAAAACATCTGAAATAGTAACAGTGAAAAAATTAATTATTTACTACTGTATGTATTTGGTTCCATGTTCTTTATCTATTGTTTAATGGCCAATGTTTATACTTATTATAGAAACATTAACGTTGTAATTATTTTGTAGAATAATAAAAACCGATATTTATTTTAATTTTTTAAAATTTTAATGTTTGCTACTTTGAATGTTTTACAAAAAACATCTTTCAGCAGTGGACAATTAGCAAAGCCAAACGTGGGCCCGCATTTTAGTGCCGGCGATGGGATTCGAAACCATGTCCACCGAGGTCCGAATTCGAGCGCAAACTAATGAACTATTTTTTTAACTGCAAACTTTTTTATTTGTAGATAAGTTAATAATCGACATGTCCGTAAATAGTTAAAAAAGAATGAAAAATAAATGGTTAAAACAATTTTGCATTTTAAAGTGTAAGAAAGATGCAAAAGTGTAAATTTTTGTTAAAAATATTAAAACGTTTTTCTACTTAACGATGGAACAAAACATTCATTCTGGTTGGTGACGTGATCACCTCTTCATTATTTTCCATATTTATACGACATATAAAACGATCGACTTCGATGGCTTGATAAGTGTAACAAACGTAGAAGAATAACAGTTTCTTGGCTGGTAGACGGCATCCTTGTAACGTCGTCACTGTTAGCAAAGATTGACAAAACCGCTTGATATTTGTCAGGGTTAACTCTCTTAACCCAACGGCTACATATGATATACGTATACCTCAAGATATGGAAAATAATGATAAAGAGGCGACCACGTCACCAACCAAAATGAATGAATGAATTATTTGCTATTGCCTTAAAATTCAATAACATATATACGGAAATTGTATAAACATAATTTTATTTATTTTCTGTTTTTTGTGTGTGCAATAATTAATCATTAAAATCTAACAGTAGAATTTTTCTTTTGTACCTGATACATTTTAAACGTAAAAGAAAATATTATCAATGTGCTGTAAAAATCAACTTTACCATAAAATATGTCACTGTCACCAATATTCTTTCAATGCAAGACGTATTGCTAATAAAATTGATGATTTGCGTTTACCAACTAATGCAAAATTTTATTTATTTAATTTAAAAATTGTGGATAAACGAATACATTGATGATAACCTGCTGTCAATTGACATTTGTCTACTTTTTACTTTACATTATTTTGTTTAATGCCACCAATTTGTATGTTATGTATGTATGTATAGACTGAATGTACCTCTATCGATGTATTAAAGTCTATATTAATAAATAAAAAGCATTATCTTCAAACAGGTCTAGACAGATTCGGTACCTCTCCTACGATCGAGTGACGCAGTTGGCTCCACGCCACTGGGCGCCTAGACGAAAAAGCATGGCATGTTGAACAGGTCACACCAGCGCTTACTGCATTCGTCTTTCGACGCGACCATATCATCAATGTGATGATGAAAAGTCGAACCGTTTTGTTCCAATTCCTTTTTCCTGCTACCGGCAGCCAACATGACGTTGGAATTGGCTGTTGTTTTGCCCAAATTGAAATTTTCAGCAGCAAATAGGGTTTTGAAACTGACGAGCCGGACCATCTTTTCGACTTTGCCCAACGCTTGATTAGCCAAACTTTGGGCTGTATGTTTGTCGGTCAACTTGATCATTGGTGAATCGAGCTGATCGTCTTCGTTTGTCGAGTTGAGCGGTTGTTGAACTGGCACAATAGGAGATCCGGTGGCGTTATGATTGCTTTCACTCCCTCGATCAAGCAATCCCTTGATTGGAAAAAAGCATTGACATATAAAATTGTGCACTGAACAAGTTAAATTGTAATAATAATAATAATAATAAGAGAAAAAAACTCTTTTGTTTATTTACAATAATCGATTTTCATTAGCACTTGTGAATAATTGTGTAGTGTGAGTGCTTGGTTTATAAACACAAAAATAATTGGATCAAAAATATAATAAACAATTCAAACGTTAATTAAGAGAATAAAAGTGCAAAAAGTGGATTGGTTTGATTGCTTAGTTAAAGTTTGAAGGGGGGGGTAGACTTGACTATATTACCAACCAAAAAATACTTGATTGTAGCCATACTTAGTGCGTTTTTGCAGAAAGTGGTTAGCAATAAAGTTTAGCCGTGGATAAGGCTCTGCCTCATAACACCAGTCGTAGACCAAACGGTGCTAGGGTTGTGTTAAAAATTATGACCAATTGCACGGAAACACCGACCTCAAAGTTCAAATAAAGCGGAATCTGACTTGAAAAACTACTATTAAGTTTATAAAATTTTTACTTGCATTGCTTATTGAATCCAATGAGGAATTTCTATCTGCGATAAAAACATAACAGAATCACATCATTATTTTCAAGTTTTTAAATAAATATCTTAAATTGTCACTCTTTCCAAAAAAGGAAGTCTAAACAATTGTAATAATTGGCGCGGAATAATCTTATTGTCTGTTTTTGGTAAGGTGTTTTGCAAAGTAATTTTAAATCGTTTAAGTAATGCGGTAGATAAACACCTTCGAGAACAACAAGCAGGTTTTCGGAAAGGAAGAAGCTGTATTGAACAAATACTGACCCTCCGTAACATTATTGAGCAGTCAAGAATTTCAGCAATCACTTACAATCAATTTTATTAATTTTATGAAAGCTTTTGACAGTGTTCATCGAGAATCTTTGTGGAAAATCGATAAGTTTTACGGAATACCGTTAAAATATGTGAACATCATGCATTCGCTATACCAAAAGTTAAGTTGTATCGAACAAAAAGTGGTCATACTGCTATGTTCGAAATTATCACAGGAGTACTTCAAGAATGCATTTCGTCACCGTTTTTGTTTCTTCTGGTAATTGATTTCATTATGACTCGATCCATAAATAATTTGTTTTATGGTATCAAATGGAACCATGAGAGATTAACAGATTTGGATGATATTGGTCAACTCAGTGAAACTCCAGAGATAATGCAAAATATGACATGTCTTAGTGATATCAGTTCTCGTATTAGCTTACGGATTAATTGTTCAAAAAAAAGTGTTGTGCACCAAGTCAAACAATTATTTACCCATCAAAATTAGTAGACAAAATATTGATATTGTTGATTGCTTTACATATCTGGAAAGCATAATTGGCACAAAAGATAGAAAAACTGGACTCAAATCAATATGGTCATGTTCTTCCATCTACCTGAAAACAAAACTTCGTTTGTATGCATCAATAATCATTCCTACGGCAATATATAGAAGTAAAACGTGGAAACGAACATACAAGATTAATAAGATGGTAGATGTTTTTCATCGCCGGTTACTTAGATGTATTTTAAAGATTACCTGGCGCGATCACATTTCAAATAATGATAATGAGAAGTGACTCTCGTTCACTACATATCATTACAATTAGACGGAGAAAATTACTTGGTCAAATTCTACGTTTACCGCTTGAAAGATTTGGAATGGACTATTGAAAATGGTAAAAGAAAGGTTGGTAGACCACAGAAAACTGGGATAAAAACTAATAGGGGAGATCCAATTGAAATGAGTGTTTCATAGGATCAAGCAAAACGTTTGGTAGAATGTTTAATACATGGAAACATTTTGTTGTCTCATGTTCTTTTTGTGTTATGGAATTTGTTGTTTTGTTTGCAGTAATTGCTATCTTATGGCCCATGCTTATTTTTAAAGAAAAAGGGTTTTGTACTAATAATATGTGCGATCCCCACCACCGCCATTCAATGCGGGCTCCCGTTCGGCTACGCTAAAATGTCCACTTGTCAAAATAGGTTTCCCGAAAAATATTCAAATCCGTCATAATCAATATATGTAATAGTATAAATATGCATATAGACTACAAAATTATAATTACATTATTAAGTATTAATATTTAAATCCTTAAATAATGCTTCATATAAACGTTTTCAAAGCATATATACGTTAAACAAAGCAAAAAAACATGAGAACAAAATATTTCAAACAAATGTATAAATCGCACGTCAAAATTACTTGCTGAGCCATTGTAAAAAATGAAGCAGATTCTTCTTCATATTTTCTCTTTATTGCTAATATCTCATTACGCTGATCTGCTAGTAACATTGAAGTGGCACTAGAAACATTTTTCAATTCAAGTTCCATTTCATGCAATCGTTTATTTGCTACAGCAACCTCAGTTTTTGCATCTTCGCACTCCGAGCGTGATTTGTTTAACTCATTTTCAATGTTCGAAATTAGTACTTCCAAATTGTTTCGTAGATCATCATCAGTCAATTCATTTAGTAATTTGAATACAGATGAAAAATATGGATTTGCAAAACAATAATTAATAGACGATTCATCCTGAATCTTGCTACATGATGCTATTAAGAATTCAGAATTGTGTACACAACTCTCCGAAGTCATTTAAATATGGAATAAAAGATTTCTAATAAATTTGGTACGAATAACAAATATTTTTTTGCACTTAATTCACAAAACGAATGCGAGTAATATGCAGCATATATCCAATATTTAAGCATACATTCTAGCATAAAATTAAGAAAACATAGATATACCATAAAACTTTCACGATAAGCACCAAATACAATTATAATGCTATACTAAAAATGTATTGTTTAAGTAACTAAAAATCAATTAATTAAAAAAAAGTATGTTTCCAACCACATTAGAGCATAGTCCTTTTGTTGATATATACGTTGACTACAAGTCTTTGATAAAGTCCCACATAACTTACCGCTAGCTAAGTTAAGATCCTTTAGGATCACGGGATCACTGCTAGACTGGACAACATATTTTGTTCTTCATTTCAATGACCCGTCCGCTCCTCATGAGATTTATTCAGGAGTACCTCAACAACAAAAGTTGGTAACAGAGCTGACAGTTATAAACTAGACAGTCAAAAGAAAAGTCTCAAAATTAACTACGTCCATCTGTAACCTTGCTCATGTTGCCTAAATTCCCTAAACTTATTCCAATAATGTGAGAAAAAACATTTTATGCGCAAGAAAAATAAAGATATAAGTAAATTATTAGTACTAACATTACAAAACTTGTTTGCACAAACTCGAAAGAAAAATCCTGATAAAATTACAAATATTTTACAATCAAATCACACGCTGTCATCAATCATGTCTAAAAATATTCCCTTTTAAGTAAACAACAATTATCTTTAATAATGGAGTATTGTATAAGCTGGATTTCTAACTATATAAAAAAATAAATGTGCGCTAATATATTAAAACAATAATGCAACCTACAAAACCTTAAAAACACAGATTTAAAAAATATACATACATTCATTTAAAAAGTTATCATTAATTTCAAAGAATATAGCAAACACTGAAATTTATCGCTTCCAATTTCCCTATGGCATACATTTTAAAATAAATAATTATTCAGCTGATTACTACTGTTGTTAAAATCTACATACTTTAAATAAGTATTACTAATAAACTGTAAGAAAACGAAATTATTCTATTCATGCTCAAAATATTAACCGATCTTACGCATAAAATGTTAACCGCATTTTACAAGTTTTTAAAAAGCCGCGTTTCGAAAAAGACATCAGTTTTTTAACACATTTATGTGCAGAAAAAATTAATTGTATACAAGTTATATAATATTTTAAAAAAATGTTTACATAATTTTTTTAAATAAAAAAAAATAATTTAATTATACATTAAAAAAAATAATTATATTTTTACTTTATAAATTCATATAAAAATATGCATCATAAACAATTCTTTAAAGAGGCATATTGAATTTAATGCGGTCCATGGTTGAACATAACATGTGACATTTTTTGTTTTATAGTCACTTTCATTGTATATTTATTTGGATAAGATAATGTAGCTATGGTTGAAGCAGAAGAAGTAAGATTTTTTTTAAAATTATTAATTATTTTTAGGAACGTGATTATTTAAATGAAGAAACGTTTGATGATGCCGAAATTGGTTAGTTTTGTTTTGTATATTGTTAAAAAATATTTCTTCAGGTGATTGGGAAGTTGGTCATGAACAATTTGTTTTGGAATCAAAAGGTGGTCCGCCACAAGCTCCTAGTGTAGATGAATTATCTAAATTTTGGGATCCATCTGAGGGTTTTTCGTTTTTATGGCAGTCCAGTGATGTAGACACCAATTTTTTCGATGATTTTCCTGTAATTTATTTATTTATATTTATTTCTGTAGGTTGTTGACGTTGAAAGTAGTATTCAAAAACTGGTATGTGAAGATGAAAGTTTTGAAGATCCGGCTATACTTGATGTCGAAAAGTCTACATCTAAAAAGTTGAATAATGAAGCTTTACTTAATTTGCAACAAACACCAGCGTATCCAAAAGTTGCAACTGATTTATTTAGTAGATCAAAAGATATTTGGAGTATTAACAATATGGAAAATATTGTTGAACCGAATAATATTGCCAGAAACATTTCGGTCTCGAAACCACATAATTTTACAAATTCGATGAGAGGTCTTGATATCAGTGCTAAATCTGCTAACCAAAATGTTAGTTATAATCCAATATTGAATTTTGTTCGTGAACATCAAAATTCTTCTCAACAGCCATCTAATTTATCACGTTATTCCTCACAATATAATAACAACTACACTGATTTAAGAAAAACACACGACCCGCAAAAAAAATTATCATCTAATTTTAATTCTGGGGATTTAGTAAGTTTTATGTGTTGCAATAACTTATGTTTTTGATGCAACTTATATAAATTTTAAAGTGTAGATTTAACTTAACAAAAAATAGGGCAATTATAAATGTTGGTTTAAAAATATTAGCCTCACAGGTTACAATTATCTAAGGAATATTTCGTTAAATTAATAATTAAGTGTATTTTTTAATGTAATTTTCTTTATTAATACTGGATTTAAATTATTTTTATTAGCAGAGAAATGAAATGTCCATATCAGGAATGAATCCGTCCTTACGTAATTTAGAATTAATTAATAAGCAAAACCGAACATATAATGCTTTTTCCGCGTTTAATAATCAATTTGGAACAAATAACTTAACCGCAGATTATTTGAGCAGGTTAGTTAATTTTGATCGCATTATATATAATAAATATATTTTATGATTAATTAAGAATAGATTTTTCCCATTTTTTCGAGGTAATTTATTGGTACTCATCTATTTTTTAGTTTAGTAGTTATTGTTGCTGAATTATTATATTTTGATTCTGGAAGTTAAATTCTATCGTTTAAGGGTTTATCTACTAATATTATTTATTTTGTATCACTGGTTAATAAAATATTTTAATATATCCAACAAGAGCGTTCTGTTTTAATCTGATTTTAGCACATGTGGTTACAAATGTAAATCAGTTTTCTGTCTATTTTTAATTGGAATAAAAAGAGTGTAATGTAGGCTTAACATTTCCCCCCATTATATTAAACCATATATTCCATTGTTTATTGGGCCTTTTTTTCAGCATTGAGGATTCATTTAGTTTTATCCGATTTTTCCGCCTAGTATTGGCATGTGTCCAAATTAGCGTTTTTTTCGTTCAGAATAACTTTTGATAATGTCATAAATATTGGAATGTTTTCTAATTTTATTATTGCGTAGTTGCGCTTATTGGTAAAATTTGAATTCGACGTTGATCATTTATCCTGTTTAGAATATATTTTTATTTGACATTTTTTCAAAACATTCAAATATTATAAACTGTTTGTTTTTGTTGTGCACTGTGTAGTAAAATAAACATAACTCTTAATTTATTTAGCTTTGTTTTTATTGAAATCAGATTTATGTTTTGTAGTGAAATCGAAAACTGTGATGAATGATACTGTTTTTAAGATCAACAGAATGAAGTTGATAGTATTTAGACGAGAAAGTAATACATTTTGGTTACACTAATTAAATTAAAGATGCCTTTATTATTTTATAATTAATTACATCTTTATTGTTCTATCTTATTTAGAGTTTATTCTGTTTATTTTATGTGTAATCCTAGTTAGCAAACATTTACATAAATTGTGCGTGTTATTTATATCTAGCGCTAATATCAAACTACACTCCTTCGATTCAGTGGGTAGGTGAAAGCATACACCCAGAGTAATTAAGGTCACAAAGATGCCGTCTATTAGCAAAAACTTCGGTATTCTTCTGCATTTGTTACGCTTATCGAAGTCGATCGTTTAATATGCTGTACAAATATAAAAGTAATAAATACGTGACCATGTCACCAACCAATGAATGAATACTAAGATTATGGATTACAGCGTCAATTATCATTTGTTTGGAAATAATATTTAAATTAACATGTAATTTGAGTTCCAATAAGTTTATGAGCCTCCGACAATCGCGGTAGTGTGAAGCTGAAAGTCCAGTTGGTGAATAATTTTAATTTTTTATAATTAGATTAGATTTTATATTGACATTTAAATAACTGTTATTAAATGATTACATCATTTTAATCTCATTAACAGTTGACAGATTATCTTTTTACTTGCCATTTACTTTGCCATTATTATATAAGCAGTTATTAATTATTTTGGAAAAATGTCTGAATTGACGGTATGTAAATTTTGATTCCATTTAGTTTGATGGCAAATTTATAATTGAATTTATTCAATTATTCGTACGACCAAATTTAATAATGTGAAATTACTGGATTTTTTTAACAGGACATCTCATTGCTATCTGAGTTGTATAGAAATAACTGTTGATTTTATATATGTACAATTTTTTAGTACCCATACTTCTAGGTTGTTTAAACATACAGAAGGCGATGCTTAGAGCACCAAATTTAAGTGCTCTTACCAATGAACCACTTTTTCACAAAATAACGAGTACTATTTACTCAGTTTTATTCTAGCTTCTGTGTTCTTATTGTTACTAGTAAATTGCTTTACATTTTTTACCTGTGTGACAATTAGGATAATGTTATTTTTGGAATTTAAATGATATTTTAATTAATATAACTAATGCTAGAATTTGTTGTAATCTACTGAGTTTTTGTTAGGATATGGACTATATATTTCTATATATTATAGGCCTGGCGTTTTACCAAGTAGAAATTTTTTCCAATGTACGCCTCCACCCATCCATTTCAATTCATCCAGCAATGCCGACAGTCTCATGTATCGTCCATCCAATTTGGCCAAGCCTTCAATGAATGCAATTCCCAGTAATCCATTTGCATTTCAAAATTCGACTATGTCAAATCAGTCCAATATGAATGTTAATTTTCAAAATTGTATAAGGTACCAGCATGTTGACAATTGTGAAAGTTGGATGACTGAATTTGAAACAATGGGCGTTTTAATCAGTCATTTACGCCCACTTATGACTTCCAATCCCTATGTCCAAGTAAGTTTGGAGTAATTGCTTTTTTATCCCAATACAATTTCTTTGGGATGCTAATGATCCTGAGGATTTGAGTAATGCTTATAAAGTCTCAATTTCCAATGATGGTGATATTCCCGATTGCTTGTCCTCCTTGTAGTGCAACCTAGACTAGTTGCTCTTAGGCATCTAGACTAATAACAGCAGGGTCCGAGTGCACAGCGGTATAACTGGGCTTCCGCTACGGCGGGTGGGTACAAACATACATCCAGGATACTTAAAAGGTATCTAAATGTATACGTATATCATATGTAGCCCTTAGGCTAAGGACAAAAAATCAGGCGGCCTCGTCAATCTTTGCGAACAGTGGCGACGTCACAAGGATGCCGTCTACCAGTGAGGAAACTTTGTTATTCTTCCACGTTTGTCTACGCTTGTCAAGCCATTGAAATCGATTGTTCTACATGTCGTATAAATATGGGAAATAATGAAGAGGTGATCACGTCACCAACCAAAATGAAATGAATGAATTTCTTTGACTGGGGCCCGGTGATTCAAGATGACAAGTCTACTGTTTAGGGTCAGACTAAGACATTTTAATAAAAAAGAAATGAATTAAATAACCGATTCTTTTAAACAATCAGTAACTAGACTCCGTTGTACTTGTGTATAATCAATTGCATCACTGGATCGTATAATTTTGGTAATACGACTAGGCTGTCGAAGATAATGAATGTACTTTATTACACATGCCCATTTTTTCATGTTTTTAAAAAAAATTCATTTATTTGGTTGATGGCGGCATAGCTACCTAATTACTAGGCCTCACAGCCAGAATAGCTATGGAAGCCCACCCATTACTCGGATGGAAAAGAAGGCCAGGCGGTCAACGGAAAATTTGAACAGACATTGTAGGATGCGAACTCAGTTTTTTTGTTTATGCTAAGCCCCCTCGTCCAAATGAATTATTTAAATGGGCGTCCGTTTGTTTACCCTATGCAGCCAACAGAGATCATTGGAGGGGTTTAACTCGGGATGTAATTAACATTTAATGTGAGCACACCTCAAGTGTCGTTCTTTGAGTACACACTACAAAAGTTAACGTTTTGGTTTTTTTGGACTACCCTGAGTGATAATAACCGGTGGGTGATGTTTATCCCCGATGATGATGATGATACTAGGCCTCAATTATTTACAGTATATTAAACGATTGACTTCAATGGCTTGTGATGAACGTAACAAACGTGGAATAATAAGAAAGTGTCTTGTCGCCAAATTTTTTGTCAGGGTTTTCTTAGCTTGAGTGTTACATATGGTAGACGTATACCTTAAGATACTTTTTAAGTACCCTGAGTGTATGCTTGCACTCGATCCCTGTTGTGATACTCTAGGGGGTTGGGTGGACCTAATCCAGGATGCGCTACGTTGAGTCTGCGACATCTTTCTAAACATTACTCAAATTCTCAGGATTGTTAGCATCCCATTTAAAAAAAAAATTATAACGACTTCATTATGTTTTTAATTTTTTTTGGCAATCATATGATGATTAAAGGCGAATTATATGGTCTTAACTATTCGACATATCGATTTCAGTGATGTGAGACATTTTGAAAAAAATTGTCCTTGCATTTCTGACGATTTGTCACTGTATGGCCAAATGATAATTTCGTCAATCTGATGATTACAACCAAATGACAACCAGTTGACTATGAGTAAAAAAAAATGAAACAAGCGTCGATTGTAAACAGCTTTTTGTCTCCCCCCCCCATAGGACTACTACTTTGCCAAACGTTGCATCAACCGGATGAATGCCAAACGAAGTGGATTGGCCAATTCGTCGTCGGTGGTGACCATGAACATACCCATTCCTGTGTCGTTCGAACTTGTCAACAACTGCACTGCGATGCACCAAATGGCACTCAAACGCAAATTCGTCATTGGCTACGCGTCGACCAATTGGGGCCTTGTTGCTGACAATTCGGCTAAACCGACCGAGACGGATGCTGGCGGTCAGACAGGAGCCCTGGGCAAACGCACGCGATCGAACTGTTACGGTCAACGCGTTGTGGCCGAACTGTCGCTCGTTTCGGCGTTGACCGAAGACGGCGCTGTTGGAAGGCCGAATGATGACTACAATAGTTCCGTCCAAGTTGGTCACTTCTAATTATATTGTTTGGAGCACTTCTTATCTTTTATTTTTACTACTTTAAATGTGTTTCTTACGGGTTACGCATCTTTCAGCTGTTGGCATTTGAGTCAACCTGACAATGAGAATCGAACCCATGTTCACCCAGGTTCCAGTTGAGCGCTGTACCATCCCGGCAAAACTAAGCGATGGCCTTTATTTAGTTTTATATATGTCCAAATGAATTACTTTATTTGGCATCCGATTGTAGTTAATAGAGATCATTAGAGGAGTTTATTTTGGGGATGTGATTAACATTGAAAGTCAGCAAACCTCAAGTGTCATTTATTAAGTGCACATTGTGAAAGTTGATGTTTTACGGGATTCTGGTTTCTTGGACTATCCTAGGCAATAACGACTGATGGGCGTGTTTATCCCCGACGATGAAAATGATGTTTTGGTACCGGAGGTTGGGATCGAACTTATATCACCCAAGTTTCAATATACCCTATCCTAACATAGTGTATAAATCATTAATATAGAATGGCGACTCAACCGTCGCACTACTGCTTTTTAGATTTGATGATTGTACATTAGCAATTGAAGTGGAAACATGGTGGATTATCGATAAGAATTATGTTCTTGGACTGAGAGCAGGGCGGAGCTAATAATCTGGATTTTGACTTTTACAGTTCAAAATATTATACAAATATGGTTTCAAATAGTATAGTTAAAAATTGATTTATTTTGTAATGCACATTGTGGCACGTCTCTATAGGTGGAATAATAGTTTTATGTGTGGACTGTAATTATCAATAGTTGATTATATTATTGAAAAAAATATTACTAACATGGTTCATTTGGTGTATTTTTTAGATCCAACCTTTTAATATTTGTCCCAAAGAAGTAATGCCGTCGCGACTTCGTCTTACGCTTTTTGCTCAAATAGAACGCGTATGCTGCTTTCATTCTATTGCACACTTTTTTTTGCAATCATACGATTGTTTTTTTTTGAATATTTAAAAAAATTATGTTACGTTGACAATTAGGTTTTACACCGCCGATGGCGATGTATGCAAATTGATACGTTGTAGTTATAGTCATTCATTTGGGTTAGTCAGACGATCGACTTCGATAGCTTGATAAGCGTAACAAACGTAGAAGAATACCAAAGTTTCTTGGTTGGTAGACGGATTCCTTGTGACGGCGCCACTGTTTGCAAAGGTTGACAAGGCCGCTTGATTTTTTGTCAGAGTTACTCTCTTAGCCCAACGGCTACATATGGTATACATATACCTTAAGATATCTTCTAAGTACCTCGTGTATATGCTTGGACCCACCCGCCAAAGCGGAAGCCTAGTTATACCGCTGTGCATTCAGATCCTGCCGCTATTAGTCTAGATGCCTATGTGTACTTAGTCCAAGATGCACCACATGGAAGAGGAACAATCAAGAATATCACCATTATTGGAAATGGAGACTTTGTAAGCTATATTCAAATTCTCAGGTTTATTAGCATTCCCGGCTGTCAGTTTGAACTATTATGAAATATACACTTGTTTTTGTGTTTATTATACAAATGTCTTTATGATTTCTATTATGGCTTTGTAGATGTTTTCAATTGTACTTATTTTGGACGAAGTTAATCTTTCCTTAACAAAAGTGGTTATTCACAATGATGCGTAAGTCAATGCGTATTTATAGTTTAATTGATTAAATTGATTGATAGAAAACGTATTTTTTTAGTAAATAGACATTTGAATGCTATACAGGAAACATCTTTCAGCAGTAGACATTTTAGCGAAACCGAACGTGGTCCCACATTTGGTGCTGATGGTGGAATTCGAAGCCATGACAACACGGGTTTGTATCGAGCACTGTACCGCTAGACCACATTACATATAATATGTAGACATACTGTTGTTAAATCTAAAGTGGGAAAACAATGTCTAGTTTCAGTCGAACAGCAGATGGATTACAGTTCGTCTAACACTTGTTTCTTATTTGACGCAGGAACTCCGCTTTCAAACTGGGAGCGGTTGATGGCCTAATGGCTATATTTGTACAACATATGAACCAATTGCTTCCGGCAGTACGAGATTTTGTTGGTTGATAAACAACAATCTTCGGATGATGCTGGTTTTTGTAAAAATTAACGATATTATTTGTCTTTCTTCGTTTAACAGAATATGAGTGGTATATGTACATCTCGATATACGAAAATCCAGTTATTGATACTATGTTTACTTGGTAGCAAAGTGACTTTATAAGTTGATAAAAATGAAATTCTGTTCTCAAAAAGAAACCAGTAATTGGACTTGATTTGTTTTCATCTATTTCAAAACAGTCGCTTTGAAGAGCATGGGACAACTCAAGATTGTTCCATCTCATTGTTTTTTAAATTTCACCAAACCCCGTTATCGGAATAATGCTGCGTTCACTTCTTTGGCAGTGTTTTTTTGGCAATATTTCTTACAGATGCCAAGTTGCACTCAAAATCCGCCTCCTTTCTCAATCGTACTTACGGTTACGGTCGAGTGATTTGCATTTTCTGTATTCAATTATTGCTTCATTGGAATGATTGCAGTAGTAGCTGCTAACTAACTTTCTTTCCTTTTTTACATAGACGTAGCCGCCTTCTGGACTATCGCAAACAATTGGTTGGTCGTCTGGCCGGTGAGTTTTTCAAATCGGATCAAAAGTCGGACGATGAATTGTTTTTGAAAATGGAAAAAAGTGGAAATTTGCTTCGATTTACCAAAGAATTGTTTACCGTTGGCAAAGGAATTCAATTGTTTGCTTCGACAATAATTAATTTTCCCTTGGTGAGTTATTGGTGAATGGACATGTAGTTTTAAACTATACACCATCATCATCATCGGGTGATAAACATCCACCACCGGTTATTATCGCCCAGGGTATGCTGACTTGGGGTATGCTGACTTTAAATGTTAATTACATTCCGAATTAACTTCCCCCCATTTAATAATTTCTATTAACTGCAAACGGCAAGCAAGCAGACGCCCAATTAAGTAATTCACTTAGACGAGGGAGGGGCGTGTTACAATGTCTGTTCAAATTTTCTGTTAGCCATCCAGTCTTCTTTTCTATTCGGGTAATGGATGGGCTTCTATAACTATTCTGACTGAATGAGTGGGCGATCTACGTAATACACCGGTTTTTAAGTGTACACGCGTTATTCATTGATTTGTTTCGGTAGTCAGCTCCTCATTGTTTCTTTATTAAACAATCGATTTAGATAGGTGGAAATATAACAACCTTTCTTGGTTGAAAGATGATTACCTCTCTTAGCCAAATGGATGCATATAGTATACGTATACGTTACGATACCTTTTAAGTACCCTGGGTGCGGAGTCTATCGATTTAGTTTTTAAACACTTATATAATTAACTTACTTATGCGTGAATTGTGATTGAATAAACCTTGTTAAACACATATAACAGTTTCAGGAACAGTGTCAATAACGGGGAGAAATGGAACTTGTTAGATCAGTTATGGGCGACATTTTATCTCCAAACGTTTCAGAGGGAATGTTAATCATTTTGTGGATTTACAAATGATTTTTTCTTCGTGTTTTAACGCCGGTATATCATGAAGTCGGAGGGCTAAAATGTAGTCTGTACTTCCACTTAGGTGGATGAGCGTAAATATATGTTTAAGGTCTTAGAGAACATATCTGAAGCTAAGCAATTGCTATATTTAACCGTTATAAGCATATTGTTTTGTTACATTTGCTGTGTTTAAAAGATTTTTTTTGTATATAAGACAAGAATAGGAGAATGTTCTTTATTTTTTATTAATATAATTCATATATTTGTAAATTAAATACCAACCCATGTTTGGCTTCGTTAAATATAATAATAATAATGAACGTTGTTGGCACAGCCACCTTTTTATTAGTTCCAAGTTTTTATAGCATCTCGAATAATTCTTTTCCACTGTTCACGGTTTAGGGAGGCGTGCACAGATTTGTCAGTCCAATGACTTTGTCATTGTTTCCCAAGATAAGGTTTCGGCCAAAATACGGTGAAGATCGTCCATAACAGCATACATCCTAGTACGTTTCTGACCACTTTTCGTTTTTTTTCCAATCGGCATTTGGACAAGCCAAAGTTACGGAAAGTGAGATTACATCAATATTTTTACGGAGAACGTATCCAAACCAGAGCAATCTACGTTGTCACGATGTCAAAGAAGAAAGTTTGTGAAATTGGAGGTCATCTCAAATTTGGCGATTACTGATTTGAGATATCTGAGACATTTTGCCTCAATTTTGTTGAGTTTCATTATCTCTGATCCTGTAAGAGTCCAGGTTTCAGGTGTATACAGAAGCACTGTGCGAACCAATGAAGAGAAAATGTTCAACTTTGTCCTTAGATTGACGTTTTTTCGTCTCCAAACGCAGCAGCAGATAAACAAATTCGACGAATTACTTCATTAGATGAACCACCGTCAGAAGTAATCGAAGAGCCCAGATAAGTAAATTGCTTTACATTGGGAAGTACAGCATCATTGCCTTGTCAACTCCTGTGAACACTGGCGCTATCGCAAGGAATCAATCTTCTAACTCCTAGCATCCGAAATCACGCCGCATAGGAACATGGAACGTACGGTCACTATCGTTCGCTTTGTTAGGTGTCCACTAGTTACTAAATATAACCCATCGTTGTAAATCACCTTTCTAAGTTATTGTAAAGGTATTTGAAAAATTAATATAACCCTGATATTCAATCTTTTCAATTATGTTTTAATTTGGTTTTAGGAATATGTGCATTTTATATGGCCAAATGTATATCAATTGTTTTAGAGTTTGGAGTTATTCTATGACACTCGCGTTTGTACATTTGTCCGTTTTGTTAATGTTCATATGTCAATTCTTGTAAACGTTTTTGTTCCTTGAGTTGGTTATATCTTGTGTATTTTTCGTTCATTGTTTTTTATCACTGATATGGCAGGTGTTCCGTTCATAATAATTAGTTTTTAGTTGCACACATTTTTTAGTAACAATTCGTTTTACCCTACCTAATGATCCACGACGATTTGAGTAGTGCTTATAAAGTCTCAAAATCTAATGTTGGTGATATTCCTGACTGTTCTTCCTCTACATGGTACATCCTGGTTCAGGTGCCTAAAGGCATCTACAGTAGGAGGGAGTGCCCTCTCGTTTAAGCGGGCTTTCATTGGACTCCTGCTCAGTGAATGGGTTCTGGCATACACCCTAGATGCTTAAAAGATATCTCAATGTATCCATTTATTATATGTATACGGTTAGTCTAGTGAATCTGTCAACTGGTGTCAATCCCAATTCTTCCTGTAAAGACTAGCGTCGTTATAAGCAAGTGGTCTTCTAACCAACAAACTTCATTCCCTATCAAGTTCAATTCGGCATTCTTTACTAACTTGGAACTAATGAAGAGATGGCTCTGCCATAAACGGTTGTTGTTGTTTAAACCATTGTATGATCCAATTTCCATCATTCGACGCTTAATATTGAATTTCAATTTCACATTGTATTGCAGAGCTTCAACGTTTCATATTTGTCGGAATTTATTGGAGATTTTGCCAACATTAAAGCGCACTCGTTAACCAAGTGGGATAAGGTAAATATTAAATGGATCGCATAATTTAATTCATGAATGCCAGTGTTCTTGCAGTTTACGATTATGTGGACATAAGTTCGAATATAAATATGTAGGACGTCTAATTTTATTTTAAGAATTATCAGCGTATATTTATATATAGGATGTAAGTAATGCTTATAAAGTTTCAATTCCCAGTAACGGTGATATTCCTGACACTTCCCTCTCCATGTGGTGCAATCTAGTGACCGTAGGCATCTAGACTAATAACAGCAGGGACCGAATGCCCAGCAGTATAACTGGGTTCCCACTTTAGTGGCGCCGTCACAAGGATGCCGTCTATCAGTCGAGAAACATTGTTATTCTTCTACATTTTTTTTGCTTATCAATCCTTTGAGATCGATTGTCTAATATACCGTACAAATGTAGAAATAATGAAGAGGCGATGATATATATATATATATATATATACATTCAGCCTAAAATACATTTTCACCATCAATAAAAAGTAAATAAATAACACATTTTTTTAAAAAGTAGCCGTACAAATAATGGGAACAAAATGAAGTAGAATGTCATATGATGATGAATATAAATAAAGTTAGAACTATGAACATGTAATTAAAAAATTAAAAATTGGGATGTTTTGAATGGGTCATTATAAGGCACAAAGTAGTTCAAATAGATGCGTGGGTGGAATGATTCCTATTTTAATATATATATATATATATATATATATACATATTGATTTATAGCAATTGACACTGTCTTACATAATTTCATTTTAGGCCTGTGCATTACTCTACCCTGTGTTTCGTGACTTGATTTATCAAATTTTGTCTATAAACAATTTCCTTCATTCGTTATTTCCCGAAGCCGAAAATGTCCAAAATTTACAAACTTGTCTGCCCAGTCAAAATCTTCGATCTTTGCTTACTTGTAAAGTAAGTAAATACGAAAAATAGACTATTTTGAACTTGTATCAATTTTGTGGTTTTGTTTATCGAAAATTTGAAAGAACTTGATGATAGGCCTACTCCTTGTTTCAACGACTTAGTCATTGTTTACGTGAAGATCGTCCTGAACAGCATTCACCCAATTACGTTTCTGACTAGCTTTCTTTCTTTCTTGTCTAACTGATTTATCCAGGCTTGGGACCGACTGGATCGATTCATTTTTTGATCCTCAAGCAGCCGTGTTTAAATCACTACCAGGGTGATATGATGGTACAGCACTAAATGCAGATCCATCTTTTGTGGGATTTGCAGAAAATTACGTTTCTCGTACAGCCAATCAAATGAAAATAAATGTTTGTTGGCTTCTGACCTCTCTTGTCAAGTCACCTGATACGGACTGCTATACCCATTAATATAATGATAATCCTTGTTGTAAATGCTAATGATCCTGAGGATTTGAGTAATGCTTATAAAGTCTCAATTTCCAATAATGGTGATATTCCTGACTGTTAGTCCTCCACGTGGTGCATCCTGGACTAGGTGCCCCTATGCATCTAGACTAATAACAGCAGGGTCCGAGTGCACAGCGGTATAACTGGGCTTCCGCTACGGCGGGTGGGTGGGAACATACACCCAGGATACTTAAAAGGTATCTAAAGGTATACATATACCATATGTAGCCCTTGGGCTAAGGGAGATAACCCTGACAAAAAATCAGGCGGCCTCGTCAATCTTTGCGAACAGTGGCGACGTCACAAGGATGCCGTCTACCAGCCAAGAAACTTTGTTATTCTTCCACGTTTGTCTACGCTTGTCAAGCCATCGAGATCGATCGTTCTACATGTCGTATAAATATGGGAAATAATGAAGAGGTGACCACGTCACCAACCAAAAAAATAATAAGACATTTTTAGCGTTTTATTGTGTAAACTATTTCTTGCAATTCTTAATGAGAATGGTAATCATTCTTCATTGAATAGACATGTTGCTGCAATGTTAAGTGAAACAAGTATTTAGTACCGCCAGTGATAAAATCGAACTCTTGTTTGGTAGGACACAATATCGGGATTTTCGGCTAACTGGGTTGGGACTGCGTATAAGAACAATCATTTCAATTGATTGATAGTTCTTTTAGTTGGAACTTTCTGTCGAATTGTTATCTATGACGAGTCACTTGGATCTGTATCCAACCCATTTGAAACATTTTGACGATTAAATAGTTTTGGCATAGGTCTTTCACTGTCGTAAACCCTCCTCATTTACCCAGCTTGGGACCGACTGGATCGGTTCATTTCTGTTCCTCTCTTGGCGGAATAAAGTCGATTAACCTTAAAGTGCCTTTTAACTCTTTTGGATGTATGCTTGCACAAGCAATACTCAAATCCCCAAGATTATTACTATCACTAAGTATTACAGTTCTACAATTGAATGGAATACTTAGTCAATATCGTGTTAAATTGGCTGGCTTCATTTGGGTTTTTGTTTTATTCACTTTTTACGATTTGAGCTACCATTTCACGTGATGCTTAACATAGATATTTTTTGGTATTGTAATAACCTCTTTTTACTGTGAATCATTTTAGTTTGGATTGTCGTTAATTTGTTGTCTGTTGGACGCTTGTGCTCGGGCATCTAATCCGGCGGATCCCTCCGAATTGTAAGTTGGACTGTTTGGATTTATTGTGACTGGTGACGTAGTCACCCTTATTTTTATTATTTCTATAATATATGAAATGATGGTTTAATAAGCGTACAAGTAATACAATGTTTTTTTAGCTAATGGATAATATTCTTGTAGTAACGCCATTATTTTCAAAGATTGATGCTGTAACCTGATTTTTACCCAGGTTATTCCCTTTAGCTCAACTTTGCAATTACCTACTGGCCTAGTTACACCACTGTGCTATTAGTCTGAATACTTAGGTGCATCCAGTCCAGGATGTACCATCTGGAGGTGACAATCAGGAATATCACCATCATTGATGATATCTTTATCCGGTTAAAAAATCAGTTTATTTGACTGATCAAAGATGGATCAGTTGACAATTTGAATTCATACCGATACACAGTTGTTAAATAGTGTTCCTGAGTACTTGAGTAATGGTTATAAAGTCTCAATTTCCAATGGCAGTGATTTTCCTGGCTGTTTATCCTGCATTTGGTGTATCCTGGACTAGGTGCCCCTAGGCATCTAGATTAATAACAGCAGGGACCGAGTGCACAGCCGTATGACTGGGCTTCCGCTTTGACGTATTGGTGCAAGCATAAACCCGGGATACTTAAAAGATATCTTTAAGTATACGTATACCATATGTAGCCGTTAGGCTAAGGGAGATAATCAGGCGGCCTTATCAATCTTTGCGAATAGTGGCGACGTCACGATGATGCCGTCTACCAGCCACGAAGCTTCGTCATAGAAGTCGATCGTTTTATATGCAATGAATGAATCTGTAATTAACTAGCTTGACACAAATATAATATTACCAATTTTCTTCCTTTTATTCGCAGCATATCCTTCGGAGTCTTCTTCAGTTATGCCAATTCCCTCACCGAACCAGTGTCCGAACCAGTGTCGATCTACACCATTGAGCCATTCCCCCACTTGGTTTCTATCCTCCTTTTGTACGTCAAACCGGCGAAACACGCGCCCCTTACTGCCGAGCATTTGGTCCACTTTTGCAGCCTTATGGACGATGGCGATGCTGTCAAATCGGCGACTGCCGACATATGCTCGGATCTAACCGACAATTTGAACAAATTGGTATTTCAAAACCCCCCGGCCTATTCGAATGGCAATCATTCGATTGTCTAATGAAGGTAGTTGAATGCTGTTCATGTTGATTTATTTGGGTGTAATTCTACAGTGAATTGTGATTGGTGTCACCTCTCGATTATTTCCCACATAAATACGGCATATTAAACGATTTATTTCGATGGATTGCTAAGCGTAACAAACGTAGAAGAATAACGATGTTTCTTGGCTAATAAATGACGAGGTCGCCTGATTTTTGACGGTTTTATTTCTTATCTTAGCGGGTATATATGGCATACCTTTTAAATATTCTGAGTTGTATGCTTATACACATTAACTTAGATGGAAGCCTACTTATACCGCTGCACCCGCTTCTTACTATGCTAATCTAGATACTTACCGTACAGATGACAGTTAGTTGTCAATCGAAACTTATTACACAAATCCTCATAGTTGAGAACGGGAAGAGAGTTAGAGGACAAGATTAACTTCCTGGCCTTTCAAAACAATATTGCTATAAAATAGACAGAGTACAACATTTTATAAAACTACAACAAATAAATGATTCTTACGACGCGGTTGAATGAAAGCTCAATTTTTGATATCCGGGATTGTAAATACCAAAAGCTACGATTACGTGGAATAATTTTGTTTGCTCCGTGCAGTAAGGGTTTGCGTTCATTGCTTGAATGTTTTTTTATCATGTCAAATAGTTTTACGCTAATGTTGATGACTGAAAATATTTATAAAATACTTAGCATGTTAATAACGAATCATAAGTTTCTTAAATCATCATCGGGGATAAACCTCTCCCACCGCTTATTATCGCCCAGGGCAGTCGAAGTTGCCAAAAGGCGGAAAAACAACGTACTCTTAATGAACAACAGTTGGAGTATACTGTTTATTACACGCCTTCTAATTAGCTCCATTGATTGCAAAGGATAAGTAATCGATTAATTTGAGTGTGGGTACTTAGTATAAGCCTAACCCCACTTTTGGAATGCTAATGATCTTGAGCATTTGAGTAGTGTTTATAAACTCTCAATTTCCAATGATGGTAATATGCCTGACTGTTCATCCTGGACTAGGTGCCAACAGGTATCTAGACTAATAACAGCAGGGTCCGAGTGCACAGCGGTATAACTGGGCTTCCGCTACGATGGGTGCGTTTAAGCATACACCCAGAGTATCTGAAGGTATACGTAAACCACATGTAGCCGTTGGGCTAAGGGAGATAACCCTGACAAAAAATTAGGCGGCCTCGTCCATCTTTGTAATCAGTGCCGTCTACCAACCAAGAAACTTTATTCTTTCTCTACGTTTGTCTGCGCTTATCAAGCTATCGAAATCGATCGTTTAATATGCCGTATAAATGTAGAAAATAACGAAAAGGTGATCACGTCACCAACCAACATGGAGTGAACCCCACCTTCGACTTTACTTAAGCGTATCCACTACTGACAGAACTTGGATGGATTAATGAAGTGTCTTGGCTAGAAGACCGCTTCTTTGCGACGATGCCAGTGTTCACAGGAATTGACGATGGGGTCTTATTTAGAGTTGACGCTGGTTGATAGATCCACAAGCCTAACCGACTACATATGGTAAAGAGATACCTTTTAAGCACCTATGGTGTATGCTACCACCCACCCACTGAACGGGAATCCAGTGAAAGCACAGATTTACCGCTGTGCACTTGGTCCCTGCTATTATTAGTCTAGATTCCTGTTGGCACCTAGTCTAGGATGCACCACGTGAGGATGAACAGTCAGAAATATCACCATAACTGGGAATTGTAACTTCAAAAATCTTCAGGATCATTGGCGTCCCAAGGAAGACAGTTTTGATAAATATGTAGCGTTGTCGACGCTGTCTGTTATACCATACTATTTTGCTCACAATAAATTTAGAGCATAATATTTTATTTCTTTATTGACAGATACTTTGTTCATATTGACTGTCAATGGAGAAATGTACAATCGTGTACGAAAAAAATGGTTTTTACAAATGAAAATTTTGGTATATCGTTGTGTTTAGAGTTATTTGGTCAAATCATGTATACACGTACATACATATTGATAGTAAATATTTTTGTATTAATTATGTAGAATAATAATGATAATTATTGTTGACTTTCCTTTGTCCACTTCACAATTTTGAACGCTATCATAACCGAATAAATTTTCGGTTTGTGACTATCAACAAGGTTTTGTTTTAACTTTTGATGAATGGCAAAGTATGCAATCGCTCTTTTTTAATTTAAATACAATTTTATAAAAATTCATGTGTGTCTTTGATTCATTTTTTGCGTCCTGAATGTTTTTTGGTACAGTAGATGCACGGAATGCTACTGTTACTAAAGCCTTCATTTTTTCATTTAACATTATACAATAACATAAATTTGTACTAATCACAATAAATAATTTTTTACGAATGAATTTTAGAATTGTTTTTGAAACGTTTGAATAGATAGTATTCTAAGTGTCCTCGGCTGATGGATAGTTATAATTAACATTTGCATTAAAATTAAATATTCTAAGTAAAACAATGACACTTACATTTTTTAATTTGCATTATTATTTAAAATTAAATATGAATACATAAATAAACAGACCTAAGGGAGGAGACCAACCCTTACTTAGCGCGTCCACAGGTGGCGGATAGTGGAATGACCTTTAGCAATAAGGTTAGCTGTGAATAAGGCTGTGCCAAATAAACAGCCCCGGACAAAACGGATACTCAGGCGTTAAGGTCGTTAACGCGATGATCATCATCATTGGGGATAAACATCACCCACCGGTTATTATCACTCAGGGTAGTCCAAAAAAACCAAAACGTTAACTTTTGTAGTGTGTACTCAAAGAATGACACTTGAGGTGTGCTCACATTAAATGTTAATTACATCCCGAGTTAAACCCCTCCAATGATCTCTGTTGGCTGCATAGGGTAAACAAACGGACGCCCATTTAAATAATTCATTTGGACGAGGGGGCTTAGCATAAACAAAAAAACTGAGTTCGCATGCTACAATGTCTGTCCAAATTTTCGGTTGGCCGCCTGGCCTTCTTTTCCATCCGGGTAATGGGTGGGCTTCCATAGCTATTCTGGCTGGATGAGTGGGCGAAATACGTAAAACATGGCCAATCCATTTTAATCGACTTTCTTTAACTGTGCTAGAGATACATGGCCAATAAATGTTAAGAGACTTACAAATATTTGGGAATTGTCGAAATATTTTACTAGTTATTAAGTGAGTGCGTTCAATAGAGGACAACGAGCGAAACCATATAGATCTTAAACAGCTTTGCTCAAAAAGAACAAGTTTTTGCGTATCCACTTGGGTAAGAGTCCAAGTTTCACATTCGTAAAGAAGAATGGAACGCACTAAACTCTTATATATTCTATTCTTAGTTTTAATAGAAATATTACTTTTGTTCCATAAAGGTTTACTTAAACGCCCAAAGGCTGCAGCAGAGAAGCGAATACGATGCCGAATCTCTGAAGAGCTGGATCCTTTACTATCTATGATCGAGCTTAGGTACGTAAATTCATCGACCACAGGGATGATGAAATAAACAGATATCAGATAACATTAATATGTTATTATTTGAAAATCCGTTTCACATTGTACATTACATTTCTGACTGAATAATATACATATCGA
The DNA here is from genome assembly GCA_025895645.1 of Cardicola forsteri. Classification (NCBI taxonomy): domain Eukaryota; kingdom Metazoa; phylum Platyhelminthes; class Trematoda; order Strigeidida; family Aporocotylidae; genus Cardicola; species Cardicola forsteri. The sequence goes on along the minus strand of JAKXYG010001355.1, from coordinate 403,946 downwards.
AAATTCTTTTCAGTTTCTATCAATCTGTCATCGGAATTGTGCTCATTGAACTTCTATTACATTATAACAAAACCCTTATGCTTCTAAGACACCGGCGATTGAAAACATCCACCATCTTATCAATCTTGTCTATTCGCTTCCACGTTTCACTCCCATATATTGCCGCAAGAATGATTATTAATGCGTACAAACGAAGGTTTGTCTTCAGACGAATGGAAGAACATGACCATGTGGATTTGAGTCTATGAAAGACAGACATTGCCTTTCCAAGTATGGCTTCAACATCAATTTCGGTTTTTCTATCTTTACCAATGATGTTTCCCAGATATGTAGAGTAATCAACAGTATTAATAGTTTGGCCACTAATTTTGATGGGCAAATCATTGTTTGACAGTCTAATGAAATGTTGTCCTCCTGTTGTTTCTTTAGCTTTTTTACAGATGGACATTAAAAAATGTTCTTCCTATCTAACATACTTGGACTGAAATAATATTATTGTCAAGTAATGCAATTGAATTATACTTCCCAGGTCCCCTTTCCTTCATATAGCTAGAGCCTGCTTGAAACATTTATAAAACTATCATGTTATAGGCAGAATATTGATTAGTAGATAACAAATATTATTGTGCATTGACATTTATCAAATAAGTGTTGATTTTAATTGAAAATTATATATTATTGGTCGAACTTTCTGTTGGAAATAATGGCTAAGTCGGTTGGACTGATATCCCTGCACGCCTCCGAAAATGTAAACAATGGAAGGGGGATTATTCGAGATGCTATGCGAATTTGATGAATGTTTGGTGGCTTTACCACGAAATTGTTGTTTGTTAATTCTATACGAATGGTTAATATTTGCATAAGAAAAACATTTTTCAACTTCAATTTATGCACCTCACATGATCCAAAAAAAACATTTTCAATATTATTTGTTTGTAACACATTGGATACATGATATGAGATGAAGTATGTCTTTAACGAAAAACCGTTAAAACCAAAAGTATTGGATATATTTAAATGGTTCTTATTATAATAATGTTTCTTGTTCCAAGTTCTCGTAGCCTCCCGTATGATGCCTTTCCACCGTTCACGGCTTTTGAAGACGAGCACAGATATGTCAGTCGAACAACTTAGCCATTGTTTTCAAGATAAATTACCGGCCAAAATAACGTGAAGATCGTCCCGAACAGCTTCCATCCAAGTACATTTGTGACCACTTTTTATTTTGTTCCAATCGGCATTTGGACAAGCCAAAGTTACGATACATGAGATTGTATCATGATTTTTACGAAGAACAGTTGAAAGAGAATTTATTAGAATGCAATGCAATGCAAATTTGGAACACTAATGAGGAGGTGGCTTTGTCACCAACCCTTGTCAGTTTACTTACACAGGTGCACAAGCTTTTAATAATTTTGAACTTATTTTGCTAGACGGTCATTCTCTTCATTAATTCCAACTTTGCATAGCATCCCAAATAATGCCCTGCACGCTTCCGAAATTAGGGAAATAGTGGGGGAGATTATGCAGTGCCTTTGCAGTCCATTTTTATTGTTGATAAAAATATAATTATAATTTCTTCCATATACATTACTAATTATAAAAAAATGTGCATAAAATGCCAACTGGTTCATCATCAATGATTAATTAAAATCATGTTTCAGTTACTAATTCTGTTTCAATTAATGTTATAAATTTTAGTTGTTTATTTTTGCTACTTTGAATATTTTGACGGGAAAGGCATCATTCATCAGTGGACAGCTAAGCCGAACGTGGACCCGCATTCAGTGCGGTGGTGGCAATTGAACGCTGTGCAGCTAGGCCACTCCGATGCATTACATTGCCCAGGATTTTTTTACGTCCGATTAATTCAAATAATTAAAGTTTATTTAGTTTTATAAATATTTTTTTGTGGTTTATCCAAAACTTTAAAATCATTTAAAATAACATTTGGATATAAGTGAAAAGTCATTATGGATTGGGTTACTTCTAAATGCCAGGCTGGTTTAAGTATTACAGTTCTCGACTCGAATTTTGAGTTCAACCACCAGCACAAAATGCGGCTTCGCCAAAATGTCCACTGCTGAACGTTGCACGTTTCCCGTCTCAAAACAATAACAGTAAAAGGGTAGACTAATATCTCAATTCAGAATGAATAAATATATTTTTCATATATATATATGCTCGTTAATTGATTTGATGTGTTCTTAACGCATTTTTTAAACATATTTTAATTGAAACAGATTACGTTTCATAAATTACAAAATAAAAATCAATTAAGTACTTTTTATTAATTAGAATGCTTGTATATAATAAATGTTGTATTTTTTAAAATTGATTGTTATTTGTTGTTATTTGATTGTTTTCAGCAAGCTTTTAAATACAAAAAAGTCACTGATAAAGGTAGCGCAAATATTTTATGCATGCTTTCAGATTGTAAGTTTTTTATAAATATTTTTTGACACTACCACAAATGAATTAGTAATAAACAATGTTTTCACATTTTAAAAATTCTAGAAGGTATACACCATTAATTATCAAAATTTGACAACTACAAGTACTTGGGATGCTGATGATCCTGAGGATATGTGTTGATGACATTTATGTAACTTGTACTACTCATATATATATATATATATATATATATATATAATTAGTATAAACATTTGATTTTACATTAGTTTGTTTATTTTTTTGTTAAAATAGTAACTAAATTTCAGTTACTGAAATCAATATTTTTTATTTTACTAATATTTGTGCAAATGATTAATGTAAACGGATATAGTTATTGAAACATTTAATAATATTTCTAGCACGTTTTTAAGAAAAAATAAGTGTTAGCTTACTCTTTTTAATGAATTGAAGGAATTGGTTGTGAACATTAGCTCACAGTATATATCATTATACAAAGCAACTAATAATAATAATTATGACAATAGCCTTACAATTTCTATAACGAAAGGAATTATAAATAAAAAATAATTTATACGTTTCAATGCTTTGTACGTTCAACACACTTTCATTAGACTACATTTACAATTAAGTAGTTAGTAAAATAATATTAAAATATAATTGCTTCAAACTATAAATTCCACCGTAATTTGTGTGGGCGTAAAGAAAAGAAAAATGAAACTACAGACTAGCAATTATACTTTTCTATTGTTATTGCAATTTACACCCAGATGAAGAAATACTTGTTGAAATCATTATACAATAGAAAGGCTTATTTGTTAATCAACATATTGTCTTAAAGGAAATTGTATTGTGTAGAAAGTTGTGCAACTACATGATCGTTGATTGGTTAAATGTCCAATGGAATAACCAAATTCTTATTAGTTAAAAAATACCTAACACGTTTTGATGGAAAAAACAACCAATCAAGTAACCAAATAGAAGCAGCCAATAAAAAGTGACCTTTATGTCAACCTATCAGAATAACCTATGTAAAATCGAAAATAGTTGATAGTAGGTATTGTATACCATGTATACATTATTTGCAAAACTTTGAGTTATTTAAATGTTTTACGCAAAACTTGTGAAACAAATAAATAAATTATAAAATTCCCTTTACATAAAAATATTGGAAAATGTAATCTGTAAAGTTTTGTTTATACATTTTGGTTAAAAGCATAAAATTTGTTGTACATACACCGGGATAGCCTAGTGGTAGGTATAGGTTTGAATTCAACAATCGACATTAAATACCATCCACCGGTTGGTTTCACTAAATGCTCACTTACTGAAAAATGTTTTCCACAAAACATTTAAGCAGTAACAAACATTAATAATAAATGAATGGTTGAAATTTAAAATTACAATAATTACCACATGTAAATATAAAAAGACTTACGAATTTTCAATATTATAGAAGCTTGAGAAGTTATAAACACCTTAAAAATATTAATCCGATGAATTTGGTAGTTTATGTGTAATAGATGATTGGAATGTTGCATAATCACTCATTTTTTTGGTCAACCCAATATTCTTATTAACATTTATCTAAATGTTAAACTAATTAATGCAAATGATCCTGAGGATTTGAATAATGCTTATATGGTTTCAATTTCCAATAATGGTGATATTCCTAACTGTCACTTCCACGTGGTTCAAGCATACACTCAGAGTATTTAAAGAGTGTCTCAAGGTATACCATAGGTAGCTGTTGGACTAAGAGAGAGATAACCTTGACAAAAATCAAGTGACCTCATCAATTTTTGCAAATATTTTATTTTAACATCTTTGTTTATCAGGTTTTGTACATGTAATGGTTAAAATTTGTCTATTTAAAAAGGGCAGATGTTTTTGTAAATTATTTTTTCAAATAAAAAAGAATTGATTTATTTACATTGAAAAATTAATTTGATATTGAAGATGTTATTAATTGTAGTTTATTATTTGTTGCTCTGAAGAGCAGGAGGCAACAAAATTGTTCCATGTAATTGTACTTAATATTTTTCGGTACTAAGCATGTTATCAGCTTTCCCTTCTTTTCTGTCGATTCCTTGGGTTTTCAGCTTTGTCGTTCATGTTTCTTCGGAAATATTTTTTAAAGAGACAAAGTATCTAATCCTCCTCCTTTCCCAAGAGGATTGACGACCGGTTACGATAGAGTTGTTGTATATAGTACACTCATGAGTCATGAATCATTCGCATTTTATGTATACTGACATATTTGCACACTATTAACCATAGTGTCCCCTAAATAATACCATGCCTCTTTACGCATATCATATTGAACATGACTTTGAATATGCGTTGATTTTGAGTTTTTTTTCTTTTTTTAGCCTATGTAATTTGACCTTACTTTACTTATTTTTTTTGGACTGATGTTACACACTGCTAATTGTATTGTATATTTATAATTGTACATATTTTTTGTGCTGAAAGCTACTTCTACTGAAGTATCTAAGCCAATAACCATAAATAAAAATAAATAAATAGATAGTGACTAAACTTACTCCTATATTGACCGACTATAATATTTAAGAATATTTAGCACTTTTTGCTCATCTTAAACATATCTAACACTTATTAATAGATACCTAAGATAAAAGTTTATCAAAAAATATATAAAATATTATTCGCAATAAAAAATTGTAATCCTAATATACAACAACAGTCATTTTAGCAATAAATCATAATACCTCCGTTTATTAAAATTTAATTACAAGCACATAACTTGTTAAAAAAACAATTTTACTGATTAAAATGCAAAAAATATTACAAAATTTGTAATGTCAACAATTCAATTAACATTCACTTCTATTTTGTAACTTCTGCAGGTTGTTTTAATTCTGAGACTATCAAGGTGCCAATAAAATCCTTTGAAACTCGATTTTTTATAACATAAATGATATTCTCAATTAGTAATACGTTATTTTACAACTTCTTAACCCTAGACAAAATTATTAACGTTTAAATCCAGACTGTAGATAATCAACTGTACGAAGGTCTGGTTTATCCTCAACAAGGCTTTTGCAGTTTAAATAAATCAAACCCATCGTAACTGGTGCACTATATTGAAAAACACACTACCAATTCTAAAGCGTATTTTAAAACATGATTTTGAACAAGATTTCACTGCTTTTTTAGAATTAGTAGTGTTTTTAGACAACTGGCATTTAGCGAAGTAACGATTGACAAGGTCAGCTGATTTTTGTCAGGTTTATCTCCCTTAACTCAACAGCTCCATATGGCATACACATGCCTTAAGATACCTTTTAAGTATTTGATTTCATTCTAGTCTGGTCTACGTGAACCTAATTCATAAAGTGATAACCTTGTTACCAAGTAATATTATTATTCCCATTTATTTATGAACACTAGTTCAAATTCCCAAATTCCATAACAATAAATAATGCAACACAAGCTTTTAAATTTTATACAACAATAAGATAATCAAAAATACTACCTAAATTCTGCAGAATAAGGCACTTTAAGCAACAAAATAGTTAGAATATTGATTTGACAGCAAATGGTGCAATGAAGTAAAAAAGCACCTAGCCAACAAAAACTGTACAGTCAATTTTTCCGAATGGTTATTCAAATCATTAAAAATAAATGCTTGTTGTTCACCAGCCAAATGCAAAGAAATTCGAATGCAATTTGATTCAGTCACTTTATCCGGGTAACGGTCAATCTTCAATTGTCGCTTGTAACATGGTACAAGATAGAACGAAATGTCGGGATATTGTTCAAGTCTGTGCTTTAAATCATATAGAAGTTGCGAATTGACCCGTCCCAACCAATCGCAAATCAAATTTGTTGTTTTGGGACAATCGACAAATTGTAAATGACTGTGATTGGTTATAAGATTTGGAATGCTGTGATTGGTTGAAGCAGAGCTAAATTTTGACTTTAGCACTGCGCCCACGTAGCCCAATGTAGACGCATAATAAGCTGATAGGAGATCCGAATTGTGGGTTTTTTGACTAGATGAACCGATTGGACGAAAAAGTAAATGATGTTGAGTACAATCGCTATTGTTTGAAAGTACATTGAACAATATTTCCGCAATGCCATTGCCCTGTATATATATATATATATATATATATATATATAAGTCCAACTGAAAAGTATGTTTATCTGGGATTATTGATGAGTGTTTTAAATAGTGAGTTTAACCAAATGAGGATCCTCATTTAGTACCGGTATTAAGATCAAATCTCTTCTTATCACTACTACTTGTCAGTGTCTTCGCACAAATGCACCTTTGGTAAATACATAACTAAAACATGAAACATCTAACTTGTATGACTTAAATTTTTTTACTAGAAATCTTCCAATCTGTTTTTACATTTCAATTGTTTATAAAATGCTGTTAATAATTATAAGGATTTCAATAATGGCAATAAAATCTTAATTTCTTGTTTCTGTATTTTTGTGTGATTGTTGGATTGAGAACCAATGGTACAACAGCACAACCCATCATCATCTGGGATAAACATCCCCACCTGTTATTGTCACCCAAAAAACGTCTGCAAGAAAACGACTTTTACAAGGTACACTTAATGAACGACACTTGAGTTATGCTGACTTAAAATGTTGCACAACAGTATAACTAGATTACCAATTTAATGAATAGGTTCAAGAATGCACCCAAAGTACTTAAAAGATATTATGTGATAGTTGGACTGAGAAATAAACAAGACAAAGGATCGACCGGTTTTGTAAAAATTTTGTCTATTAACCAAAACTAACTGCATTACCTTTCTACATTTGCTGTGTACATAAAACATACAAAGTTAGTCGTACGGCATGCTTTGTAAATATGAAAATAATGTGTTGCATCTATAGAAGCATATCGTTACTAATAACTAACATAACTGATTAAGTCATTAAGCAGCAAATAAACTTTTACAGTTTCAACACAAAATTAAAATAGCTGAAAACTGACCTGATTTTCTTAATTAAAAAAATCTAAAGCATAAATGTGATAAAAAATCCAATCACTTTTAACAAAGCCATTTAATCAATTTTCTTAATGCCAGGTAAAAGTTGCATAAAAGTAACTGTGTTAAATAGCTTCAAACTGATTATCGTCTCCCATCCATTAGACGATCACAAAACCTATTAGTAGTGCAGTTAAATCACTACTCTAAACAAGAGATCAGAAATTTGAAACGCTAGCTTAAAACATATTGGTACGGTAAATGTATTGATTAAATATTGACGCATAGAAAAAATTCATTCCAATGTCAAAAATTGAAGTAATTACGATTTCAAATTAAAAAAGAATATTTATTAAAAACCTGTTTTTACGAATATCACAATTCATCTTTGATAACTGATAATAACGCTCAGATACTATTTCCACAAAATGCATACCCTATTCAAATTTGAAAAACTAATTTACATACAAGGAGTATAATATGTTTAGTCCTTGAAATCATTCATTTATTTTGGTTGATGACGTGGTCACCTCTTCATTATTTCCCATAGTTATACGATATAAACGATCGATTTCGATGTCTTGATAAACGTAACAAACGTGGAATAACAAAGTTTCTTGGCTGGTAGACGGCATCTTTGTAACGTCGCCACTGTTCGCAAAGATTGACGAGGTTGCCTGATTTTCTGTAAGGGTTATCTCTCTTATCTCAATGACTACATATGATATATGTATACCTTTAGATACCTTTTCAATATCCTGGGTGTATGTTTGCACCCATCTTCCGTAATGGAAGCCCAGTTATACCGCTGTGCAATCGGATTCTACTGTTATTAGTTTACATGCCTATATGCACCTAGTCCAAGATGCACCACGTGGAGGACTAACAGTCAGGAATATCACCATCATTAGAAATTGAGACTTTTTAAGCATTACTCAAATCCTCAGGATCATTAGCATCCCCCTTAAAGTCGAATATTGGATTAATAAGCAATTTATTAAAAATATTTGTAGATTCAATTCAATGTGGACTAAATAATACAAATCATGTTTTTGTATAGAAACAGCATTGAAAATAAAGTAGTAAATTAATATTTGGTTTAAAGTAAACATTTTACTGCAAATAAAACCCCACATTTCAGTTTTAAAAACTAAAACATTACTACATTGAAGATAAAAGTTATTACAGAAAATGTTACCACTAAAAATGAATTTATTTCTTTCAAGTTCATCCAAACAAAAATCAGTTTTTCTAAATTACTGCTAAAATCTAAAAAAAATTATTCAGTACTATACTTTCCTCATGCTCTATAAATAATACATTTCTCCCAAAATCGGCTAATATCGGACAAAAATTAAAACAAAGAATTAAAAACAAAGACGTTCATTTAAAACAATTATGTACAGACTTTAAAAATAATAAAATCAATGGTAAATTAAATTATTCCTTGTTCATATACAAGTATGCATCTACTAACACTTTTGCCACATTTAATTGATTATAAGTAATCATCTGATCACCACATTTAACGAAAGGTGGAATAGATGTAGTACCAACTTCTTTTATAAATATATCAACAGTATTGTTCATTTCTTCAAATTTTTCAACATAAAGGTTTGGAAGCAAATTGAAAAGACGATTGATTGTATCAACAACATCGGACTTGTTGTAACGTTTAAAAGAAGGATTCCACGAAGAAAGTTTATCATTACGATGTTTATAAGATGACGAATAAACAAAATGCAAGTTATTGGAAGATTGGGATTGAGTGTAACTGTTCAAACTACCCATTATATAACCAATAACACCCGCATATGCTGGAGTCATTGAATATCCACCAGAAAATAATACATTACACTTCGAATCTTTCGTATGCATCGAATCACAAATTACTTTATTTAAGTGATGACAAGCGGATTCAAACTGAAGTTTTAAAAACAGATAATTAATCGGCTTTTAAAACAGGTTAAAAAAGCAAGTGTTGAAGAATAAAACCATGACATAATATTTGTCAGTTAAAAAGAAACTAAATATTCGCTAATACGGTTAAATTAATCGAATCCAACATTTTTTTAATAAATGATAATTGATGAGTGACACTATATAGTAATTTTTATTTATTTGAATTACTACATTGAAAACCAACAAAACTAAAAGTAGTGTTCATGCATTTGCACTAATACAATGATGCAAATAAAGTATTTAAACCATCAAATAATTAAATTTTACAAGTTATGAAAATGTAGTAATCTTTACTTAAAAAAGTCAATTACTCTAAATATTAATATTAATTTATTGGTTTTAAAAGTAAATTGCTAAATAATAATTAAATTGTTATTTAGTTTTACAATTCAAACTTTCTATAAATATACCACTGTAAATCTAGCTAAAAAATAAATCTTTATAAAATTATCAAAAGCAATGCTATATAAGAAATAGAAATAGCCAAACTCACTACTGACGCACAATGTGCTAGTTTAAAATCCTTTCCACCAATAGATTTAATTGGAAGACTATCCCATGCTGTCAAAAAAATAACATTTTCATTCGTTTTACATCTATTCAAAAATGCATATGAAAGACGGCCGGTGGTAAATTCAATAGCGCAACAGGAATCAATAACCTAAATGTTAAAATAGAATGTAAATTATACTTACCCTTTTTGAAGTTGAAAACTTTCTGAACAAATTAAACATTAAAATGTAATTTGAAAAATCTAGGAAATGTAACGGGCTGTACCATACGAAATCATCAACACAGTACTATTGATCGAGACGTGACAGCCACATGGCTGAACAATAGTCCGCTTGTTTGTATGACCTTCAATATGCTACAATAATTTTAATTATTTATTACAAACAAACGTAATTTTTATTAAATTTTTTTTTAAACAATACATTTTTTTAATAATATACATATATAAACCGAGGACCACCAATAGAAGTTTCTCTCCTATTTAACTCGTGTACAAACCTGAAACCTAAATATTGTAATTCATACATCTTTGAAAAACATTTTAAGTTAAAAAAAAGTTTGCAAAATGGTAATGGTTAAGATTTAAATTATGTTAAATTTTTGTGCAATTCAAGTTTTTTATATTATTATTTAAAATTTTAGTAAACGTTAAAATGTTTTATATTTAGTGTAAAATACAGGTTGATACAGGTTGATACACGAGTTGAGTAGGAGTAAAAGTCCTTTTGATCTTCAATTCTATTTATCGATAATATCAGTAAAATTTGGGGAGAAATATAAAATGGATGGTGAGGTATAGGGGGATTAATCACAGAAAAAAGTATTTGAAATTAAGACAAAATTGTAGATAATAGAAGTTAACAATTTTAGAAAACGAGCAAAAATTATAAATATACAATAATAATAATAATACAAGTTACGTATTACAAAGCAAAAACACTGCAATAATCTTCAAAAAAAAAAAAGAGAAAAGGATGAATAACCCTCTAATGGACCTGTAGCGTGACGCGCGCCTCACCTCGCGAGTAAAAGAAATTGTTTTTTTATATAGTTTCATAAATTAAACTTGTTATTATAATTACATTATAAATGTTTCCCTAAAGTTAATTTTTATAAGTTTATTAAAAGCAATAATTACCATAAAAAAGCCAATAAAACTTTTAAACACCTTTTTGTTAAAAAACGATAAAATTATATTTTTAAAAATAATAGGTTAAAAAAGGTTTTATATAGTATATAAAATTAATAATATATAGAATATATTAATATTATTCTACTCTATATTAAATAAAACTATAATTAATAAAATATACACCAACGTACTTCTTAATGGATTTTACAAAATAATGTGATACGTTTTTGTACTAAAAATGGAACAATTCGCTAAAAGTTTTAATAAGTTACTTGCTGTTTAAGCCCTTGCTAGTACATATATATTTTTTATATATTCTGGTAACTTTGGATAAGCGTTAGTATAATAGCTCCGTAGATAAGACAAGCAAACTATTTTTCTTGCAAATTATGTATAATCATTAGTAAAATATAAATTTTTAACAAGTACATAGACGTTGTATAGTTATTAAATGTATGACTCGTTAATTGGGAATACGCAGTCTTTTGTTATTTGCCTATATACTAATAAGAAGTAAAACAAACTAAGATGTGTTTATTCAGTCTTCTTTAAACATAATATTCCATAAACTTAAATCAATATGCTCATGTTCTTTCATTCGCCTGAATACCAAAACTTCGTTTGTACGCATCAATAATAATTCCTACAACAATACATTACAATAAAACGTAAAAGCGGACAGACAAAATTAAAAGAATGGTAAATGTATTTTATTACCGGAATTTTAAAAGTATTTTAAAGATTACCTGGTGCAATCACATTTCAAATAACAAAACCATCAGAAGAACTGACTATCGTTCACTACATGACATCACTACAATTAAACAAAAAAATTACTTGGTTGAATTCTACTTTTACTCCCAAAAAGACCAGCAAGAACAGTTTTGGGGTAGATAATTGAAAATGGTAAGAGAAAGGTTGATAAACTACAGAAAATGTAGCTAAAAACTATTTAGGAAGATTTTATTAAAATTAATGTTTTATAGAGGATAAAGCAAACCGTTTGGTAGAATGTTCAAATGCATGAAAACTTTTTGTTGTCTGATGTTCTCTGTGAATTCCAAGACTATGATACTGTTGTTGTTGTTTTCTGTTGTAATTGTTGTCTTATTGCCCCATGCTCATTTCTAAAGCAAAAGTGTTTTGTATAATATAATGTAATAATGTTTAAATTACTAAAATGTAATATTTGTTCTGTAGCGTTACTATTATTTAACAATTATTTTATTAATTACATTATTTTGTAAATCTTATTTTAACATGTTTGTATTTTAAAATTTATTATTTTTAATTTTTGTCAATATTATATTTGTTGTTTTACTGCACCGAAAGGTGCGAGTTAGATTTAATGTCGTGGTTTGTGTAACTCTAAATATTTTCTGTATTTGTCCGTTTATTTCATTATTTTTGTGCTGCATAATTGTATTGGCTATCTTTAACTTTAATACATTTAACATTAAATTTTATGTTTTGATATAATCTTTACAAAGTACTTGATGATTCATATTTTTATATTTAGTCAAGAGTTATTAATTGACGTATAATTAAAGTTCCATCAAAGAAAAATATATAATTTAAGTGATTAATTAAATGGTTGTAAATATAAAACGTTAAATTTTGTTATTTAATAAAAACTATTTTAAAAGAAGTTTCTTTTCTAAATTTTTTAAAGGTAATTAACAAAGAATTAGTTAAATTAATTAAGTATTTTAGTGCATTATATTTAATTTTGACCTATTTTTTTAAAACGTTTGTGCAAATGATGAATTGTTATAATGAGTTAAAATATTTATCGTGTTTAAAAAATGTAGATTTTGTTTAAAATAAAGTTTTATTTTATTTTGTTATTTTTACTAAATCAAACGACGTTATAAGTAAAATATAAACAATTAATGTTCCATTAATTTTTGATGTATTTATCTATTGTTTAAATGTTACTTACTGTTTTATATGTATTGTATTATATTTTTGTAAATTAATAAAGTTTCAAAAATATTAGACGGTTTACGTTTACTTGTGAAATTAATACACCATTAAATTAATCAAGTTACAGGTTAGTGCACAAGTTGAGTAGAATCAACTCCTTTCAATCCTCTGTTAAATATATCCACAATTTCAGGTAAGAAGTAAAAAATATATAGGAAAAGATAATAATAATAATAATAATTATTATTATTATTATTATATAGATTAAAGTCAAGACATGTATACAATCAAGTAAACTTAAGGAGCACATGCGTAGAAAGTCGGTAGATTAGATGGTAGATAAGTTGTTCTAGACTGCAATTATATATTTATATATATACATACATATATATTTATATATATATATATATATATATATATATATATATATATATATATATAAGTAACTAAGTAATTATTGTAAAAAAAATACAATTACTAATTTTTTTATTAAATAACTAAACATTTCATTTTTGTGTTTTATGATTTGTATTCATTCGTTGGTCTAAATGCTGTAAATAGCATAATTATGTTTTTAATAATGTTTTAACGTAATTGAATAAACAGCAATAATCTTAGTTTACTTTCTCTCATAATCTTTGTGAGCAACTAATTAAACACTAACGATTACAAATTAACGAGTATTAAACATAATTTTATACAATAATCGCGTACTCGTTAAAACTTTATCTTATGAACATAATTTCTAATATTTTTGCATTATGAGAAACATTTTTTTTGTTTCTAAGCAATATCATATATTTTATAATAAACGAAAATAGTAAATTACATATTGTGTAATGTTTATATATTATGATTACTATCCAGTATGTACATGTATTTACCACATCAAATTCCTAAAAATTCTGAAAATTAATTATTTTAATTATTATTTTATTTACAAACGTTTTATAAGCTAATTTTTTTATTTATAATAGTTTATTAATTATTTTTCGGTTTTAGTAAACATCTGTCATATCTTTTTCATTATGCAAAATTAGATTGAATTATTAATTATTTTCTATTATTTCGTTGCATCTTTGCATGTACTAGTATTATCAAAATTTTTTATTGTTTAATTTTTGGTATGTCAAGTTAACCCTTCAAAACCCCCTAATATATAATTTGTAGATTTATATTGAATTAAATATTTAGTTTTCATTTGCTTAATTATTAAATATACATAAGCGTAGTTCACATGTAACCTTACAATAATTACAAACAAAAAGTAATTACAATTAATTAAAATTATCTGGTTTGATAAATTAATATAATAATTTATGTATATGGAAGTTGAAAACCATTAAAATAAAAAGGAATGACCTTTTTATAAACATTTTAAAAATTGAATTTGTTTCTGCTTTCACGGCATATTTATTAGCAAATTTTTATATAAAAATGGTACAGTTTCAGTAATTGGTTTAAATAATAAAAATCATTATTATATATTAATTAGATTATTCAACTGTAATGTTAAAATTAAACCATGAAATATTCAATGTTTTATTATTCAATTGTACAATATATTAGTTTATAAGTAAAACTTTTTATAATTAGAAAAGCTAAATAAAGTTTTATATTTTAAGGAAATATGGTTTAAACAAAAATGTACAATGTTACCTGGGGTTTTTTTAAAACAATAATATTTTCAATATTCTAAATTCAATAAAATCTAAATTGTTTTAGTGATTAGACTTGTATTCCAGTAGGTAAAAGTTTAATCTCATTACTAGTAATAAATGCTGACTTACATTTTTCTGTACAAAATGTCCAACTTCCATATCAAGTTCTATTGTAAAATATTGAAGTAGTAAATACAATATATCTGCGTTTTTAAAGAAGAATAATTATCTAAATTCTTAAATTACATTTAGCTTTAAAATAAAACAATCTTTACTGTTTCCTATGCTTAAAAATTTGCAATAATTTATGATTACGTAGAATGACGTGTAACGCCATGTTTTTTCTAAAATTTGTAATCTTTTCTAAAAAACAATTTTGTAATTTTAATATATATACATATTGTAATATTTATTGGAATTTGTATTTTGATAATTTAGCATGTAATAAGTTTCACCTAATAATCTTCGAGAATAAAAAAGCAGAACTAACTAATGAACAATTTTTACGTAGTTCCAAAACTATCATTTCATTATATAGTTCTACATAAATGAAGGACGCTTTAAGAATTGTCGTTTCTTGATTAAACGAATAATAGAGAACGATGAATACTCCCCTACATGCCAACCTCAACAAATCAATTTTATCCAGCAAAACAAGGAGAAAATTTATTCATGTTTAATCAAAGACAAACATCTACCACATAATTCGTGCAATTCTCTGTTTGGCAAGATACTTAATTAACCCTGAACATGTAAAGAATGAACTGTTTTTTTGTCTTTGAAATATCAACTTTAGAGATTGCATAACCTTTTTTTCAATTTTGTATACTATAATGCTGAATGTACTTCTACTGAAGTATCTAAGCTAACTGTAATTGTAATTGTAATTTATGTGTTAGTAGTAGTATACTGCTGTGTATTCGACAAGTAATTTGGACTGGCACTGTAGCGCGCAAACTTATTCGTTATATTTGCGCTAAGTGCCCACCTTTCTGTCTAAATAAATTACTTAATTGTGCGTTTGATGGTTTAATCTTTGCAATAAAGACAACTAATTGGAAGAGTTTAATTGGGAATACAATTAACGTATTATTTAAAGCATTGCGGGTTCCCTTTATAATTCCAAATAAAAATATAGGAAGATGTAAACTGCGAGATAAATTCTTTTTTTAATGTTTACTACTTTGAATGTTTTACGAGAAACATCTTTCAGCAGTGGACATTTTGGCATAGCCGAACGTGGACCCGCATTTTAGTGCCGCTGATTTGGCAAGATATTTAACTAACCCTGTACTTATAAAGAATGAACTGTTCTTGTGTTTTTCAAATATCAATTTGATGTTTGCACTTCAAAGACTATTTAACTTTATACTAGTCATTTTGTATAAAATTTATTTTTCTTTTTTCTTTTTATTCCATATTTTGTATCCTATAATGCTAAATATACTTCTATTGAAGTATTTAAGCTAACTTTAATTGCAATTTGTGAATCATGTTTGTCATTTTTTCCACATTCATCTTTTTTGTTTGCATTCCTTGAATGTTTGATGGTAAGTAATTTTTTCGGCAAGTGGCCATTTTGAAAAATCAATGCCGTTGTTCTACAAACGGCAATTCTCATCCAGTGTTTAATTTAGCGTTCTAGCTATCCCGATATATATCTGTCAATTCTAACAAAAATAGTTGAACAATTAGGTTTCGTAATCAATTGTATTGATTTTTACAAAATTTAACAAGGCTTTTAAATGTCATTAATGACTAATTTTCTTATAACATTATTTTTATGTTTTGGATGTATGTTTGCAACTACTAATGATAACAAAAATTCAGTCTTTAATTCAGATGGAAACTAAAAACTACTTTAGTGAATTGATTACAAATTGCAGGCCACGTTGCCTCGTTTCACTAAGTGCGAGATGGGGGCAGTCTGGATGTGACAAGCGGCCTTGCTTGTCGTCAAAGGTTGCGTTAGTTGTGGACCTAGTTGTAGTCTCCTTCCAATACCTTACGTTTGTACTGATTACTTGTAGTAATGAATAAGAACGCAAAGACTGGACCGGGAAATGTTTATTGCCAAATTACAAGATCGGATCGTGGGAAGGACCAAGATAGAAACCAAAATGGAATGGAATAACAAGAGGAAACGGAAGTTATTAATGGCGTAGAAACGGTTGTTTTTATAGCCGTTCCCACTGGTATGTACCATTGATACATTCAAACAAATTGTCAATATTTAAAGAATATTAATTGCCAAAAATTAAATGTTAATTTTTGATGGAAAAAAAAATTGTTTGTTATTTGGGACTTCGAATTATCTTCATCAATTTTCACCGCTATACTATCAAGTATTCTGACTTTATTTTTAAATCCTAAAAATCTTTATAATTTAAAAATTGTAGTAACTAATGCAGAGAACAAACTTAACCCTAAGACGAAAGGTCATATGCTGTACTACCTGATTTACCAGAATAAAATAGATTATTTTAATGTTTTAATTTATAGCACACTTGAATAACCAAAAACTACATTATTTACATAAAATTGTTGATTTTTCAAAATGACATTGTGTCTAACGTAATTAAAATAAAGAAGAATTTGAAAATATAGAAATTTGGCAATGTGGGTGATTGATATACTGACCAAAAATGACATGCTAGTAGTTTTTATTTATTAATTGGACTGATACCAGATAATTAAATACTATTCAGTTGCATAATAGCTAGTTACAATTAACAAAAATATACAGCCATTTCAAATATTAACGCAAAAATTTATAAGAATATTAAATCTAAATTAATTTATGTCCAATTGTTTTTTTGTAAAAATAAATATTGAGAATTAAAAATAATGTCTAGTGCTTAATAGTCTTTTTATATTTACTTAGAAATATTTATTTAAAAAGGCTGAGTCGGTCAAAATAACAAATCAAATAATTTATTATTCACGCTTAACCTTGGGATTCCGCTCATCTGCTAATTTTGTTTTTGCTGATTACATTGTTTGTGAAATGGACAGTGGTAATAAAAAATATTTTCATTTTACCAAAAATGAATATTGTGTCATTAAAGAATTAAAAGATAAAGGATTTTCACCTAAAAAATTGGCAAATTTATACAGAGTTAAACTTTCAACAATTTATTGGATTATTAAAAGTCAAAAACCACAAAATTATAAAAATGTTGGAAGAAAACATGTAACAAACAATAGAATTAAAAAATTATAATAAATTTATTTCAGAATCTAAAAGAAATAGTTTAAACAATTCTACTTATTCTACAATAAGAAACAGAGCAATTGAATCTGGTTTAACGTTTCAATTACCAAAGGTTAAGCCATTTAATACAAAAGAAACAAAAGGATAATAGATTAACCTTTTGTAAACAGTGGAATGAACGATACTTGTGTTAATGGCATTCCGTATACTTTGCAGATAAAAAAATGATTCGGGACAAACCATTTGGCTACAAAAACAAAGTGTTGTGTGGGTCCAGTTTTCAAAAACACTTACTCCCGGTTGTTAGAATGAAAGCCCATCCTCCACGAGTAATGTGTTGGTTTGGTATTAAGTATAATCAACCTACCAAATTAAGAATTATATCTGGTACCTTAAAAAGTGAAAAATTTGTTTTATTTATGAAGGATGTTTTTCATTATGAAATGCAGCACACTTACACACGGATTATTACTGTTTTACAGGACTATGCTCCATGTCATACGTCTAAGAAGGTAATATCATATTTATCGAAGTATACTTTATTTGCTTTATATTTACATTTAGACATTAGAGGGGATAAAATCGAAAAAACTGTCTTTCACTCAATTGCCACCTAACAGCCCGGATATTAAGGTTATTGAAAATCTTTCAGTATGCCAAAGTGCAACATCTATAAGCATACTACAGTTGAGGATTTATGTGAACGTATTCGGTTTGTTGTTCAATATGAGATGAAACAAGAATATATCAACACCCTTATCGATACCATTTTCAAACGCCTGGATCAGGTTGCTCAAAAGAAAGGCGATCACATAGATTATTGAATGTTTTTAACTTTCTAATGTTTTTAATCATTTGGTAACTGAAAAAATTGCATGTAATCCGTATTTTTATTAATCGTTGACGTTATAAATCACGTTAATTATTTTACTCCATTTTCGATTTTGCACCAGTTAATATTTTATACAGTTTTTTTACTTACAATATATATGTATATATAATTATAGTTTTTTTAAAATTATTATATAGTATTGTATATTTTTAATCGAAGTGACGTTTCTCTTGTATGCTATGTAGTTGCTAGAGAGGTTTTAGTTAAATAATCACTTTTTTGCGGTAATTGTTGTGAGATTTGTAATAATGTAATCACACAGGTTAATATGTTTTTTCTGAGGTAATTGTATTTTAAAATTGCAAGTTAAATAAATTATTTTTTAATAATAATAATAATAATAATAATAATAATAATAATAGTAATAATAATGATAATTATAATAGTAATAATAATAAGAATATCATTACTATTATTATTTATTTTTACTACTTTGAATGTTTTACTAGAAACATCTTTCAGCAGTAGACATTTTAGCGAAGCCGAATGTGGGCCCGCATTTCGTGCCGGTGGTGGGATTCGAACGCATGCCTACCCACACCGCCAATAATAATAGCAATAATAATAATATCATTATTATTAGATTAAGATACATTCGGCACGAAAATATAATTTCATCATAAATAAATACATAATGAGAATAATAATAATAAAATTAAAAGAAAAAAATGCTACAAGTAACAGGAACAAAATAAAATATACAAAGTCATATGATAATGAATATAAATGTAATCAATACGGTAAACGTGTGGTACAAAAAAAATAATAATTCATTATTACTATACTATGAAGGAACATTAGGATGTAGAATGAACAAATTAGATCAAACAAATGCGTGAGTGAAAAAATTAAATTCATCATAGTTTTGTTAGAAGTTTAATTTCATTTAATTTTGAATTGGTTAATAATAGCAGCAACAACAATAATTATAATAAAAATAAATTATTACTAATAACACTACTACTACTACTAATAATAATAATAATTAAATGATAATAATAGTAATGATAACACTAGTAATAATACTACTACTACAAATAATAATAATAATAATTAAATGATAACAATAATAGTAAAAATAACACTAGTAATACTACTACTACTAATAATAATAAAAATAATAATTAAATGACAATATTAATAGTAATAATAACAATAGTAATACTGCTAATACTACTACTAATAATAATACTTATAATTATAATTATAATTGAGAATACAACAAACAACAAAAGTTTGTGGCAAAGCGACATCTTCATTAATTCCAAATTCGCATAGCATCTCGAACAATCCCTTTCCATTGTTCACGATTTTCGGAGGCGTGTAGGGATATGTCAGTCTAACCGACTTAGCCATTGTTTTCAAGATAAAGTGCCGGCCAATATTGTGTAAAAATTGTCCCGAACAGCATTCATCCAAGTACATTTTTGTCCACCTTTCCTCTTCCTCCAATCGGTATTTAGACAAGCCAGGGCTACGATACGTGAGATTGCATCAGGATTTCTACGAAGAATGTTTCCAAATCAGCGCAATCTTTGTTGTTGTGATATCAATAAATAAAGATTATGAAATTGAAAATCATTTAGAATTTGACGGTTACAAATCTTTTTTATCCAATCCCTTAATACGGATAATGCAAAATGTGTGTTGTGCCAAATGTATCTGAAACATCTTGCTTCAAATTTATTAAGCTTCTCTGATCCAGTGAGAGTTCACGTTTCAGCTGCGTACAGAAGTACTGTGTGAACCAATGAAGAGAAAATGTTCATTTTTGTCTTTGGATTGATGTTCTTTCATTTCCATAGTGGATCGACAAGCTTTCTAAACGCAGTAGCAGCCAATCAAATTCGACGATTTACTTCGTTGGATAAACCACTGTCAAAAGTAATTGAAGAGCTCAGATATGTAAATTCCTTTACATTGGAGAGCACAACATCATTTAATACAATTCTTGTATCGGGAGCTTGAAACGACATGATGACTGATTTTTTTGGGTTGATCTTCAGGCCATATTTACCGGAAGCTTTCACAAGGAAATCCAATGCATGCTACAACTGAACTTCGTTCTCATCTAGAAGTACAGCATTATCAGCGTATTATAAGTCTGTAATGGGCGTAGTACCAACATACGCACCTTCCATTTGTACAGAGATTTTGGTAAATATAGCATCAATTGCATAGTTAAACAAAAGTGGAGCAACTGTGCAGCCTTGACGGATACCACCAGAAATTTCAAACGACTTTGTAGTAGATCTGTTGCAATTACGGATTACATCAGTTGAGTTCTTGTACAGAGCACGTAGGAGATTTACAAGTTTCCGAAGTGTTCCATCACGTAACATAGCGATCCAAAGTTCTTTTCTGTTTAGTAAATTAAATGCTGAAGAGTAGTCAATGAAGGCTACATACGTAGGACGCTGAAACTTTTCCCGAAATTCAAGAATGCGTCGAAGTGTATAAATTTGATCGATGCATCCCATTCCAGGACAAAAACCAGTTTGTTTAGGACGAGTGGTTTTCTCTCTCCAAGCGGATCCGTTCAACTATAGCTGAGGTGGCAATTTTGGCAGCTATACAAAGTAAGCGGATGCCTTTGTAGTTAGGAGGTATTTGCCGATTTTCCTTCTTGTGAACAGGAACAATAGTAGCACGGTGCCAGTCTTTAGGGCACTGCTCAGTTGTCCACAAATCCGTTATGATGCCACACAGGTCTTCAATAATAATAATAATAATAATATTAATAATAATAATAATTAAATGATGATAACAATAGTAACAAAAACAATAGTAATACTACTAAAAATAATAATAATACTAATAATACTTATTACTATAATTATAATTATAATTGGAAATAATAATAATAATAGTAACAATAATAATAATAATTAAATGATAATAATAATAATAATAATACTATTGCTAATATAATAATAGTAATAATACTTCTAATTATAATTATAATTATAATTGAAAATAATAGTAATAATAATAATAATAGTAATAGTAGTAGTAGTAATAATAATAATAATAATAATTAAATGGTGATAATAATAGTAACAATGACAATAGTAATACTACTACTACTACTGACAATAATACTAATAATACTTATTACTATAATTATAATTATAATTGAAAATAATAATAATAATAGTAACAATAATAATAATAATAATAATAATAATTAAATGATAATAATAATAATAATAATACTATTGCTAATATAATAATAGTAATAATACTTCTAATTATAATTATAATTGAAAATAATAGTAATAATAATAATAATAATGGTAATAATAATAATAATAATAATAATAATAATAATAATAATTACATGATGATAACAATAGTAACAAACACAATAATAATACTACTACTACTAATAATAATACTAATAATACTTATTACTATAATTATAACTATAATTGAAAATAACAATAATAATGATAATAATAATAATAATAATACTATTGCTAATATAATAATAGTAATAATACTTCTAATTCTAATTATAATTATAATTGAAAATAATAGTAACAATAATAATAATAATAGTAATAGTAGTAATAATAATAATAATAATAATAATAATAATAATAATAATAATTAAATGGTGATAATAATAGTAATAATAACAATAGTAATACTACTACTACTACTACTAACAATAATACTAATAATACTTATTACTATAATTATAATTATAATTGAAAATAATAATAATAATAGTAACAATAATAATAATTAAATGATAATAATAATAGTACTAGTAACAATAGTAATTCTACTGCTAATATAATAATGGTAATAATACTTCTAATTATAATTATAATTGAAAATAATAATAATAATAAAATAAATAATAATTTTGGCATATCAGGCGATATAACAATCTATGTTTACCCTAGTCGATGGAAATTTTATTTTATTTCAACGAGTAGGTGAAAGCATACACCCAGGGTATTTTAAAGCTATTTTAAAGTATATGTATACCATATGTAGCCGTTGAGACAAAAATATCAGGCAGTTTAGTCAATCTTTACAAACAGTCACAAGAGAGGTCGCTATTGTTTCATGTTTTATCAAGTCATCGAAGCCGATCGTTTAATATGGTGTACAAATATAAGAATAGTGATTGTGTCACTAACTAAATGAATAAAAAATGGAGGAATGTTATTGTAAATCAGATTATTATTGCTGTTTAATAGGGTTAATTATATATATATATATATATATATATATATATATATATATATATATATATAAATATATATATAAAAATATATATTTATATAGGTATCTAAAATATATATATAAAAATATTATATATATATATATTTATATAAATATTATATATATATATATATATAATTATTAAAAATCAATATTCTTAATTGGCAGTTCGTAAATAGACAACTGATCTGACTCCTGATTATTGTTGCCACTTACAACCTCGTAGTATTTATTCGCCCACCTTGACTAGATAGAAAGAGGACGAACAAACGGAGGAACATTTATTAGCAGTAACTCAACAACAAGAACAACACAAAAACAAAAGTGTACATGTAGAATGCTTTTTTTATTTTTGGTCTAGTAAAACAAAGCATAAAAAATAATTATTGTAAAAAATGTTGAACTTATTTTCTTTTTCAATTTCTTCTCTGCTACAAATTTTATACCGATGGCTGCAGTCGAACTTATGTCCGCTTTATGCACTTCTGTCACCTCGGTTATTAATTACTAAAATAAAAAATACTAAACAGAATAAAATGCTTTCAGTCTCTTTATATATATATATATAACGTCTATAAATAAATTGAAAAATTAAAAATATATATTGTGTAAAGAAGTGAAAACAGCACAAGTGCAATAATGGGGTTTGGCGAAATTCGAATTGAATTTCAATCTTCGATATGCACTATCTTCAAAGCCGAAAAATTGAATGTACAAACCTATGGAACAATCTTGTTACCTCTCATAACGACGGGATTTTAAATAATAATCAAAAATGTTACAATAGCTAACTTGCCAAATTTATTTCCTGTTTGATGGAAAATTACATTACTGGCATTTATATGTATTTAACAGATACTTTTTAGCAACAAGAACAATTACATATTTTATAATTCAAACAAAATACCATATCCTAAACTCTATGTAATTCAATGTTCTAATCTGTATTTTTACACAAACATTGTATATTTGTATATAATATATCCTATACCTTTTATTATTTTTACTACTTTAAATGCTATACGGAAAACGCATCTTTCAGCAATGGACATTTTGGCGAAGCCGAACATGAGCCATCATTTGGTACCGGTAGTGAGAAAGTCGAGCGCTGTACCTCTAGACTACTCCGGCACAGTGGTAGAAGGTAATATTACATATGCACAATATTTAATCCTAAGGATTTGAATAATGCTTATAAAGTCTCAATTTTGAATAATGATTATAATTCTATTTCTGTACCTCCATGTAGTTCGTCCTGGATGCAAACTAACATGCATCGGCGACTGAGCGTACAGTGGCATAACTTGGCTTCCGCCTTAGCCGATGGATGCTAGTATACACACCTAGGATACTTAAAAAGTATCTCAATGAATACGTATACAATATGTAGCTGTTTGGCTAATATAGAGATGACCTTGACAAAAATCAAACGACTATACAAACTGCGACGCCGTCTATTGACTAAGAATCCTGTTATTCTCCTACATTTGTTGCACTTATAATATTGTTGCAACCGATTTGCTGTACTAATAATGAAGAAATAACCATATCACCAACTACAATCATAATAATGAATGTATCAAGGTGCAATAACTATCCTTATTAAAAGCCAATCACTTCACTTATTTTTTAAAATTTTATGTTTATTATTTTTAATGTTTTACGAAAAACATCTTTCAGCAATGGTCATTTTAGTGAAGCCTAACGTGGGCCCGCATTTTAGTGGGCCGGTAGTGGGATTCGAACCCATGCCTACCAAGGTCCAAATCGAGCGCTGTACCGCTAGACCACCCCGGCACTTTAGTTCTTTTGTCTTATTACACACACACACACACACATTATCACTATTGTTCAATATTTTATCGCCCTCTTCTTTCTATCTAAAACCTAGGCTCAGTACATATATACTACTTTAGCAAGCATGATTTATGAACATTAATGAAAAACAAATTAACAATCCACCTTTTAACATTTTCCAGGTATGACCATTTAATTAAACATTATTGATTTTTATAATTATTGTTTTTCCCTTTTTTCGATTCATGAGTCGTTTTCACTTGTTCATTTAAATTCAATAATTTCAAATAATTATATATTGAACTAATGATGTTTTAACACGACTGAATAAACGCTGGTCTTAGTTTGTTTGCTTTCTGTTATTCGTAGTCTATGTGGCCAGACAACTAATGACTAAGTATCCCCCCCCCAATTAACGAGTATTGGATTCAATCGTCGTACAACGTTCGCGTATTCGTTAAACTACCATTTTTTCACAATTAAAAAGTATTCAAAACAATTTATTGTAAAAACAACATTTCTCCAAATTCAACGTTAACAATTCCCTTCACGTGTTTTTAAGTAATAATAATTTGTAAACGACAATGCAATACAATATTAAATCCTACATTGAATATCACAACATTTACAAACGTTTACAACCGACAAGAAAAGGTTAAAATACAAAATAAAACAAAACAATAACATGTATAAAATGATAATTAAATGAGAAATAAAAAGAGTCGATAAAAAAATTGTCATCTAAAATACGAATGATAATTATACAAGTACATATTCCTGAGATGATGTACATTTATAAACGCTTAGACACATAACACGTAAAAATCGACACACATACACAAATGCCTTGACAAAATAAAACGAATTATTTACATAATAAATGAGCAACTTTTGTCAAACAATATGCCTTTGTTCATTTTTTTGCATCGTTCGGTATTTACATTTCATAGGGTCATGTCAATCGTCCATTCATTGTGTATTGATCATATGTATATATTCAAGCCAGTTGTTGCCATGAACCAATTTAATCCAAAATTTGGGAACGCCACTCGATACCAAATGTTGTTGGTCAATGTACTGTATAAATGAAATTAATTGTGATGGCAGCCCAATGGATTTCGTTTTGCGAATAAAGTCAATTCCTCCAATTTGTTTTCGAATTGTATTTCGAGCCAGCATTTTCAAACTCAAAGGCTGTGAAGTAAATTGGTAGCAGACATTGTGGAACAAGTCCAAGCGAGCGTTAAAAGTGGCGCGCTTTTCGCCGTAACGTTTCGAATAGACTTTGCGTAAATGCAAATTTTCCAGCGATTCGCGAAAATCTTCGACCGACGGAAATGTGCATTTGAGGGTCAACAAATTGATTAGCAAAAGTGCCGCATGGCGGATAATCCATGGCAATAGGTCTGAACCGTAGGCGTCAATTTTGGGATGACACACAAGACACAACAGGATGCTAAACCAGTTGCAACAAGGATACAAATAGTCCATACATTCAAATTGGGAAAAGCCATGTTTAATTAGAAGCTTGAACGTTGTCATTTCGACGTAGGCATCGTCATTTTCGGGAATATCGGGAACAATAGCATGTTCATTTGTATAATGACACAAATGTTGATCAAAACTGACAGCTAACGCGTTGAAAATAATAACCGAATCGATGCGATGTACATCGACGCCTTTTGTCATAATTGCTGGCAAATGGGAAAAGTAAAACGCCAAAGGACTTGGTCCGCTACAGTTTGACGACTGTTCGCCAACAAATTCATAAACACTGGCAAAAAAGTAGTCCAAAGCCGATTGATAGGTGCATTGACCGCGGGTCCAAAATCGCCGATAAGGAGCGCTACTCAACTTGGAACGGGGCGGACAAATAAGGGTCCAACGTCGACACGTCTGTGGTCGATTTATATCGACACCGAGTTGTGCGAAAACGGGTAGTACGTTCCATTGTAAACAGTCGACAGCCCAAATAACTGGCGAGCATTCTTGATAGAAGTTGATGAAAGGATCGGCGTTTGTAGCCCGGTAATCGTACAAATGAATGGGATATGTCGAGTTCAAATGTCTTCGTTTGACAATAATTCTCAAGTCGGCAAGCGGCGTTTTCAATCGCCTCAAGGCACGTTCGATCGAGGCTACGTCGCCATTTTGAATGAGGCGTGATAATTTGCCATCTGGGTTACCTAGCAGCGATGCTGCTCTCAAATCTGTACAAAAACACGCGGTCCAAAATAAATCACACCATGTTTGTTTGTTATTCATATTGATTAAGAAGGACGTCTATACGAAAGAGTTGTACAATATTAATTAATGAATCATCATCATCATCATAATTACGACTTTAGCTATTGATTGAGCAATGCAAAACCGCAGATGGCAAAAAGATACATGCATCCTTGGTAGTGTTAATTACAATTATTGATTAATTCGATCATTCGTCAAGTGATATTCGCAATTCACTCGCTTTATACAATCCAATGATTGAAAATTGATTTACATTTTATATTTTTATTTCAGTTACAAACACATACACATGTGGTGTGTGATAGACATGAATGAAGGACACATTCCCTAACTTGGATTGGGTACATGTTGATTTATGGATATAAATTGGAAAATTACTACTGCCCACCTAATATAATGTACATACGGAATATCTTTGTAGTACTGGTTCGCTTACATTATCGTCCACGCGAATGTCTAAACCAACGGATTAAATGTGTGCGTCTTCACGTTGGACGTCCACATGGTAAAAATAATTTTTTGTAAAATTATTTCAACCCAAAAAAATAATAAAATGTATGCATTAATCAATATTTATTCATTCTCTTGATAGTTTTGGAGAAAGGATTTTTAAAAATATTCTTTCTACTTATTGTTACTCATTTTAATTAATTATTCAATTGCATTGTATATGTTAGATAATATAGGATGACACGGAATGACACACAAGTAAGATAACGTAATAAAATATGTGTCCTAATGGATAGGAGTTTAAACGTGATTGTCAGAATAATTTACCGATAAAAGAGTATTATTATTTGACCGAATAATTTTCTTCGTCCAATCGAAGATTGAGATTCCTTTTGGCTTTTACTCAACGCTGTCATCTGGGTCGTGCTATTAATTTCTTTGTCGGAATGATATTCTCCCTTATCTAGACCTGGGACTGGATTCATTAGTTCATTTTCGGTCTCAAATAATGAACCCAAAAATGTGACTACTAAAAATATAGAACCAAAAAATTTTAAATTAAAAGCAGTGGGTTTCCTTTATAATTCCAACTAAAAATATAAGAAGACGTAAACAGTGAGATGAATTTGTTTCGCATATTCTCGTTAGTCACAAACATATAAAATTTTAGTATATATATATATATATATATATTATTTTACTTTTTTTATTTTATGTTTGCTACTTTGAATGTTTTACGAAAAACAACTTTCAGCAGTGGACAATTAGCGAGGCCGTTTGGCTCCCATTTTAGTGCCGGCAATGGAATTCGAACTTATGTCCACCGAGGTCTGAATTCGAGCGCTGTACCGCTAGACCACCCCGGCACAATATATATATATATATATATATATATATATATATATATATATATATATATATATATATATATATGCAAATGTCATCTGTACCCCCCTTTATGTATATATATATATATATAGTAAAATGTTATATGTTTGTGACTGACGAGATGAATGCGAAATGCATTCATCTCACAGTTCACGTTTATTCGGAAAATTTTTAAATATGAAAAAGATTGACAATATGAAAATGCTATATATATAAATATACAAAATATCAAAAAATAATTTCTTTAGCTTCACCTTTATCATCCCAACAGAAAATTATTGGTCGTAACAAGTAAATGATTTTAATTTAAGCAATTTATACATGTATTTTGATAATTGTTTGGATTATTAGGAGTTTTTTTTACAAAGACATTCTTTGTCTGTAGAAGGCTATGTAGAAATGCTATATCTACGATTTTATTTTTCTACTTTCTCAACACGGATTTGCAGGAAATGGTGTAAAATCCAAATTATCGCTTAAAAAGCACCAATAAATGAACTTATATATGTTTGTTTATTTGTGCTTATTTGGTTGTTTGTGATTGTGTACCGATTTGGCACTTGCTTGAATTTTGACTGTAATAACGTGGAACAGTTTGCTGTAAGCTGTTTTCTATTATAATTAACATTGCGTTAATTAATATTATTGTTATTATTGTATAACATTAGTTGTTGTTAATGATAGTGTATTGTATTCTATATTACTATTAAATTCATGTTAATTTTATGTATATTAATGTAAATTTAACAATTGTTGCATTTATATTAATATTGTATTATAGAACCAAACGTCAACGGTTATCATTTTATTAATAAAAAATATTTTATATTTGTAAGTTTTACTTTAGCGGATATTTAAAGAATTTTTATTGAGTAATAAAAATAAGGTTTTCTACAAGTAAAACAAAGGTAAATTGGTAATAAGGACATTTGCGTATAGACTGTCCAGCTTAATCAAACAAGTCAATTGTGAGATACGGAATCTTACAAATGGATTATGAAATTGTGTAACTTGAAAAAACCAATCTATTGAAACATTACTGTAAATGATGCAGTTGAACAAGCGAAACGTTTTCGAGTAACTGCACAAAATGGAATATAATCTCTTTGGTACGAATTATTAATTATGAATCAATTGCGAATTGGTTTTAATCATCATTTTTATAAAAATAAAGTAGTATAGATAATTATTATGTTAATTTTAATGATTTATTTAGCTTTTACTACTTATAAATGTTTGACGAGAAACATTTGTCGACAGGTGGAGATTTCAAATAAAAATGATAATAAAAGATAACAACTGTTCGACTTGATGCCTTTTACTTGTTAATTAATTTATTTTACTACTTTATTTAAAGTTTTACGGAAAACACATCTTTCAGCAGTGGACATGTTAGAAAAGCTGAACGTAAGTCCGCATTTAATGGTTAGATTTGAAGCCATGTTCACCAGGTCCAAGTAGGGTACGGTACCGCTAGACCACCCGGGTAAACAAAATATTAATAAAAATTAAATTTAATTAAACTTTTATAGTTAACATTAATCACCATTCTATAAGTTTTATTCTAAATTTACCTTAATATAACCGATTATTATTATTATTATTATTATTATTATTATTATTATTATTATTATTATTATTATTATTATTATTATTTTATAGTCTTTCTTTCTTTTATAAAGAGTCGCTGTTTCTGGTCAGTTTTCTCTATTTAGTTATGTATTGAATCAGTTTAAAGCATGATGGCTATTCGATAGTCTTGGTGTAAATAGTTTACTGCCGGATGCCCTGTCTACCACAAACCCTTCTCCTTTATCGAGACTTAGAACTGGATAGGTTGGTTCATTTCTGATCCTTTCAAGGCAAAGTTAAAGGACTACAACATTACCTCATTTAAACTGCATACAAATGTAGATATTACAATAAAGTACAAAAAATTAAATTAAATTCTTAAATTAATAAATTTGTATATTAAAAAATGTACTATTATCTCATACTTTTCTAATAGCACGTAAAGAATATATATATATATATATATATAAACGTATACAAACGTTTTTTGAATTTTTGTTTCAATAGACTAATGAAATGGCTGTTTATAACAGCATTTTGTTGATCAATAACATTGAATAATTTGAACAGTTGCACCAATAATATGGAACAATAATTACCTAACTAGCAACATAAGTTTTAGCAAAGTTTTTAAGTATAAATGACAAATTAACCAAGAGAATATAAGTCTGTTATTATTATTATTTATTTATTTATTTTATTTTTACTACTTTAAATGATTTGACGGAAAATACATCTTTCAGCAGTAGACATTTTAGTGGAGCCAAACGTGGGCCCGCATTTAGTAGATCGGTGGTGGGGTTTGAACCTATGTCCACCCAGGTTCGAATCGAGCGCTGTACCGGTAGATGTCTTCAAGTAAGCAATAAAATTAACAATTTATTTTCCGGTTTATTAAATAAATTTTATATTATTTTAAATAAGATGCAACACATTAATATTCAGATTTGTAGGAATTATATATTTAAACATTATCAACAAACTCACACTTTTTATTATCATTTTATTGAATTGCATTTAGGTTAAGCTGTCAAACATTAAGTGATGTTAACGCAAGTTTAATTTTTTTACTCAAATATGAACTGTAAAGTTGATCAAATTTATTATTTTATTATTATTGTAGTTAGTTAAAATATTTTAGTAAATTTACATTTAGCATTATAAGATATGTAGAAATATTTGTAAAGCAAAAAGGTTTTGTATTGTAACAATATAATGCTTAGTAACATGGTTACGGGAAAACGTTCCTTCTATTTGAAAATGTGGCGACATTATGTTCACATATATTTTACACATAATTTTTTACAAATATGATTTTTGTTTCTTTAAATTACATAATTTAGCATTCTTAAAATAGTAAAATAAATTTACATTTTATAAAACTTGTTTTGTAATTTTTTAAAAATTTACTATAAATAAAAACAACTGCCTGCAATAATCAAAATTAAATTATTTTGAAATAAAAAATGTTGCTTAGTGTGTATTGTTAAAATATTATCTAAAGAATGTATCATTATTATTATCCACTGAGGTCATTGGAGAAACATTCTTTTTATTTGTAAATGTGGCGACATTAATTTTACATCTACTTTACATATATTAGAATCTACATCCCGTTTTTATCCTCTTTGTTACAAACCAATTGTAAGATCTCACTGAGATATTAACCCTAATTTCCTTTGATTTAACTTGATACAGATAATTATTAACACCCCAGCTAATTTCAATCAAAAAAGCTCTTGTGTGATTTAAATTATCGTTCTACAATTTATTATTATAAAATAATTCAAATTTACATACCAATACTAATTACCAACAAGAAAAACAGGACGTGACAACACTCACAAAATTACAGTTACAATAACACGTAATAAATTCAAATAAGATAAGAGATGCACGGTAAAACAAAGTTCAAATAATGTTAAAATTGTTTAAATGTACAACAATATAAAAAATTGTAATTAAAATAAAAATTAATAAAATAATAATTTTTAATTTTCTTTCGCCACAAGAACACCCATTAATAATCTTTTTTTATTATTTTTTAAAATTATTTTTTTAATTAATTTACTAAACATTATTTGTTACCCAAAGTATAACGTAGATGTAAGATTTCACCTTTCTGTATTCATCAGTTTTAATTTGATACGGATATTAACCAATATGCCCAGCTAATTTAAAATTAAAACTCTTGTATATTCTAAAACATTTTTCTGTTATTTATTATTACAAAAAAGACAAATTTATATACCAATACGTTTTATCAATAAGGATCAGGTTACTTTACAAAATTACAATCACCGTAACAATCTACAGGTAATAAGTGTAAAGACAAAATAAAATATACATGAATAAGTTCAAATAAGATTAATATTGTTTAAATGTTTAATAATACATAATAGTAATTAGAATAAAAGTAAATAAAATATTTTTTTTTACTTAAAAAAACTTTTTGTGCACAGCTACAATGGGTTCTTAACTAAATGTTTATGTTTAACTAGTATATTATTTCTTAAGTTAAAAATTTAGGTAAAAACAATTTTTAATTTTATTTAAAATATTTAATAAGGTTTAAAAAAGCTCTACTCATTTCTAAATCAGCTAAATATATATTGCCTTCTCATTTTGGATAGAATAATTGACTTCTTTACAAAACGGTTCTTTTAAGTCCAAATCTTAAAAACATTGTTAGAACCTTTAATAGAACTTTTTAATATTTGTAAAATTTAAATATTTGTTAATTATCTCTATTACGTATAAAATTTAATCGTTTATCATTTAACAATAACTTTAAAATGTGGAAAACGAATTCCGTTGAAAGTGTTTTTTGGTATAATTATTTTATAATTGATAAAACCTAACATATTCTACTTATCGGTTTCTATCAGTTGTTTTATTAATTAGATGCCAAGTATTACTATTTTTTTAATTTTAAAACATTTTTATAACACCGAGAAATTAGCTTTTGTAAAGAATATTCTTACTTGATCTACTTTTATGAATTATTTCTTCTAATTTTGGTAAAAATCTTCCCAAAAAAACCCTATAACTATAACAATTTGCGCAAAAAACTTAATTTAAATATAATAAACAATGATATTTATTATAAAAATTATAATTAATTTCTGGAGATAATATTTTATCAATATTAACAATTTTTGTTTGAGTGTGCTAATAATTCTTATTAATTAAAATGGCTATAGAAACAGCCATTTTTCATAATATTTATTTATCTTTTAATTCCCTCTTTCCAAAATTCCCATTTAGTTCTTTTATTAGTTTGCTTAATTTTTTTATTTAAACTGTGTAATTTTGGTAATAAACTTTTTTTACCTGGTCTTGGTAATATCGTCTTTTATTATTTTTTTAAATATCTTACTAGAGATACATTTAGCGTAAAATACATTTTCACCATTAATATAAAAGATAATAACAACAAAAATTAAAAAAGTAGTAGTACAAATGATGTCAGCAAAATGAAATAGAATGTCAAATGTTAATGAATATAAATATTATCAATTCAGTAAACATGTGATTTTTAAAAATTCAAAATTACTATACACTGAATGAGTCATTATATAAAGCACTGTTATTACTGTAAGATGTCCAAATTAATTTAAATAAATGATTCCTACTTTGATAAGTTTGTTAGTAGTTCACTTTTGTTAGATTGTGGATTAGTTAATATTTTGGATTAGTATGGCAGATATGAATTTTTGTATTGATTAGTTTTGGCTTTCCTGTGCAGGTAGGTTCTTTTTGTTTTTCCAAAAACTCCAGAATTTTTTAAAGCTGTATGTAGTGGGTAATTGTTATTACTTTTAATCTTTGATGCTAATTGTATAGAGGATTTAAAATGTTTATTAACAATATCATTTAATAAAATATAATATTTAATTCCTGTAGATCTTAATACCAATAATATGCATCTTTTTAAAACAACATAATCCTGTTTTAATAAATCAGGAAAAAATATATGTAAGCAAATATAACATTAAGATAAAAACATAATGTAACAAACAATTTAGTAATATAATTGTCAACATTTAGTTTTCTTAATCTTCTTATGCATAAGGATTTGGTTTTTATAAATATATGCTCTACATAATCACACCAGGTAAGTATGCTATTTATGTTTACCCCAATGTACTTAAATTTGTTGCAAGTGCATATGTTTGTTTAATTTAATTTGAATGTTATGTTTAATTCCACTGTTTCTTTTGGACGCCTTGTTGTAAATTTAACCAGCTTGCATTTCGATGGATTTAAATTGAAATTTCTCGCTTCTCGCTTCTCTGAGCTAAGATCATGTGTAGTATTTGTTTTTTACAGTGTACTTTCTGCAACGGTCTCTAAATTGAGACCATCGAAATTACTTGTATTTTTCCTAGTCGGATGGGTGCTGTGAGTCTGCTCAATCTCGTCTATGGGTCGGCCTCGTATTGCATTATCTCAAGGATTGGCCAGTTAATTGTGCTGAAAGCTACTTCTATTAAGGTATTTAAGCTAATAACTATAAATAAATAAAAAAAAATAAAGTCAGCACACCATTGTTTAATTTTATTGATAAAATTTTCAAATTCGTTTAGATTATTATTTGAAGAAATTTTTGTACACAAGACTATATCGTCGGCAAATTTAAACAAATGTGATGACTGTGGCACTTGCAATGAATTTACGTACAGTGAAAATAAAAACGGAGACAGTACTGCATGTTACTGTTGAATAAAATATTTAAATTATTATTAATTTTTATTTTAATTACAATTTTTATATTATTAAACATTTAAACACTTTGACTTTGTTTAAACCTTGTTCTGAAGCGCTTTTTTGTATTTGAATGTATTACGTTTGTGGTTTTGTGAGTATATTGTGTCCTGTTTTTTCCTGTTGGAAACAGTATTGGTATGTAAATTTGAATTATTTTATAATAGTAAATTGCAGAACGATAATTTAGATCACACAAGAGCTTTTTTGATTGAAATTAGCTGGGGTGCTGGTAATTATCCGTATCAAGGTAAATCAAAGAAAATCAGGGTCGAGATCTCAGTGAGATCTTACACTGCATCTTATGGAATTCCATTATTTTTTTTGTTTACTCTAATTTATTACAACCAATTGGTGTAGAATGGTTTTTTTTTGAGAAATAATTTTGTAGCTAGTTTAAGATGTGGTCGGGTTTTTTAAGTAGTTCAAGACGTTTAATTAATTTTTCTTTTGATATACTATTGAAAACAGATTTATAATCCAGAAACATGCAGTATATTGATTTTTTTCTTTTTTCAATTTATTCAGTAATGTCATGGACAAGACTGGCTACACAGTTTAGAGTAAAATAACTATTTTTATAAACAAATTAATAATGATCATTACTAATGTTTAATAAACGCTTAAAGTCATTAAGTATCATTTTTTTAGTTAATTTTAAAAACACTGAGATGCAAGCAATTGGATAACCAATAATATTATTTGATATTATTAGAAAACAACTTGTTCGGCAAAACACATTCTAACCAATTAAAAATCGCATGTTTTTTAAATCTAAAAATTTAACTAACGCAGCTTATTTATACAATTTTTTGAACCAAAGTTTGGTTACATTATTAACATCATTGATGCGGAATTTACATCGAAATTTTAAAAAGTGACACTAAATTAGTCAAAACTTTAGAAAAATACTTAGTGTAAATAGTAACTTATTATAAAACATATTTTAAAAAACAAGTTTAAAAAGGTTTTAATGTATTAATTTATCAGTAATACATAAATTAAATTTTTGTATCTTATATACTCTAGTGCCCGATTACTGCTACCAATCTTAATAAGTAGAACCTAATGGAAACAAAACATTTACCATATAATTACTTTAATTAAAAATAATTTGTTTACTTTTATAATAAATTTAATAAATATGTTTTCTAATTTTTATTAATTTTTTTATAATTTTACTAATTCTCCTTACAATAATATTTTACCTTTATTTTAATATATTGCATATTGTTACTAATTCATTATTTGTTGCTATTTTATTTTATTTATTTATTTCATGTATATTAATTTAAATGTTTTACGAGAAACATTTTTTAACAGTAAACATTTAAGCGAAGCAAAACTTGAACCCGCATTTTAGTGCCGGTGATGGGATTCGAACCCGTGCCCATCAAGGTCCAAATTTGGGCGCTGTACTGCTAAATCACCCCGGCATTTTTAATTAAAAATTATAACAAAAATTATTTATAAATTTTAAATTTTAATAATTTTTTAAAAAAGATAAGAGTTTTTGTATCAAGTTCGATTTATGAAAATTTATCAAGAAAAACTGTTCGGTTAGCATTAACTCGTTAAATTTCCATAAGCAACATATTTGTTATACATTTAGTTATATAACAGTTACTTTAAATTTAAAATATTTTTACACAAAATATTAAATAAAATTTATTTAAAATTTTTTAAATATAATTGTTTAGTGATATCAATCCTTCAAGGTCAACCACGAAATATGCTTTAAATCATGCCTTGTCCCAGCTGTTATCTAAGCTCCAGGGATTATTTGACAATTAAGAGATGTTATGAGCATGGCGTTGACATTAATTTAATTGCGAATTCATTTAAAATAAACCAAAGAACTGTATATAGGATTATAAACGGTGAAACGAAACCGAGAGTATCCATGATTGGGGGCAAGCCGTCAACAAGCGAAAGGGAAGAGCGCCTTATTATTATAACAATAAAACGAAATCCAGGAATGAGTTTAAAAAATATACATATACAATTTTTGAAACAGTATTCATATAGTGTCATAAGAAGAATTGCAAGAAAGGCGAATTTGAATTCACAATCAGTTAGTAAGGACAGTTCACATACTTTCGATTGAAACGAATGTATTTTGTAATTATGAATCCATATTACATACTTATTAAGAAGATTAAATGAAAAGTTTATTTATCTTAATTTATATCTGTTACTACACTTCAAAATATATAAATTGAGAATTTATACATTTTTCATCCTTTTACCGATTAGGATTATATCAATAAAAGATCTGAAAAGTAATATAATAACATATATTATTATTTACAATTATCCTTATCTATTTATGTCTTTTATTTTGATGAAGGATGTTTCCCGTAAAGCATTCAAAGTAGTAAAAATAAATAAAAGGAGATCTACTTGATTACCTATCCTATTTTGGTCCGATTTCAGATGAGAAAGCTATTTCAAATGAACCTCAACGGCAATTATTAAATGAAAGGAAAAGTGACAAATGTTTGAGTTGTTGGTCTGTATTTTGTACACCTGCAGCATTGCCAAGCACACTTGACATGAAACAATTAACTGAATCTGCTGGTGGTCGTTGGATGACGAAAATGGATTTAACTTCGGCTGTTGAAAAGAAGGTATGCATTTCTATTGCTATTCAGATGTGATAGCAAGTCAATATATTTCCTTTTCTAAAGTTTAATTAAATCTAATCTTTAGACTAAAGCCTTAGGACTCGATGCTAATAATTTGAGGATTTAAAAATTCGATTTTGAATGAAGGTGATAATCCTATTTCCGTACCTTTCTGTGATGCATCCTGATGTCAGTTTAACATATCGGGATCAAATTGCAAAGCATTATAACTAGACTACCGCTCTTTCTGTTTGCTTGTGAGTTGTACTAACTTAAATGCTATCTCTACACCCTCTTTTGTATATATATATATATATATGCTATATATGCTATATATGTATGCTAAATTTTACGTTTGTAACTGACAAGAATATACGAAATGAATTCATCTCACAGTTTACATTTTATATTTTTATTTGCAGTATCATTTGTTAGCCAAGATGATTTGTTTACTGCCACATTTATTAAATTCTTGGATGCGATCGCTTAATATATATGAAATATAGAAAATATGGCAAACATTTTTGCCTCTATTAAACTTCTGTATTGTTTTCTTACCTAAATTAATATATTATTGTGTTTACTTTACATTGTGTAGCCTTCAAAGACAATTGTTGTGACAACCGCCGATGAATTTTTGGCTGCAAAATTACAATCCTTGATTGGACTTCTTCGCCATCGTTCATCAGCACTAAACAATACATCTGATTCCTTGATGCTCAGTGCTTTGTCTAGTTTGGTTTGCGTTACGCCCGACTGGTTTCTTCAAGTTATTAGAAATCGCATACCTCCTAAATGGCCAATTCACAAAAACGATCGGTATATCTCACTTTATTTTTGGGGCAACAAACTGTTCAATTAGGGTTTTGATTTTGGTTTTTGCGGAAGATGGAGATTAGTGGACAGTTTTAATTTGGGGGCTATAGGTAACATTTTCAGTGAAGCTTACGTACTAGAGTTAATCAGCAGCGAATTTGTGCCCTGTTTATCTTTCCACTGTTTCCATAACATTTGAAACAATCATTCTGTCATTTAATCTGGTATGCCGAACAAGAGTGGAAAAGTAACAAAGTTTGTTGATTAGTAGACGACATTTTTGTAATGGTTCGTCTATCCACGGATTGACCGGAAGTTTATCTTGGCTAAGTCAATGGACTGACATATTTCTACACGCCTCCAGAAACCGTGATATGCTAATCGAAGGTGGGCTTGCCACCAACTCTTGTTGTTGTTTGATTTGAACGAACATCGTAGTGCGCGAACTCAGTCGACTTATTGATACAAATGTTCCTCCATCCAAATGGATAACTTAATTGTGGATTCAATTGTTAATTTTTTCAGTTAATAAAAATCATTGGATGGGTTTTATTAGGGATGTAGTTGACATTTGAAGTCAGTATACGTCGAGTGCACATTGTGAAAGTGAATGTTTTGCGAGATTTTGGCATTTTGGACCACCCCGAGTGATAATAACGGTGTGGATGTTTATCATTCAAGATAGTATTTTATGACTATATTTTATTGGATGAATAAGGACCTTTTGACAGTATCCTAGTGACGTAAAGTATTACCGCAGGGAAGCAGACTTTACATCGTATTGATACAAAATCTGAGTACTGATACATCGCTGAAATTGTGTGGTGAGATTGATTCAGCAGTTCGATTGTTTTGCCATTTAGTCATCGTTCTACTCCCATTTTGGAATATTAGGTAAGCCCATCCAGTCGATTATAGCCTTGGTTGGTTTCCATTGTAGACTAGGTGTTACAACGTTTACTGCTACTCAGCTAGTGTAGTTTTCAGTTCGTGCTACACCCAATTCTATGTAATGTGAATTGTGCAATACCGATAAGTTTTATTGAAATGATTCTCTATATAATTATTTATTGTACCGTTGTATGAAATATTCGACGACACTTTACTTAACACCTGAGCATGAATACATCTCGTGATTTTTGTTTTTTATTTATAGGTTGTGCTGATTTGTTTTTTGTTTTGATAACATGGAGGTCAACCAATCGATTTATACAATTTTATTATTTATACAGATGCATTTTTATTTAATATTTGATACCAAATTTTTCATAATCATATTTATTAAACAATAAAATATTTTTAAATATTTTTGTGTTTATTTCAAAAACGGTTTTTATTTTATTGTTGGCATATTTTCAACAATTTCTATTAGGTTTTCAGCACTTAAGATTGGGACTTTTGACCGTATTATAAAAACTACGAGTATTTACTTACACAGGACAATGTTTTATTGTACTTTTTTATGCACCAGCCTAACCGTTTTTACAGACAATCTCTTTTTCGAATGTTGGGTTTAATTTAGATTTATGAATATAACTTGTTTTCCTAGTTGTCTGTTTCGGTACAAAAGTGGTTATGACAAAAAATAGTTTCTTGGCCAATCTATCTATACAAGAGAGTTTATGTTATAAGTGATTGACTGTGCATAGCTCTAAGAAAAATCACCTCTCATTTCCCCCCTCCCAAGCCATTATTGCTGCCAGTTTTGACGAACAAGTTACTAACCCAATAAAAAATATTCTTTTTGTAACTAGAGTACATAATGTAATATTTTTAAAATAGCAAAATAATTTTACAAGACTTGTTTTATGAAAACTTTGTTCTTAATTTACTATGATAACAATGACTGCCTGCCGTATTCAAACTTAAATTATTTACGTAGATCGCCCAGTCATCCAGCCAGAGTAGCTATGGCAACCCATCCATTACCTGGATGGAAAAGAAGGCCAAAGGAAAATTTGGACGGACATTGCGGCACGCGAACCCAGTCCTTTTATTTAACTAAGCCCCCTCATCCAAATGAATTACTTAATTGTGTCCGTTTGTTTACCCTATGCAGCCAACCGAGATCATTGTAGTGGTTTAACTCGGGATGTAATTAACACTTAATGTCAGCCCACCTCAAGTGTCGTTTTTTAAGTACACATTACAAAAGTTGGTGTTTTTTCAGACGTTTTAATATTTCGACTACTCTGGTTGATAATAACTTGTAGAGGTCATGATGAACTTAAATTATTTCTGAAAAATGTTGCTTGACATTTGATAAAATATTAGCTAAGGTAGGTATTTTTAAGAGTTAGATATGTATAAGAGTAGTAACTAGAACAGAATGCTACAAAGTTTCACAATGCATTCATTTTCCCACGTCAATATTTGTATTATTGTTACATTAAGCTTTAATGACCTCACAAAAATACATTTTCATTATTGAAAAGCAAAATGAATGTATACAAAAATCGTTTGAATGTAATTGATGGAGCAAACCTGTAGTTAAAATAAAATTACTATACTTTGAATGAGTCATAAAGCAGAATCATATTATGGTACAGGATGTACAAATTAACTCGAACAAATGCGTGGGTAGAAAATGTACTTTAATCTTACTTCTATAGGCACGTTAGAAGCTCAATTCTCGATTGGTTAATTAAACTTTAGGCATTTGGAAGCTTTAATACCGCACTCGTGATGCATTCAGCAGGTAAATACATTCTCAGTCGTAAGATTAATAGGAATAAAATGAGCTACACATGATACTAGACGTAAATATGAATGCAATCAATACAATGAACCTGAGGTTAGAAAAAATCCCAAAATCGCTGTACTTTGAATGATGTTCAAACTGGTCCAAACAAATGTACTTTAATAGGTGTGTTGGAGCTTAATTTTGGATTGGTTGATACTTTAAATAAATATAACAGGCTTGAGTATTTGTATCGATTAGTCTTGGCTCTCGTATGCAGGTGGGTTGCCAACACTTTACCAGTAGCTTTCGATTTAAGAACTCTTTGTGGCGCGAATGAGTATTATTTTATTCAATCCTAAGTATTGATTGGGTAGATGATAAAACCAAACAAGGGAAAAAGAATTTTTAAAAATCCTCCATCAGTGATTGTGAGTCACGTTGGTGCGTTCCTTTATCAAAAGGGGGATTGTTTAACCTTGAAAATGTATGACGTGGAATATTGGGTAGATGATAAAACCAACCGAGGGAAAACGTTGCGAAAAAAGGAACCAATAAGAGTTAGATAACCTGTTGTGAGTGTGTGATTACTCGTAATTTGGGGATGGAAAAGTTTCAAAAAAATGTGACCAAATTTGCACGATGACGCAATACAAATCGTATAGTGCTATGTAAATATTGATTTTTCCACCTTATATACATTTTCAAGGTCAAACAATCCCCTTTTGATAGAAGAATGCACCAACGCGACTTACACTTGCTCACGAAGATTGACCAATAGAATTTTTTTTA
Source organism: Cardicola forsteri (assembly GCA_025895645.1). Classification (NCBI taxonomy): domain Eukaryota; kingdom Metazoa; phylum Platyhelminthes; class Trematoda; order Strigeidida; family Aporocotylidae; genus Cardicola; species Cardicola forsteri. Next base: position 362,380 of record JAKXYG010001355.1, on the reverse strand, counting down.
ATTCTTTTTACTTTGGTTTTATCATTTACCGAATATTGACATAGCACTATACAATTTGTATTGCGTCATCGTGCAAATTTGGTCACACTTTTTAAAACTTTCCATCCCCCCCAACTGCCGAGTAATTACACACTCACACAAAAGGTTGTCTGACTCTTATTGGCTCCTTCTTTCGCAACTTTTTCCCTTGGGGTTGATTTTATCATCTACCAGGTAAACAATGTCATTCAATAAACAAGTATTATCTCACTTTCGTCCATTTTTAAAATTGTAAATGGCCTAGCGGTATATCGCTTCACTTGGACCTGTGTTCGAATCCCACCCCACCGGTCCACCAAATGCAGACCCACATTCGGTTTAGCCCAAATGTCCACTGTTGAAAGACGAATTTCCCGTCAAAACATTCAAAGTAGCAATCATAAAAAATATGTTACATTTAATTAATGAGCATGAATTCTTAGCGCAATAACTTTGTCGTATAGAGTTGATTTTTAAAAATAAGTTTGAAGCTATTCTATCAGCTACAACGCCACGTCACTGTCTTTGATATTTGTTCATTTCCACTATTCAAATGCTTTACAGCTAACAGTAAGTTGCCATTCAGCAAAATCAAACGGGGGCCATAGTGTTTGGTGACGGTGGTGAAGCACGAAGTCATGCCTACCCCAACTCCAAGGAAAGCGTTCGACCGCCTCTGCTGTCAGGTCGATTAGAAAATTAAACCACAACAATTGATGACAGACCTGCTTTCTTGTTCGTTCCAAATTCGTATTGCATCCCTTTCACTATTTGACATTTTTGTAGTTTGCCTTTAACGAGGCAGTAAGTACCAACAAAGAAGCAAAAATTGCTTTTAACATTTCAAAATATTTTATTGTTTAATAAATACAATATTCTCATATTTCATTTCAAATATTAAATAAAAATGCATCCACATAAATAACAAAAAAGGTCGACATAGTAATGTTAAAACTGTACAAATCGATTGATTGACATTCATCTTATTGGCACAATCTGTGAAATAATTTTTAAAAGAAAAAACAAAAACCACGATATGTATTCATGCTCAGACGGTGTTAAGTAAAGTGTCGTCGAATATTTCATACAACGGTACAATAAATAATTATATAAAGATATGTCAGTCCATTGACTCAGCCAAGATAAAGTTCCGGTCAATCCGTGGATAGACGAACCATTACAAAAATGTCGTCTACTAATCAACAAACTTTGTTACTTTTCCACTCTTGTTCCGCATACCAGATTAAATGACAGAGTGATTGTTCAAAATGTTATGGAAACAGTGGAAAGATGAACAGGGCACAAATTCGCTGCCGATCAACTCTAGTACGCAAGTTTCACTGAAAATGTCACCTATAGCCCCCAAATTAAAACTGTCCACTAATTCCCATCTTGCACAAAAAGTAAAACCATCCATTGGACAATTCGCCACTTGAGAATAAACTGTAACATACCGATCCTTGTCGTCAATTGGCCACTTAGGAGGTTTGCGATTCATGACAACTTGAAGAAACCAGTCGGGCGTTACACAGACCAAACTAGTCAAAGCACTGAGCATCGAGGCATCCAACGATGATGCACAGTTCGACACTGACACCGAACGACGCCGACGACATTTAGTGAGGGACTGTGATTTTGCGATCGAAAATTCATCGGCGGTTGTCACAAGAATTGTATTGCAAGGCTTTGGAATGTAAAGGAAACACAATAGTTACATTAATTCGGGTAACAATATGTAGGCAAAAATGTTTGCCACCTCTTCAATAATTATACATTCATAGAAAATCAAGCCGTGGCCTGCATTTGGAAAGCTTTGCAATGCAAGGCAAACATGCACCAATAATAATGTATACGGAAATGTCTGTTAGTTATAAGTGGACAGTTGAATTACAAAGTATTACCTAGTGACCTTTCCATTATTTATTTATAAATGCATCACACTAAACAATTGACTCTAGTGGCTTCATAAGCATAACAAACGTAGAAGTATAACGAAGTTTCTTGGCTGGTAGACGGCATCAGTGTAATGATGCCATTGTTCGTAAAGATTGACAAGGACGCCTTGTTATTCCCCCTAGCCCACGTAACTATGACCTTCAGAAAAATCACTATTATTCGACATTAAGACTTTATAAACATTATTTAAATTATCACGATCATTAACACTCCTCGATGGATTGCAAACTCCGCCTAGTTTGGATCAGAAATAATTCAATCTAGCCAGTCCCAAGCCTGGATAAAGGAGGAGGGTTTGAGCGCAAGGTTGGCAACCTGGCCTCTGTAAAAAATTAATACTGCTACGGAAACAACCAAGAGGACGCCATTTCGGCAAACAACAGCAAAGAAGTGATCGCGCGTATCTCGATGACAGAGTTACACAAATGACAGGGTTGAGTGAAAGCCGAAAGGAAGCTCAATCTTCGATTTCTCATGTTCTTTTTGAATTACAAGAGGGTTTTCTAATAATAATAATAATAATAATAATAATAATAATAATAATAATAATAATAATAATATGGATTGCAAGTCAACATGGCTAACATTACACAGATGAAGCGAACAACATAATTCATTCATTTTGGTTGGTGACGTGGCGTCACCTCTTCATTATTCCCCATATTTATACGACATTGCAAACGATCGATTTCGATGGCTTGATAAGCGTAACACAAACGTAGAATAATAACAAAGTTTCTTGGCTGGTAGACGGCATCCTTGTGACGTCACCACTGTTCACAAAGATTGACGAGGCCGCCTGATTTTTTTGTCAGGGTTATCTCCCTTAGCCCAAGGGCTACATATAATATATGTATACCTTTAAATACCTTTTAAGTATCCTGGGTGTATGTTCGCACCCACCCGCCGTAGCGGAAGCCCAGTTATACCGCTGTGCACTCGGACCCTGCTGTTATTAGTCTAAATGCCTAGGGGCACCTAGTCCAGGATGCACCACGAACAACAAAATCCATAAAAAAAGTCCGCATACCTTCTTTTTAACAGCCAACGTCAAGTCCCTTTTTGTCATCCAGTGACCACCAGCCAACTCAGTTAACTGTTGCATGTCAGACGAGCTTGGCAATACGGCGGGTGTAGACAACACCGACCAGGTAGTCAAAAAATTGTCACATTCAACACCTATCGATCCATTGGATGATTGGCGTTTGGAAACACTTTTTCTAGTTGACGTAGAATGGGAATAGACCAACTGGTATGCAAGTGGTTCTATAAAATATTGCACAGTATTTACATACATTGTGATTAGAGTAATTAATTATGTTAGTATGCGAAACGTTTTGACGAAAAACGCAGTTTTCAGCAAGTGGATATTTAGCAAAACCAAACGAGTCCAGTGCTGTATAACAAAAAAGTGTACGAATGTGCTGTATTTACATCGTACAAATCGTAATGCCAATCTCATGGCTTGTCCAAATACCGATCTTCACACTATCCTGATCAGGACATTATCTTGGAACCAATGGCAAAGTCGGTTGGAATTGACAAAATCCCTAAACGCCTCCAAACACCGTGACCAATAGAAGGGCGATTATTTGAGATGCTATGCAAACTACATAGTTATTAATAAAAATGGGGACTTTTCCACTAATATTTGTTGTTGTTGTACTTGAATGAATTGGCTATCAACCCATTTCGTGTGTAAAGTCAATTGTTGGCTATGGAATCTTACAGCAAGTAAAAGTGTTAGAATTTGTTAATTCAATTTATAGCAGTTACACACTTCGATCAAATATTTCATATTATTTCAATTTGCTGATGACATAGTTACCTCTTCATTATTTTTTACATCTGTACGACATATTGAACGATTAACTTCGATGGCTTGATGAGTGTAACAAACACAGACTGGTAAACGGAATCCTTGTGACGTCGGCACTATTCGCAAAGATTGACAAGGCCGCCTGATTTTTGTCAGGGTTATCTCCCTTATATTCATATATCTTGACATAGCTTTTAAATATCCTGGGTGTATGCTTGTACCCTCACGCCAAAATAAAAGACCAGTTATACCGCTGTGCAATTTGTCCCTGCTGTTATTAGTCTAGATGCCTGTTGGCACCTAGTCCATAGGGCACCACGTGGAGGAGGAACAGTCAGGAATATCACCATCATTGGAAATTGAGACTTTATAAGCATTACTCAAATCATCAGGATTATAGCATCCGTATGAAGAGGTGATCACGTCATTATTTCCCATATTTATACAACATAGTAAACGATCGACCTCGATGGCTTGACAAGCGTAGACAAACGTGGAAGAATAACAAAGTTTCTTGGCTGGTAGACGATATCCTTGTGACGTTGCCACTGTTCGCAAAGATTGACGAGACTGCCTGACTATTTGTCAAAGTTATCTCTCTTAGCCTAACGGCTACATATGATATACGTATACATTTAGATACCTTTTAAGTATCCTGGGTGTATGTTCGCACCCACCCGCCGTACCGGAATCCCAGTTATACCGTTGTGCACTCGGACCATGCTGTTATTAGTCTAGATGCCTGTTGGCACCTAGTCCAGGATGCACCACGTGGAGGACGCACAGTCAGGAATATCACCATCATTGGAAATTGAGACTTTATAAGCTTTACTCCAATCCTCGTGGATCATTAGCATCCCACCAACCAAAATGATTTATATATAGGATTAATTTCTACTTGAATGCAATATAGTCATAGTAAAGAGTTAATAGCCCACCTAGATTAACATTGTCAAATGAATTCATGCAAGCTTTTAGCCAATCTGTCGATACAATTGGAATGCCCCGAGCTCTAGAATACAATATTTTGAGTGTCCGCTTAATTTCATCCGTCACAACATAGTCTGCTGTCATTGGATTGTTTGTTTCCACAGCGCCAATTTTTTTCAATACTCCTTCATAATTGCTCGAATTCAGTCCGGTGAAAAGTAAAGCCATTGAACATTTCTAAACATTGGGAAAAAATAGGAAAATTCAAATGTAGATCAAGACTGAAAATGCGAATTATAAAGGACAGTAAATGACAGTTTCTTATTAACATATTATTCCTTCATTCAATTCATTTTGGTTGGTAGCGTGGTATCACCTCTTCATTATTTTACATATTTATACGGCATAGTAAACAATCGACTTCGATGGCTTGACAAGTGTAACAAAAACGTAGAAGGATAACAAAGTTTCTTGGCTGGTAGACGGCATCCTTGTGACGACGGCACTGTTCGCAAAGATTGACGAGGCCGCCTTAAAAGCTATCTCAAGATAACTATTTGAACTTGTGAATCCGTCAACCGGCGTCAACAGAATAGAAAATCGCCTCGTCAATTCCTGTGAACACTAGCGTCGTCGCAAGAAAACGCTCTTCTAGCCAAGTAACTTCATTTATCCCTCCCCCACGTTCAATTCGCATCCAACAACCTTGACGTATAGGCATTCGGGAAGCTATTCCAACTTGAATTTAATAAGGAAGTAGCTCTGCCATCAACTTATGCCATGTTATGTTACCGTAATCAGACACTGTATTGAAAATATGAGCACTTGTCAAGTCTAAAAATTAAATCATACAACGAGTGGACCTACAAATGCAATCACTTACACTATTGTCAATTTTTCACAAAAACTTACATTTCTAGTTGAAACTGACAATCTAGAACGTGTCGTTGTTTGAATACAATCCATTCTCTTTGCATCATTCTTCATTTGTTTTGTTCCATTTTTGTTAGACTTTTTGACAGATATTTTGGATTTCTTTTTAGGCACAAAATTGTCATCATCATCATCATCATCGTGAGTACTATCTGAAATTACACAATCATCACATTTAGATATTGTTAATTCAAAATGATTGACTAATTTTTCTTCCTTTTTCGCATCGTGTCTCAATCGTGTAGATCGCCGCAGACGACTTGTCGGTGACCGGTTTTCGGCTACAGTTTGGCGGCGTTTGTTTACGATACGATTTGACGACTTTTTTTCAAAATCGCCAACATTTATCGACCTTGGCGAATGGGGCAAACAAAATTGATCATCATCATGATGTCGCATGTCACTTCCGCCAGTTTCGTCAATGTCGGTCAAATTGGATTTTGGAAAAGACGAATTGGCGGGTGAATACTGTTGTTGTTGCTGCTGCTGTTTGATGTCAGAATAACGAGACAACTGAAATTACAATAAAATCCACACAAAAAATTTTTTAAAAGCAACGCGAGAATTCACATTCAACGAACAAACATATATTTATGCTAATGGGTTTTCAAGGTTAAAAATATTAGAATTGTCAGGTTCATTTGAATAATAAATCCACTTGGTTTCAGTCGACCAGTGGGAGTATGGTAAGGCAGTTTCATCCCTGTTTGGAATCATCATCCTACAGGCCTTAACCACTGAGCTACGGATGGTTAAAATTGGCCCTGTACATTTATCATTTATAGTAAATCTGCTGTATATTACTACCGCTGGCAAGCAAGTGAATGATTCCTTCTACTATGACTTTTGTCATATAGATTCTGGCCTACAGCACAGGTTTAATAACCTATAAGGTACTGCTCGATAATGTTTATTAATGGGTTTTCAAGCGTGAAATATTAGAATTGTCAGATTCACTTAAATAATAAATCCACTTGGCTTTGAGTCAACCAGGAACACTGTACAGCTGTTTCACATCCTTGTTTGGAAACATCAGCAGTGCATACCCCTTTCAAGTCTCACACACGAAGTTGAACCATGTATTTTCATTCGATTGTTAATGCTCGAATGTTTCAATAGAAAACGAATTTGTCAGCAAGTGGACAATTCGCAAAGGCCAAACGGGGACTTGCATTTACTGCCGGCGGTTGCATTTGAACCCATGCCCACCCAAGTTGTGCCACTAGACCACCGCGGCACATTCCTAAATTAAATTGAAAGTTTAAAAAAAAACAATCTAAGCTTGTTATTATAGCAAGCAGTAATTCGATTCTAAATGCTAATGATCCTGAGGATTTGAGTAATGCTTATAAAGTCTCAATTTCCAATGATAGTGATATTCCTGACTGTTAGTCCTCCACGTGGTGCATCCTGGACTAGGTGCCCCTAGGCATCTAGACTAATAACAGCAGGGTCCGAGTGCACAGCGGTATAACTGGGCTTCCGCTATGGCGGGTGGGTGCAAACATACACCCAGGATACTTAAAAGGTATCTAAATGTATACGTATAACATATGTAGCCCTTGGGCTAAGGGAGATAACCCTGACAAAAAATCAGGCGGCCTCGTCAATCTTTGCGAACAGTGGCGATGTCACAAGGATGCCGTCTACCAGCCAAGAAACTTTGTCATTCTTCCACGTTTGTCTACGCTTGTCAACCCATCGAAATTGATCGTTCTACATGTCGTATAAATATGGGAAATAATGAAAAGGTAACCACGTCACCAACCAAAATGAAAAAAAAATGAAATGATTCTAAATGGACTGCGCTACATGTCTCCTTGTATAAACAATAAACTCGGCAAAATATAGTAGTAGAAATAGATAACTTGAATAGCCCTCATTAATTATCGTTCAAAAAAATAAATGAAACAACATACAACACATATTGGATTTTGAGAATGGTCAAAACCAGAGCAATTGATAAATTCCACTGCTTCAACTTTATGATCTTCGCACCGACCGCTTTCAAGCATTGCCAAATCCTTGTCGTCAACAGCCAACGTGTTCTTTTGTTGGCCATTGTTGGCACTGTCCAACATTTCCGATGGCTGCGACAAATCTTCACTCAATATACTATTTGACCAATGCAGAGGACTGGGAATTACAGGTGGTGCGTATCCACCGCCAGTTTTGCGTCTGTTTGGGACCTTTTTGCATACCGACGACATTCGAATTAGAGGCGCCCAATCGTCGGTCGGGTCCAACAGTTCGCTTTTGCTGTCGTTTAAATCCAGTCGACTGTCGCATGTTGTTGCACGACGTCGGGTGTGGCGGCGGCGGTTGCGAAATTCGACTGTGCCAAGTGCTTTTGACAAAACAAATTTGTCAATAGGCTCAGTGGCACTACTATTGATCGTTTGTCTTCGCGTATTCAATTGTGATTTGACTTTGGCAGACGTTTGCAATGGGGGTGGTAAATATACCTAAAATATTGTATGAAATGCAAATGTTAAGAATATAAAGAAGTACCAATGATAATGAGGATTTGAGTAATGCTTATAAAGTTTCAATTTCCAATGATGGTGATATTCCTGATTGATCGTCTTCCACCTGATGCATCCTGGACTAGGTGCATATGGGTATCTAGACTAATAACAGCAGGAACACACTGCACAGCGATATAAATGGACTTCCTTTTTGGTGAATGGGTGCAAGTATATATCCAAAGTACTTGAAAGGTATCTTAAGATATACGTATACCGTATGTAGCCCTTGGGCTAACGAAGATACCCCTGATAAAAAAATCAGGCGGTCTCGTCAATCTTTGGGAACAGTGGCGCCGGCACACTTAATTATCCACCTACATTTGTTACAAGCCGTTAAAGTCGATCGTTTAGTATGCCATATAAATATAGACATAATGAAGAGTGAGCTACATCATCAACCAAATGATTGGATAAATGTATGTCCTATTAACACATTCATATATGTTCATCCATATCGTTCAATACCCACTGTTACATTATACATTTTAAAAATCTCACATCTCTGTTAACTCCACTTTTACTGACTTGATCTAGTTGAATAGTATCGGCAGTTGAGGATGACAGCTTGTTATTCTCCAATACCGACGTACAAACCAACTCCACATGATGCTTCGATTGCAATTCGCATTCGTCTGCAGCATCTTGACACACTGCAATTTCGGTACTGTCACTTGGCACAAGGCCATTTGACATCAGCGACACACTACTGCAATTGTCAATCGACACTTTGGTCCTACTCAATCGGCTTGCAGTTTCGACGCCCCATTCCTCCGAAATGGTTGAATTACGAGACGACAATCGATTTCTTTAGACTAGATGATTGTTTAAAATGTATAATATATATATATATATATATATAATGATATATATAATATATATAATGATCCTGTGGATTTGAGTAATGCTTATAAAGTCTCAATTTCCAATGGTGATATTCCTGACTGTTAGTCCTCCACGTGGTGCATCCTGGACTAGGTGCCCCTAGGCATCTAGACTAATAACAGCAGGGTCCGAGTGCACAGCGGTATAACTGGGCTTCCGCTACGGCGGGTGGGTGCGAACATACACCCAGGATACTTAAAAGGTATCTAAAGGTATACATATACCATATGTAGCCCTTGGGCTAAGGGAGATAACCCTGACAAAAAATCAGGCGGCCTCGTCAATCTTTGCGAACAGTGGCGACGTCACAAGGATGCCGTCTACCAGCCAAGAAACTTTGTTATTCTTCCACGTTTGTCTACTCTTGTTAAGCCATCAAAATTGATCGTTTTACATGTCGTATAAATATGGGAAATAATGAAGAGGTGACCACGTCACTAACCAAAATGAAATATATATATATATATATATATATCAATAATAATTCTGCTAAAGATCATAAATGAACTAATCTAACCAGTCCCAAGTTGGGATAAAGGAGGAGGGTTTGAGCACAAGGTTAACAACCTGACTTTTGTCAACAATCTACAGAAATAAAAGGACGCCACTCCGGCGAGCAACGGCCAAAAAGTGATGGCACGACCCAGGTAACAGAGTTAAATGATTAGACGCAGAAAATTACTTGGTCAAATTTTACGGCAAAATATTCGAACACATTGAATCATTTTATTGCCCACGTTGTTCTTGATAAATTATGGGACTTTGCAGTTCATCGTCATCATCGAGGATAAACATCCCCGTTACTGCTATCTTGTTGCCCTATCCTTCTTTTAGAGAAAAAGGATTTTTGTAATAATAATAATAATAATTGAATCTGGTAACTTCGAATACCGTGCGTTACTACCACTAATAAGTAAGCGTTGTTACGTCCTATTAGCACATTCATACATGTTCATCCATATTGTTCAATATCCAGTGTTACATTGCACATTTTAAAAATCTCACATCTGCGTTGACACCACTATCGCCAATTTGATCGGCAGTTGAGGATGACAGCTTGTTATTCTCCAATGCCAACGTACAAACCAACTCCACATGATGCTTCGATTGCAATTCGCATTCACTTTTATCCAATTCATTGTCGCCATTTTCTGCAGCATTTGGACACACTGCAATTTCGGTACTGTCACCTGGCACAAGGCCAGTTGGCATCAGCGACACACTACTGCAATTGTCAACCGACACTTTAGTCCTACTCAATCGGCTTGCAGTTTCGATGCCCCATTCCTCCGAAATAGTCGAATTACGAGACGAACAATCGATTTCTTTAGACTAGATGATTGTTTAAATGTAAAATGTATATCAATAAATAGGATTAGCTTGAGTTTCATTATATATGTGCCGGGGTGGTCCAGCGGTAGATCGCTGGACGTCTCGAATCCCACCACCGGCACTAAAATAAGGACTAGCGTTCAGTTTCGCTAACATATGTTTCCGGTAAAACATTGAAAGTAATAAAGATGAATAAATATAGCACTAAGAATTCATCTTATTTTGAAACTGAAGTTATACATCATGTTAAAGCTAATATTGTATACAGCTGTGTCACAATTTAAAAACCGACCCTAACTAAGAACCAGATAGTTATATCAATTGTTATCATGTCGTCATAAAGATGCCTTTTATCAATAAAATAACTTTACCATTATTTCTACATTTGTTGCGCCTACATAATATCCATTGCCAAAAAGCAATTGTTAAAAATGTATCACAACCATAAAAATAATGAATAGAAATGACCGTATAACAAACCAAATCATCATCATCATCATCATCATCGGGAATAAACACCCACACCAGTTGTTATTATTGCCCAGGGTAGTCCAAATTATCAAGTCTGCAAAAGCATCAACTTTCACAATGTGCACTGAATAAACGACACTTGAGGTGGTATGCTGACTTTAAATGTTAATTGTATCCCAAATTAAACACCTCCAGTAATCTCTCTATTAACTATAAATGTATGAATAAAAAAATACCAAACAGAATGACCAACTTCTACTTAGCGCATCCACATGTAGCGAATGATGCAACGACCTTTAACAATAAAGGTTGGTAGGATGCTAATGATCCTGAGGATTTGAGTAATGCTTATAAAGTCTCAATTTCCAATGATGGTGATATTCCTGACTGTGCGTCCTCCACGTGGTGCATCCTGGACTAGATGCCCCTAGGCATCTAGACTAATAACAACAGGGTCCGAGTGCACAGCGGTATAACTGGGATTCCGGTACGGCGGGTGGGTGCCATCGAAATCGATCGTTTGCTATGTTGTATAAATATGGAAAATAATGAAGAGGTGACCATGTCACCAACCAAAATGAATGAATAAAGGTTGGCTGTGCCAAATAAACAGATACCCAAACACTAACATTGCTAGTGTTGTCAAAGCGACAACAGTTATCGCGCGGCTAACTGATCACTTTTCACAAAAATCGTGGTCAATAGAACAGATCGTATAACTAAATGAATAATCAGCTTTTTTACCAATCCTTTTTGGTTATCATAACATTTGGAATGAAAGTCACCTTAAACCCTTCATGACTATTTCGATCCTTACACTGGCCTTGAACTTTTGCATTTCTAACTGAAACAGACGAATTCGACGGCTCTATCAAAGCATTATTTAACCCAAAGTATGAGCAGTTTGTACTTTTAAAGAATCAACACAAGAGGACACCAAACTGCGGTAAAGAAGTGAAAACAGCATAATCCCGATGACGGGGTCTGGTGAAATACGAAGAGAATTTCAATCTTCGATATGCACATTCTTCAAAAATTTTAATATACAATTTTATGGAGCAATCTTGGTACTCTATGCTCTTAAAAACGAAAGGGTTTTCAAATAATAAATAATGATAATAATAATAATCTTTAGCATTGTATTACTCTTTATATAATAGTTATCTGTTTGTTTAAAAATTACACATGAGGCCCCAATTTCAGTTAAGTAATTAACTTTAACGCTTGAATTCCAAAGTGAAAAATTTTAAATAACGTTTAGCACCAAATTTTACTTCAGCAAAGTAACATTTTTTATTACTTTGAATGTTTTACGGAAAACATCTTCAGTAGTGGATATTTTTAGCGAAGCTCAACAAGGAGTCGTATTTTGTGCCGGTGGTGGAAATCGAACCTATGCCCACCCAGATACGAGTTGAAAGCTGTACCGCTAGACAACCCCGCACCAACTAAACCAATTGCTATAAAATAAGATGAAACAAGAACAATCGATGTCAAAATTAGCATAATTGGATTATTCACGGTCGAAATATTTTTTATTAATTTTCTATCAATAACGTATTCTTGGAAACAAAATTTGTTAGGAAATTAATACTTCGTAAAAAGAAAAATTATCTGTTAATATATTAATTCAGTTCATCAATTCAAAGCATTAAAAAAACAACAAATAAATACCTTGTTGATATTGTGATCGACATAATCAACCATTGGTAAAGTTTCCGCGCTTACAGAATAAGAAGGATGATCGAATGGATTGGTTGAGTTGGCATGTGAAGTAGCACTTGCTTCTCGATTAGCAGCTGAAGATTCAGATTCTAAGCTTTTGTCGATGCATTTAGGACTTTGTAGAAATATGGAACATGAAATAAACAAAGTAACAATAGATAAAGTATGATCTAAAACAGTATTAAATAGACGTTTAAACGTGTTGATCAAGTTTATGGATGTAGGTTTAGAATTAAACCATTTTCTAAGCAATATATATTATACAACAATAAATAAATATTTATGTTCTTTTTTAATACTTACAAAAACAGCACAAACACATTAAATGGTTATTCAATTACTATTAATGTAAATACAAACGATAATGATTGTAAATGCATTTATCTGGAATTATAACCAAATAAGCTGTAAATAGTTGAGCAAAATGCAAAGTAGCAAGAATATTCAAAAAGTAGGTAAATTATACATGTATGAATAAATATTATCGGTTAATTGTATATCCAATCATCGAATGTCGTTTTAGTAAAACGATTTCCTAGTCAATCACCAAATTTTTGCTATTATTAGTTAGTTATAAAAACACTATTCATATAAAAATTACCTCGACACAAAATTCGACATTATATCACTTTCGTCAATGAGTACATTAGAATTTCGAGAATAACCGAAATCGATAGTATCAGTCAAACAACCCAAATCAGAGTCACGGACCAGCGTTTTGTTAGAATGAATACTCGACACAATCGAATTGTGTGCTTTTGTTTCAATATTGCATCTGTTCAAATTATCAATTTCAAGTGAATAAATATCACAAACGTTTGAATTAACATCCATTATATTTGTTTCGCTTGACGTCAAAGACAAACTGTTTTCAATAAATTCTGCAGTTTCAAAATAAACAAATAAACTATTAATAAACCAACAATGAAAAAATAATTACGTATTTTTTCGTTTTTGTGTACATCAATAAAACCAGTTTTATATCGCAATTTTAGTTGTAAAAATCGTAATACTATTAGTTTTCTAAAACCTATATTAATATATATGGGATGCTAATGATCCTGAGGATTTGAGTAATGCTTATAAAGTCTCAATTTCCAATGATGGTGATATTCCTGACTGTTAGTCCTCCACGTGGTGCATCCTGGACTAGGTGCCAACAGGCATCTAGACTAATAACAGCAGGGTCCGAGTGCACAGCGGTATAACTGGGCTTCTGCTACGGCGGGTGGGTGCGAACATACACCCAGGATACTTAAAAGGTATCTAAAGGTAAACGCATACCATATGTAGCCCTTGGGCTAAGGGAGATAACCCTGACAAAAAATCAGGCGGCCTCGTCAATCTTTGCGAACAGTGGCGACGTCTACCAGCCAAGAAACTTTGTTATTCTTCCACGTTTTTCTACGCTTGTCAAGCCATCGAAATCGATCGTTCTACATGTCGTATAAATATGGGAAATAATGAAGAGGTGACTACGTCACCAACCAAAATGAATGAATGAATTAATATATATATATATATAGTTCAAAAATATTAGACCTTAAATTACATCATCATACACAAATACTATTTTCATTTTTGTAAAAATTTTATTAAAATATAATTTTTAGGAAAAAAACATTATATAATTACAATGGCATATATATATATATATATATATATATATATATATATATATATATATATATATATGTACATATTACTTTGCTCTTTATCAACGTATGTATTAGGTTTAATAACATCAGAACCAGTTGAATTATTTACTGAAAGCAATTTTGCACAGTTATTAGACAAAGAACAATCAATAAAATTGGATGAATTTGGTAACAAATCATCAGGAATTTCAATTGGAATACTTTCGTTCAATATACAATCGCTCTTGACTGAATTATCATCGCTTTCACTAATAATTTCGTTACTTTCGTTGCCATGTTCAATAAAAGTATCCTAAAATAAAATAGCTTTCATTCATGCAACAAAATCCATATTATCAGATAATGAAAATGCTCTCTTATATTTTTTAAAGGCATAACAAAATGCAAAAACTGACAATTATATACCTTATAATAAATATCTTATAAATAAATTATAAAAACATATAACTTCAAAAAGAGACCAAATCAAATAGATAAAAACAAAAAAAAAATTTTGTAAACAACTAAATAATATCTATAAATTCTTGTTTACTTTAATAATCTTTACTTTTACGAAATAATCTGAAAATACTTAACATACCTCAAAAATACATAACTTAAAAATTACTAATATATTTTTTTATAAAAATTAAATCACAAACTAAACATTTATTAACAACATTCTCATAATAAATTCTAAAGCCTAACTTACAATACTCAAATGTAATGTATCAACAACTTTAATTGCGTTTGCGTAACAATATCGAAATGTACAACGAATTTGTCCAAAATAAATTCTATCACCATCCCTCAATTCATAAAACATTTTTGGTTTTAAAATCAAATCATTCCTTTTAGTCCCATTCATCGAACCCAAATCTTTAATAGAGTATATTTTATCCTCATCACATTGAATAAGTGCATGTTTACGAGAAAAGAACTGAATAATATTAAAAATAAATATAGAAATTCATCATCACATAAATAAAAAATCTCATTTTAACAAATTATATAAATATACCATTATATATATATATATATATATATATATATATATATAACTTACCGATGCTTTGATACATAAATCACAGCTAATTTCGCGACCTATAATTATTTGCTCTAACAAATAAACATAACTTTTAAAAAATTACGTACCTTTCTTTAATGGATATTCAGCTAATTTTCGTCCACAATAATAAACAAACAAAACTGGAAACTACACAATGTAAACAATATTAATATTATGAATAGATAACGAATTTAAAATTTATTGATTTCTTTAAAGACAAAAATGAGCACAGAACAACTATTTATTCTTTTATAATCTTAAATAAATCTTTTTATTTAGTACTAAAATAAAAAGCAATTAGCCTATAAACGGATAGAAGACCGAAAACAGGTAAATAAATTAGATAAAATTCGAGAGGATAGATTTATCATAGTGAGATTCGAAAGAATCCAGGGATGGAACTGAAATAACCTACCCGGAGAGTTTGTTCCAGGCAGAGACTATCCTATAGTCAATCGATTTGTTTTTAATAGCTGGTAAACCAAAATTAAATCGCCCTGGATTCTTCTTTCACTCAAGAGGAATAATTTTAAAATTTTTAGTCTGTCATGGTAAGGTTTGCTCTTTAAACTGCTATAAATTAGTTAAAAATCTTTGAACGCTTTCTAGACGTTATATGATACCTAACTAAATATTTTGATACTGCACTTAGTCGTTTGAGGAGTCATAAGCATAAACTCAATAAACCTAGAGCCCTGACTCGTCTTAGATAGCATCATTTTACCCATAGGATAGTTTCTGTCTGGAACAAACTCCCCAAATATGTTATTCCAGATCCAACCCTGGATTCTCTCAAATCTCATTATGATAAATATATCCTCCCGAATTTTATCTAATTTCTTTACCTGTTTTCGGTCTTCTATCCGTATTTATTCATTATTTTTTATTACTATATTCTATGTTTCCAAAAAATATATTAACACTTTTAGATATACTAAAAACCGAGGATCAAAGGGAATATTTCTTTTCCTACATGCCTGTCCTGTGTTCTTGTACTCAACATTATTTTTAAACATATAATTATTAAAAATCTATTAATAATTTCAATATATACCAAATTATTATCTAAATCTTTACGTTGAAAAAATCCACTTGAATAACAATCTTGAGGTTGGGTTAGTACAAAAGCATCATCTTCAGTATTCATTTCTACCAGAAAATTAGAGTGTACAAGGTGTTCGCGTCCTTGAATAATAATAATAATAATAATTGTTATTTATTAAACAATAATAAATATATAAGTAATATTGTTAAGTTTATAATTAATTACTGTTATAACATTTTATTTTTATATTAAATGTAAATAATATAAATTATTTTGTATAAAAATTGTTTTATGTAAAAAGCAAAATACTTTGCGCTCAATTTATTTTTAAGGTCAAGTGGTTTATAAATAATGATGCTAGATCGGACGCGATTCGAGTCTTTAGAAGAAAATATTGAAACTATAATTGATCATTGCAGAGAAGCTGGTATTGTGGTCTGTGATTATCAACCTAGCATGTCATTTCAAAAAAAGATTAATGATCTTGTATACAAGTTGCAGGTAATTACTGTAGTTTATATATTGCTTTATGTGTGATGTTTATTTTTACTGTTGGTGTTCTTTGTATTTAAATTTTTATAATTATTTTTTAAAGAAGCTAAGTTTTTGCTGGTTTGCTTTTTTTCAGTATCCAGATTTACTTATTAAGACTTATGCAATTTAACGAACGTTGTCTTTATTAAGAGGTATACATTTCTAATCAAAAAAATATTATTTGAAGTTATTAAAAATTTGGCATTACGTTAAAAAGTAATGTTTTATGAGTTTTTATTTTTTGTTTAGTTGTCGACTTACGTTTGAATACTGTTTAATAAATTTTTTTATGTTTATGTTATTTATTATTTTTAGTATTTAGTTTTTTATTATGTAATTATAGATATTGTTTATCATTGTTATCAATGATAGATATGGCCCTATGGACTACTAGAAAGAGTCAGAACAAATCTAATTTTGGTGTTTCTGTGTAATTAGCCATTATGGACAGTAGATTACTGATTTTAACACTTGATTGTCCGTTTGTGTTACAACTACTTGTTTACCAATGCCTTGCTTGTAACATATAGTGTTTGTTTTACAATTTATCACTTGTAGACGGGTTAAGTAGGATGTCAATTTCCTCATTTATATGTTTGCTATTGGTAAATGCATGCTTATTTTTGTTTGGAATTTAATAATTTTTATTATTTTAATAATTTAATATAAAATATTGAAAGACAACTTGTAAATGAACTCATTTTATATATATATATATATATATATATATATATATATATATATATATATATATATATATATATATATATATATATAATTGGTAATTTAAATTAACACAAATCATACATACTCATTAGCTTATGAGCAAGTTTGATGTAGTTAATAAGTGTTTTTTATACACAGACTGGCTTTTACTGTGTGAATGTAAACATATTCAAGGATGCTTAATTTACCGGAAAATGTGATAAATTATTAACACTTTTTAAAATACTTGAAATCATTTTGGTAGTGTTTGAATTAAATGATGTCATTTGGAGGAAGTGTATAAACGATCACTTTCGTTCAAACTTAATATATTTTTCACTTTTGGTGTATATGAACTGAAAAATGCAATTGGTGATGTAACATGTTACTTTGATTGTTTTGACGTGGAATAAGATTTTTTATAATATATTATAACCTTGATTAGCGGAAAGGTCGATTTATTGTTGTTATAAATCTGGTTTTAAGAAAACGTTTTGTTTTAACTGAATTTTTATTAACGTCTATATGGCTTAGATTTCGATTAAGTTTACTAAGATTTTTTTATTAATTGTATTATATGAACACATTTTTGTGCACAGTTAAGCAATGTTTAGATTAATGCACGTTTGTGTAGGATTGGAGTGGAAATTTTTTAAATTATTGTATTAACCCGTCCAAGTAGTTTTGTTATAATCATTATATTTAATGGATTTGCCACTTTTTCATGAGATTGACACGTTTAAAATGTTGATTGTATTATTTTTTATAAAATTTCTATTTAATTTTTGTTATAAATCTACAGTAATTATGGACGTCTTGTTTGTTATTGGGTACAACAAATATATCCGATGTTTTTTGGCTAGTAGACAGTATCTTTGTGTTAATGCCATTAATATAAAAGTTTGGTAAGGTTACCTGAGTTTTTATTAGGGTTATCTCTCTTGGCCTAAGTGTTAGGTATAATATATTATATAGTATACCTTAAGATACCTTTTAACTTAGCCAATAAGGTGGAAGTCCAGTTTTATCGTTATGCACTCTATATCTGCTGTATTATTTTAGATGCTTAGATACAACTAGTCAAGATGCGTACGTGGGTTTACATTTAGGAATATCACCATTATTAATAATTGAGACTTGATAAGCATTGTTTTAAATTCTCGAAATTATTGGCATTTTTGATGGATATTTGTTTTGTAGATGAATTAAATTTATTCAGCGTTACAGTTTTGTTATACAACAACAAAAGTTAGTGGCAATGCCACATCTTCATTAGTTCCAAATTCGCATAGCATCTCTAACAATCCCCTTCCATTGTTCACGATTTTCGAAGGCGTGTAGGGATATTCGGTCCATCGACTTAGCCATTGTTTCCAAGATAAAGTGCCGGCCAAAATTGTGTAAAGATCGTCCCGAACAGCATCCATCCAAGTACGTTTTTGACTTCCTTTCCTCTTCTTCCAGTCGGTATTTGGACAAGCCAGTGTTACGATACGTGAGATTGCATCAGGATTTCTACGAAGAACATGTCCAAACCAGCGGAATCTTCGTTGTCGTGATACCAATGAAGGAAGATCATGAAATTGAAGGTCATTTCGAATTTGGTGGTTACTGATCTTCTTCGTCCAATCCCTTGATACGGAGGATGCAAAATGGGTGTTGTGCCAAATGTATCTGAGTTTTGTTATGATCTGCATTAAACGGAAATGTTTTATCAAAATGATTTTTTCGTCTATTTTTTATTCGTTTACACTAGGACATTGATCGTATGCAAGTCGATATGCAGGACGTGCATGTTCCAATTGAATTATTTAGTAAAATAGATGCAGGCAAAAATCCCCAATTGTACACCAAGGAATGCATGGAACAAGCTCTTGCTAAAAACGAAGCTGTTCGAGGCAAATTGGATAGTTTGCGTCGATTTAGATCTCTTTTAATGCTTGAATTGTCGCGTCTTTTTCCCAATGAAATGGCCAAATATCGAGCTGTACGAGGCGATCCTGAATCTCATCCAGTTCCATCGGCTGTGGCTACATCTGGCAATTCACAATCAAATGGATCGGGAACCGAAACGGGTTCCGAATCTACATTTCGCTAGTAAAACTGCTTTCGATGTGATTGTAAATAATTTACTTTACAAAATGCTTTGAAATTACTTGTTGTTTTTTTAACATTTTATCGGCTAGAATCAAAGATGATTTTGGATGAATAATAATAATAATGAATAGTATTTTATTTTCTAAAAATGTTTAATGGTTTAGTTTGGGCTATTTGATGGTATTATATAGTTAATTTGTTCCATTTTAAAGGTCGTTTTTAATATGCTTTACAAAATATTAATAGGTTAGTGCCGATAAGAAAGAGTTAAACAAAATATCTAACCTAGAAATGCAAGTTAAAAATTGAGAATTAGTATTAGAATACAGTTAATAATTTTGATTGTTTGAATTACATATCACGTTTTCTAAAAAATTTGATACCTCTGAGCTACTCATGTGGCAATACCTGGATAATTAATGCTTTAGTTTTTTAAACTCATTTCTGGGTTTGATATTTTGAGCGTGACATCCTGACTGGGCTTTAATAGTGTTATGGTGTTAAAATATAAGAGATGAGTAATTGGCATAGCTACTACTACTTAATTTTAACTTGATTAAGATAATTAATTAGCTTGTTCTGTTAAATTAGTTTGATTGATTTTTTTGAGTGAGGTGTTCAATTTTAAGTTTTAAATATTTAAGTCCAAAGTACTTACCATTAACCCATGTATGTCTTAAGTGATTTAAAAAGGGGTTTCAGGTTTGTACACGAGTTAAATAGAAGAGAAACACCTTTTGGACCTCGATTTAAAATGACAGGTATCATATAACAGTAATATAAATGAAAATAAAGTGATATATTAAATAAAATTATAAAGATAATACGAATTATAGGTCGATTTAAAGGTATTAAGAAACGAGGTCGAGACGATGTGCGCGGGTAAACTATTCCATGCAGAAATAACCCTATACGAAAAATAATGGGAACTCAGACGGTATTGGATCCTAGGTTTGGAAATCTTGAACGAGTGTCCTTGCCGAGAATCATTGGAGAGGGTAAAGAGATTATTGAAGTGGCTAGAGTTAAGGAGTTTATAAACTAAGATAAGATCGCCCCGGAGTCTCCTATCTTCCAATGGGAAGAGCTTTAAGACAGTTAGGGTGGGGGTATTCTTAAGCAGTCGAGGCTTTTTGGTGAAACTCCTCTGCATCTTGTCAAATTTCAGTATGTCCGCCTCTAGGATGGGAGACGTAACTTAAATGCAATATTTAAGATGCGGCCGAATATATAATTAAAAGAGGAGGCGAGTACAACTAGTAGGAATAGTACCTAGGTTGCGTCTAAAAAATTTGGCTAACTGATAACATTTAAGAATAGCTTTATTATGATAACACAAAAAATTGAGGGAAGGGCTAAAACTCACACTCAAATCTTTTACCAAGTTAATTGGAGCAATAAGCTGCTAGTTGTAAACTCTAAAACTATTGTCTGAATGTTTACCAAAAGTAAAATGATTACATTTGGAAACATTCAGAGGTAGAGCATTATCCAGGAACCACTTATAGATATTATTAATGTCCTACCTGTAATTGTTCAGGTTTAGTACCCCAAATTTTAACATCATCTGCATAAAGCAGGATGTCAGAGTGGACAATTGAAGAGAGATCATTAATGTAAATGATAAACAATAAAGGGCCTAAAACTGATCCTTGCGGGACGCCTGAAGTTACATTAAAAATATTAAACACTATATTTAAAAATTGCTTTATATCTTATAAGTTATCCTATATTAACTCTGAAATAAATTATTAATAAGAATTTATTTTAGAATACATGTAGCATTAAATTTAATTTTAATTTTACAAGTTTTACTAAAAATATTTTTCTAAAAATAAACATGTATAATTAAACAAGAGCTTATGTGGTGTTATCAGATAAATTCCTAATACATTTTACTAGAGTATAAATTTTGCAACTTAACTGTTTACAAGTTGGTTTACAAGTTAGGAAAAAACTTCTTTTAGTCCTTAGTTTAAATGCATTAACAATATCAGGTTAAAAATAAACAAGTTAAGCAAATAAAATAACCATAATTATTAATGGAATAGATCAAAAAGGAAAACTAATTTAAAAAAACTTTGAGAGAGAATATTGGTTACAGGATATTTTAAAAGCATAAAGACATTGAGCACTGACAATGTTAGAAGTTAGGCTATTCTTGGCCCTGATGGCAATTGTTGTACGTCATATAATTTTTAATTGTTTTTAATTGGTCGAAATTTGAGTAAATTTTATTGGATGTGGGTTCTGTTCTCTGATTGGTTTATTTTCTAGTTAAGCTGTAATTGGATATTTTGAGCACTATTTAATGCAAATTTTTTTGCTCTGGCCTCATTTGGCAATGGCGTTAGTTGGTGCACTGGACTGGACTGGACAGACTGGACGTAGTTATTCCAATTAGAAGGAGGTAAAAAATGCTATTCACGCTTTTATAACAAATATCAATAGTGAGTTTTATCACTGTGTATTTGAACTAAACCATAGAGGATATCCATGCAAGAAAATTTTTTACATATGCACTTTTTACCAAAAACGAGAATTTTAATGTACCGAACTTTGTAAAACCAAGTAGCTTCATTTTTATTTAATTTCTTGTAGAATTAAAAATTTAAATTATCCAGCACGGTTAAACTAAGGAAAGATAAATATGTTGTAGCCGCACCGAATTTGAAGTACGAAAACACATGCTCAAGTGAAGAAATTGCAATTGATCCTGACAGGAGAAGGCTATTCAAGAAGGAGGAATGTGAAAAGAAGTCATAACGAGGGATTTGTATAATCTTTGGTAAAAATTGGATCACAGTACGATGAGATTTAACCTGATTTTTAGAAATTGTAAACCCTGAAAAAACGCTGACCCGTTTAAAGGAATAAGAATTAGTGGCACTGTACTTTGTATAAGTGGGCTTACGATTTGGTGAATAATTATGCAGACAAGAAATTATTTTGTATTTTTTATAGTGTAATCCAAATAAATTTTATTATATTGTGTTTATTTTTTGTTTATTACAAAAATTGAGGAACATTTGCAATTGTTAGAATCACAGTAAAATGTGAAATTGTTTAATTGTCTAATTGATGTCCTAAGTTAACGCGTGTGATAAAACTTGGGTAAACAGGCTCGAATAAGTAACCAAAATCGGATATTTTATGTAGCCATTACTTTAGAACCCTGAACTCACCGTACTGTTGCCTCAAAATAGAACTAGTATTATACTTATCAATCTCAGTTTCTATAAGGATCGACCTTGTTTGCAAAGAAAACATTATTTGACCTGGTGTATGTAAAGTATAAGCAACCCTTTTCATTCATTCTACCCAATTGCATTACTTTTAATAACCGTTAAATATTTATCTTTGTCCGGTTTAGTGCATTCAATGCAATCCAACCTAATAAGAAGAATATGTGTCACTTGATACGGTCATGTGATTTTGATTACTGTTGTAGTAATCGTAGGTTATTCATTTCTAGCAATTAAATGCAGGAAATTGATTTGAAACTAATTATTAAGATCGCACTTAACATGAGTCACTTTTAATACAATACATTGACTATATATAGGTGATTGAATTAAGATGCACATAATCATTTTTTTAAGTTGGACATTGCTAAATTTAATTCTGTTCACTTAACCGATCTCAATTGGGTATTTATTTTAGACATAGCACGATGAATAACTTCTTCTCACTCCCTGTCTTAGTTTTTAATTAAGCATGTACAGTTATGTTTATGGCCATGTATCATTTGATAGTACGAATAATCAGTAATGCAGGTGTATATTTTTTCTATGTAATATTATTTATTGATCATAAACCACTTTTTAAATTTTTTATTCTTACATTATGCTATCCGAATGTAGTCATTCCAGGGCAGTATGTATTTTAGATTTAGACAAACAACCTTCATTTTTATATGAGATAAAATCACTATAGTCAAAATATCATGCTGTTTGTATTGAACCATATAACATTAGTAATACATTTATCGATCGCAGTCCTGTGACATCAACTCACTGTGTTAACAAAACATTACTTGATACAATATATGTGAAGTATAAGCTATTCTCTCCATTTATTTATCAATTTGCATCTCATTTTATCGTAGTGCTATTGAATGCATATACAATGAGTCAAAGAAGTTTTGATAACAGAGTTGTTTTATTTAACCATAAAACAAGGGTTGATTTTATGAGTTTGAAGTACAAAATAACAACGATTATGAAGTTCTGGTTAAGATTTAATAATAAATAAGCATTTACAAGTATTATTAAAAAAGCCAAATAGAAACCTCTTTTACAAAATAAATAATAACAATATAGTGTTAAAAATAGTAGTTATACTATACAAAATTGCACTGACTTAAAAAACAATATAATATATAAAACCAACCCCTCAGTTAATAATTAGCATAGGTAAATAAAAAATTTTAATAACCTTTTTATTGCTTGTAAAGATTAAATTGTAGAATTTAGCTATTCGTAATAATGTAAGAGATCGTAAAAAATACGATTTTACGTTATTCTGTGTTCCTCATGTAAAAAACATGTAATTAAGAACTGTGTATGCGCCATTTTTTTCTAACAAATACAAATAAATTATTAATTTTACAACACATTATGTCAGGTTATAAGGAGCCTTCTATATTGTATCTACAAAGGACCTATATAACTACAATGAACTGCATTTATTTTATTACAACGAAACGTTAGTCAATAGTAAAAATTCATTACAGTAGTGAACCCTTATCGATTTTAGTTTACGTACATATTGTTCATTCTATGCAATAGTTATATTATAATTTCTTTCTGTTGTTAATATGACACAATTAATTGGAATAATGTCAACTATTTTTGTAAATTAAGTAAATAAAATGTGTAAAAACAGATTAGAACCGAAAATTATACACAATGCTTTAAATTAACTAATAATAGTACGGTCCAATACTAATAGTGTTTCTATAAAATAGAAAATTAACATTTAATAAAACATTTTAGTGTTACTGCAATAATTTTTAGAATTAATAATTTAACAACTTTAATAAATAAATAAAACTGCATTTTTTCCCAAATGAACAATTTTATTCCAATATACTGACTACTTTTTTACCATCAGTACATAATAATAAATAATAAAAAGCTTATTTTCTATTAGCTGTTGTGATTTTATTAACATGTCTACTGAAAATGGACACATTTACACTGAAACCATTTCTATTGGTTCAAATTATGATCATAAAATTTTATAATGTTTTTTATATCACGGTTAACAATTGCCGCCCTGATGACCTTATAAGGGAAATAGTGTAACATTACCCGAGAGTTTGTTCTAAGTTTAAAATTGTAACACCTAAGCAAATTTTGGACTGTGCTAAAAAAGAGAGTTAAAGCCAGAAGTAATAAATCAATACACCAAATTGGAGCCGTTTGTTACATAAGAGAAATAGTTTTAGAAATTGCAGCCTTTGGTGGTATAAAATTTTTTGGATAAACCAGGCATTTTAAAGACCGCCTTCTGCACCTTCTGTAAACTATGAATATCCTATTTTTGAATCGGAGCAGTAACCTTAACACATTATTCTAGATGCGGACCTACGTATAACATAAATTAAGCGTACACAACTAAAAGTCATATAACTTAAGTTCCTTTTAAAAAATTTAGTTAACCCATATTATATTTGATTTGTGTTACTAATGCACGGTGAATTTGAGTAAATTGTCAAATAAAACACATGAATCTTTTATCGACTTTAGTGTTTCATTAGGTATATACAGTAATTTACATTTTCTAAAAATTAAATACAAAAGAAAAAAATAATTGATTAATTTACGGTTTTTGTAGTTAAACAGTGTATACAATTTGTACTAATAAATGTAAGTTTTTTTTATTGTTTTATTTTTTAATTTTTACTATAAATAAACATGTGGTATAATCAAATAAAATATTCTAAAGTGTTATCAAGTAGATTCCTAATAATTTGTACTAGAGTGTAAGTTTAGCTACCGTTGTACAGTAGATTGTTTCAGTTTTCGGTATAGTCTCTTAAATAATGAAACATTTTTGTAATAAAAATTAGAGTAAATTGGGTAATTAAAAGATTTAAACACATTAAAAAATTACTTAGATTTAATTACATGATAACAGATTATTGAAAAGTAGTTAACAGTTTTATTTTTAACACGTTTCAGTTATAACTACTTGTTTAAATGTAACTATTAATTTTTACTTTACTCAAAAGAAGAGGCGCGCGTCACGCTACACGTCCATTTGAGCGTTATTCATCCTTTTCTTTTTTTTTTTGAAGATTACTGCTATGTTTTTGCACTGCAATACATAACTTGTTTTATTATTACTTTTGTATATTTCTAATTTTTACTCGTTTTCCATAATTGTTAATTTCTACTATCTACCTTGATTTTGTCTTAATTTCAAATATTTTTTCTGTGATTAATTCCCCCTTTACCTCACTATCCATTTCATATTTCTTCCTAAATCTTACTAATATTATTAATAAATAGAATCAAAGATCAAAAAGAGTTTTACTCCTACTCAACTCGTGTATCAACCTGTAACCTGTAAACAAATAGTTTTTTTTAGTTAATTCTTTTTCTATTAGTTATGTTCTTTTCTTAGTTTCTTATTTGTTTAATATGCAGATTGGTACACAAATTGAATAAGAAAAACTCTTTTTAATCCTCGATTTTGATATGTTTCAAATTATTGGGGGAAATAGAAAATAGAGAATGAGGTAAAGAGCGATTTCTCTGAGAAAAAAATTTTGGAAATTGTTTCTATATTTCTCCCTAAATCTTACTAGTAACATCAATAACTAGAACCGAGGATCTAAAAAGCTTTGCTCCTACTCAACTCGTGTATCAACCTGTAACCTGTAAGATAATTTCCCCACGGGCTTTATTTCGCTAATGAAATATATGTTAGGTCTTCCAAGGCTTTTTACAAGTTTTTGCTTTAGGATTGTACACGAGTCTTTTCGTACTCGGTTGTAATGTATCTTAAATTATTAAAGAAGAAAATAAGAAATTGAGGGTGATGCATAGGGAAAGAATTTATAATAGAAAAAAAAACAATATAAAGCAATGGATTAAATTAAAACTTCTAAAAACAAACAAAATAAATTTAATTATAAAAGGGTTGGTTATTAACGGTTTAATTAAATCAAGGACCTTTTGATAACTTGTTTCGTATTATCGGTTTTTTAAGAATAAAAAATAGAAGGTGGAGTAAAAGGGGAAATAACGGAATACATTTAACTAAACTTTACAAAAATAAAATAAATAAATAAGGAATATAAAAGCAATATGTAATAACAAAAAATATTTTTATTTTATTGCAATTTTTTTAATGTATTCTGATTTATACTTTTCTAAAATAAATAAATTTTATTTAAAATTTTTAAAATCTTGACAGTTTGTTAAACTTTATCTAACTGCCGCCAAGGTTCTTTATCTATAAGTGCCTTTATTTTTATGTTAACCTTAGAATTTTTTCAGTTGTTTTAAAAATTACTTTGTTACTTAACATGCACCACCCCTGCATTCCTACCGAGAAATTCCAGTCCCGTATAACCTGATGCTTAAATTATATACTCAGATTGGCTTTCTTTAATTTTTACCACTTTATTATTTTTATTTTTATTTTTTACTTTTTTGTTTTTTTTTCCGAAAAATTTTTCCTTTTATTTAGATTTAGAACCGGTTATATTGGTTTATTTCTGATTTCTTGTAGATGGAGTTACATTTGTTAATAAATTGTTTATATGTACACAATATAATATATTGTTAAATACAAGTAATAAAAACACAACACTACGATGTTTTTAATTTATTTAGCAGATAAATGTTTACTAGTTAAAACACGTTTCCTATAAAACATTAAAACAGTAACAAACAAACAAACAAACAAACAAACAAACAAACAAACAAACAAACAAACATAATTAATACTTTAGTAATTTGACGTTAATAAAATTGTAACAATTACAACTTTTAGTAAATAAGTAATTTATAAAATAAAATAAAAAATTTATTAAAAGAAAACAATTAGTAACAGTTATTATTATTATTATTATTATTATTATTATTATTATTATTATTATTATTATTATTATTATTCTATCCCAATTTAATGTCATTATGTTACTGAATATTAAATTTATAACTTTTCAGCTGCTAAAGTTAATAAAATAAGAATAATTATTTATTAACAGTTTTTTAAATATGGTTTCTTACATATTTATTATTTTTTTTACAAAAACATATTAATTAATTAAAATTATTTTAATTAGTGTACACAGAAATAATAAATAAATGTAACTTAATGTTAAAAAATAATTTATGCATTTTAAAAATATGTTTATATTAACATAAATGTATTTAGTTTTTTATTACTGTAAATTTTGGAAAATAATGTTTTAATCTAGATTGAGTTTGACCTTATCGCACAATGTTTTTGTGGCACATACAAATTAGTCGCAGGTGTTGATTATATATTTCCATTTAAATGGCACAAAAACTTTTTCAGTCAATTCGAAAACTGCCCGGTCAGTTTTCCGTTTTTAGAAAGAAAACAGAGACAAGTGATGTTCATGGAATTAAATTTAAGTTAAACAATGTAAATAATGCATTTTACTAAATACATTTTTAGTGTGCCGATTATGGTTTTCCTCCTAAACCTACTTCTTTGGCTTATGATCCGGTGATTGATATGTTGGCAGTTCTTACTCGAGAAGGAAGTTTATATCTGTATGTTTTATAAGTAGTTTTATTTCAGTAAATTATTAATAGTAATCTGTTTTGTTGATAATACTTAGCTTTTGCATTTAACAATTTAAATATTATCAGATTTTTATTTTTGTTTTATAGGTTTTCTGCACAAGTGTTAATTTTTAATTTAGGAATTTTGTTATATTTGGAATTATACAATGTACTATTGAATTATTTTAACTTTAAATGTTTATTAGTTTTAATAAATAATTAAATTATAAATTTTTTTAATTGATATTTTACGTTTTTTTAAGATATGGAAAACCTGGAATTGTTTATCACGTATCTCATGACGCTGTCGCTGATTTTATTCAAGTATATTTTCTTACCGGAAGCGTGAGTTGATTTTGTACTTTTATTTGCAATTTATAGAGAAAATTAATTACATTGACTGACTCAAATAGTATTTATTTATGGGAATTAGTATCTATTGGTCAATCAGCACAATTAATTAAGAAATCTTGTTTGAATTCGGTAACAAAAGGACTTAGATATATTTCTAAAAATAATCCTACATCTGGAGACGTTCATAATTTGGAAAGTCATATTACTGCTGTGTGTTGCTGTGCAAATAACTCCAGCATTTTTATTGGAACTGATGATGGTTGGATTGCTTCAATTAGAATAACTGGTGAAAAATCAGGACAATTAACAGTACCTAATTCAGATGATTCTATCAGCCCTGATCGCATTTTGAGTTGGTAAGTACACATATTGCACTTTACAATTTTCTGTTTCTAGTTTTCCTGATGATCGCCGTCAACGGTTTCGAACAGATGCGGTTGTAGTTTTATCTGAACGACCGGGATTTCCTGGCCAACTTTTGATCGGCTACAGTTCGGGATTAAGTTTTATTTTTGATCTTAGATGCGATCGGGTCGTTGCCGTTATGCAATGGCAACATGGTTTGGAAACTGCCACATGGTGTGGGGGCAGTGGTTTACCAAGCAAATCACCGAATTTTAAAGATCCTTTGCCAGATTTGGGAACTCGTTTGTTAACTGCATATTCGGATGGTTCTTTGGGAGTATGGAGTTTAAAGGACGTAAAATTTGGCACATCTACATCTACTCCAAGTAATCCGCCTGTTCTTACTATGGAAGAAGCTCCTAGCATGCCCTATGGTATGTTTGCCGATTTAATTTAATGGCATTTAGTTTTTAATTGAAAAACATGTATTCATATTGTTTTTATTTTGTTTAATACATATTTTCTTATGACGATGTATACAACCATTTAAAAATGCTTTATTGAATATTGGTTTGTTTTTAGGATGATAGGCAAAAATTTATATTGTTTAATATTGGATGTTGTAGAATATAATTATAATCACAAAAATGTTTTTTTTACAATCTTAGTATATAATCTGAATACATGGATTAATCACGAAAATAATATTGAAATATTATGTTGGAAGTGCAAATTTAGTTTTAATTTTTTTGTTATCAAATATTCTCTGACTTTATTTGCAGCTTATGTAAAGTTAATTGACATTTGAAGTTGATATGTAGTTTAATGATTACATTTATTGATTTATTTATTTGGATTCATTATTTCTATATATGTGTAACATTTTAAACTATCTACTTTGATGGCTTGATAAGCTAACAAATGTCGACGAATAACATTTTTTTTTTTTTTGGTTGGTGACGTGGTCACCTCTTTATTATTTCCCATATTTATACGACATGTAGAACGATCGATTTCAATGGCTTGACAAGCGTAGACAAACGTGGAAGAATAACAAAGTTTCTTGGCTGGTAGACGGCATCCTTGTGACGTCGCCACTGTTCGCAAAGATTAACGAGGCCGCCTGATTTTTTGTCAGGGTTATCTCCCTTAGCCCAAGGGCTACATATGGTATACGTATACCTTTAGATACCTTTTAGGTATCCTGGGTGTATGTTCGCACCCACCCGCCGTAGCGGAAGCCCAGTTATACCGCTGTGCACTCGGACCCTGCTGTTATTAGTCTAGATGCCTAGGGGCACCTAGTCCAGGATGCACCACGTGGAGGATTAACAGTCAGGAATATCACCATCATTGGAAATTGAGACTTTATAAGCATTACTCAAATCCTCAGGATCATTAGCATCCCTTATTCACACACACACAAATTTTTATGTGCATAATTATCCAATTGATTGCCGAATAGTGTTGCTTGCAAGCGCGTGCGTACACACATACACACATATTACATGTATCTATTTATACGCAATTACGTATACACAATTAGACACACGCGCACACGCACACATAGCAACATTCTCTGAACGACAACCAACTGGTGGCGCAACTTGCAGAGCACGTGCATAGCTCGTGCAAGACGAATAACTAAGTGTCTTGGCTAATGGACGATATCATTGTGATGGCGTTACTGGTTACAACGATTTATAAGATTACTTGACTTTTGTAGGGGTTATTTCCATTATCCATTTGTATAACTAAACTTAATATGTATATTTATTATTATTACAAAACCTTTTTGTTTTAAAAATAAGATAATCATTATAGCAAAGAATAACAACAAACTCACAGTTCAGAAAGAACATGAGGAAACAAAATGTTTTTATATATTTGAACATCTTGCCAAACGTTTTATTTGATTCCATGAAACATTCATTTTAATTAGATTTTCCCGAATCATTCGTATCCACGTTTTCTGTGGTCTACTCCAACCTTTCTTTAACTATTTTCAATCGTCCATTCCAAAACCTTTCTTGCTGGTTTTTCGGGCGATAAACGTAGAAATAGATGAAGTAATTTTTTTATCTAATTGAAGATTGAGTTCATTTTCGACTTTTACTCAATGCTATCATC
This sequence comes from Cardicola forsteri, assembly GCA_025895645.1. NCBI lineage: Eukaryota > Metazoa > Platyhelminthes > Trematoda > Strigeidida > Aporocotylidae > Cardicola > Cardicola forsteri. The sequence continues at coordinate 331,096 of JAKXYG010001355.1, read as the reverse complement.
TGGGTCGTACTATCATTTCTTTGCCGTTCCTTTCCAAAATGGCGTTTTTTTATTGTTTCTGGGGTATTATGGATTGTTTTAAAGTGGTTAAGTTGCTATTCTTGTGTTGTGTTAGTTTAGATGCTTGGATGCACCCAATCCAGTATGTGCACAGTCAAGGATGCTCATGATCCTGAGGATTTGAGTCATGCTTATAAAGTTTCAATTTTTAATGTTAGTGATATTCCTGACCCTTCCTCCTCCACGTGGTACATCCTGGACTAGGTGCTGAAATACATGTAGACCAATAACAGCAGGGACCGAGTGCACAACGGTATAACTGGACTATCGCTTCAGTGGGTAGATGTAAGTATACACTTAGGATATTTACAAGGTATTTTATGGTAGCCGTTAGGCTAAGGGATATAACCCTGACAAAATTCAGGGGGCCTCGTCAATCTTTGTGAACAGTAGTGATGTCAAGGATGTCATCTACCAATCAAGAAACTTTATTATTCTACGTTTGTTACGGTTATCATGCCATCGAACTCGATCGTTTGCTATACCGTATAAATATGGAAAAGAATGAGGTGACGATGTTATCAACCAAAATGAATGAACGAATGAAATGAAAGATACAATCATTATTGAAAATTTAGGTTTTATAAACATTGGTCAAATCCACAGGATCATTAGGATTCCAAGATTACTATTACTAGAAGCTAATTAAGAACGTTTTCAATTTAACAAAAATTCTAATTACAAAGTGGTTTTTTTGTAAGTTAATTGCCATTATTCATTTGTGTAATATACACGATCATTTTTGAAGTTATGATATAAAATATTTTAGAGCGGTCGTAGTACCAGTATTTATTATGTAATGTAGTGCTGTGAGTAATTGTTGAATGTTATTCTGATTTTATTGTATTAGTTCAATCATACCAAAACACTTTTCTATTTTTATTGTACAAAATATTGTTTTTTAGGTTATTTGGACAGAATATTAATTTTGTTACCTTTCAATTATGTAACAATTAATTTATTACAATTATATAATATTTGTTATTAAAATGTATACATGTGTTTTTTAAATGGAGACTTATGAGATTAAAAGATGGTGAACGTGTAATTTTTAAACTAAGAAAAGCATTAATTATATATTTTTTAGGTGCATATATTTTTTTCTTCCATCAATTGTTTGCTTAAATGACTAAATTTTATTTATTTCATTTCAGGACCATTCCCATGTAAATTGATCAGCAAAGTATTTTGGCTTCCATCAAGTTTGTACGTTTGTTTTTTTAATTAATATTTTACATTTATGTCGAATTTTTGGACAAATGTTATTGATTTTTATAATCAATTGAAATTGTTTTTAATTAGTTGATGACATAATCCTTTTTTATTATTACTGTATCATCATCATCGGGGATAAATATCCCCCACCGGTTATTACTGTATTTGTAAAGCATCTCAAATGATTGCTTCTCATGATTTCTTTGTGAGGAGGGAATTTTGTAAGCTCATGAAACAGGAAAGTAACATTACTCGTTTTCACCTTTTAAGTTTCCTGAAGTTAACTTTGTTCACTGTTCTTTCGCGTAAGCTTCAAAGTTGAACATATTATAATTATTGGAACAACATACAAATATTGTTTTTTTTTACGTTTCACAGATCTTTGAATTAAAAGTTTCTTAAGTTTGTCCTCATACATATCATTGATTGTTTTCTATCAATGTTTTTTTATTAGTCTTAAATTGTATATGCCAATGATTCTGTACTTATTTAACAAATCAACAAGGTCATGTATTAACTATCTTCATGCAAGATCAATATATTGATTTGTTTAACTCCATCAATGCAACATTTTTTCCCCCAACAATTAGCGGCGGTATTACCATTTTTGTTGGCGGCATGCCTCGTGCAACCTACGGTGAACGTCACACGGTTAGCGTACTTCGCGGGTCAAACATAGACCGTGCTGCCGAAGAAAGTTTTGCGTCTATCCGCCTGGCCGTCGCAGTCGACGCAGAAGATGACGACGAGCTGCCCGAATTGCCCAACAATGTAGCTCCAATTCACGTTTTCGATTCGGATGCTCCCGAACACGTCTGTTTCGATTTGTCGTCAAGTTTGATCGATATCACACCGGTTGGGCCCATTGGAGGTCCTACACAAATGCTACTCGTCCTGTGCGAAGAAGAAATCGTGGCAATCGACTTGGTGACCGAGGGATGGCCTTTTATGCGACCGCCCTACTTGACGTGTTTGCATACGACGCCGCTTACTACATTCAATTTGATTACGCAGGTATGTTTGACTGTAACCGTGGCGGAGTTTCTAGACTGGGACGTTGAGTATTTAAAATCGAGTGATGGTTGCTGGTTGGGAGAGACTGTATGCGATTAGCAATTAGGTTTGATTTGTTTTAGTGGTTTTCTAGAAACAACCTTTTAATTGGATGGCACCACTGTCAGTAAAGATTAACGAAACTTTTCTTCATTGATCCTGCTGTGTGATGTGACGTAAATCGAGAAACAATTTTAGCACTTTACCTACTTCTACCATTTCAGTATTGGGATTTAGAACTGACGGTAGCTACTTTGCTAAACATTTATCCTATTGGACAAGACTATGAATGTCACCTACACAATTTAATTGTTGTCTGGAGTTTTGGTAGATGTATCTATGTGATCCAAATTGGTTTTAGCACAGCTAGGAAGAAAGTTTACACATTTGAATTCGCTTATATCTAGGAATGCAGTTACTAAATTATCCTATGTATTCATTTCATTCTTGTACCAAGGTTAATCCGACGTTCATGTTGTGTCTAGAAGCCGCTGGAGCATATTACGGCCCCGAGGGTCGTTTTGGACGAGCGAACGTCATATCGAACAGTCTGACAGGCGGCGGCTGGTCGACGTTACCCTGGCCTATTCAAGGAGGTCAAGCCCTCATTCACGGTTCGCGTTTGTCTGCCAGTTCTTTGGGCGGGTCTGCTCTATTTACCAACGATCTTTTACTGACCGGTCACGAGGATGGCTCCGTTGGGTTTTGGCGACTTAGTGCTGGCGGAGGTCTGCGCCGAATCTACACGTTGCATACTTCTGCTTTGTTTGATAGCGATGCAGTTGGATTTGTGAGTTTCATTTTTTACAATAATTCTATAATATTTGATGGGTAATTATGAAATGTTTTAATAATCATCCAACATTAGTGTGAGTGTTTTGTGATTGGTTAATATATTATGTAACAATTTTCCTTGACCAATAAAATCAGGATATTTAGTGATTAGACAAACATTTAACAACCAATAGTATTAATTTATAATTTTATAATTAATGTTTTTGTTTAATGTTTTTCCCACCACACAAGTCATTGGACGTAGAGAAGCAGTTTAATAGCGAACGTTTTACTCTGCTTGTTCAGAAGTTTGAACTATAGTTACTGCCTTCTGTCTAAGCTTGAGTAACAATAACAGTTATCTAATAAATATGATTTAAAACCTTGTCTAGAGAGGGTTAGAAATGAACCGATTAAGTCGGGATAAAGGAGGATGGGTTGCGATACTAAAAACCGAATGGAGACAACTGACCAGGAATGGCGAGCTTTCGTAAATGTGGTAAAAGCTGAGGAAGAAAAAGAAGATGATGAATATGATTTAACTTGCTTGAATGTTTGACGATAAAAAGTGTTTTGACAAGTGGACTTTTAGCGATGTCAAACAAAGTCCTGTGTTGTGACTTGAATTTATGCGCTTCCAGATTCAATTATTTTGGTTACCTCTACGAGCCATACAGACCACCTACTGGCACTGTTGGTTCTATTCCACTTCAACCGGGGCAATAATATTTGATTCATTTTGGTTGGTGATGTGGTCACGTTTTTATTATTTCTCATACTTATACGGTATATTAAAACGATCGATTTGATGGCTTGATAAGCGTGACAAATGTAGGACAATAACGAAGTTTCTTGGCTGGCAGACGGCATCTTTGTAACGTCGGCACTGTTCGCAAAGATTGACGAAGCCGCCTGATTTTTTATCAGGGTAATCTCTCTTAGCCCAACGGCTACATATGGTATACATATACCTTAAGATACCTTTTAAATATCCTGGGTGTATACTTGCATCCATCTACTGAAGCAGAAGCCCAGTTATACCGCTGTGCACTCGAGCCGTGGTGTTAGTCTAGATGCTTAGGTGCATATAATCCAGGATGCGCCATGTAGAGGCAACAGTTAGAAATATCACAATCATTGGAAGTTGAAAGTCATTATTCGAATTCTCAGGATTATTAGCATCTCAAAGGAGTTTGTGGGTTCTCCGCTTTGCGGCGTATGTCGCGGCCACAACGTGAAGTCCTAACGATTGGACAATAGCCACCGTTTCGTTGTATGGACATTTCGTACGTGTTGTCTACTATTTTACAAATGTTTCGAAGCTTATTTTGCAAATGATTATGTTTCACTGCTATTCACGTGTACGACCGGGTACACATGATGTTGAAATATGTTTTAGTACAATTTGTTCAACACAATTACTAGTTTACAAATAATCAATTCCTCACTCGTGTAACATGAATGTGGTGTATTTTTGTTCAATTGTAGTTGAAGGAATTTAAATGACATTGGAATATTGATTGACTGCATTGAATCACGTGTCGTGCACAAATGACATTTTGACTCGGATATGATGTTTGTATTTGGATGAATGATGTGTGTGTGTGTATATGTAGGGTGAATTGGGTAGTTTTAAATTATATTTATTTAGGGTTGGGTGACGAAAATTGCTGATGGCGAACTGAAAATTTTTTCTAGTTCTGTTTTCTGTCAAGATTGTAAATAAAAGATACTAGTGAAAGGTTGTGCATCGTTATGTTAAACGAAAAATAAATAAATTGGACAATACAGTTTCATCATTTAGTTGTTTCTATATTTGTACGGTATATTAAACGATCGGCTTTGATGGCTAGTAGAAGGCATCCTTTTGACGGCGCCACTGTTAACAGAGATTGACGAAACCGTATACATATACATATACCTTAAGGTACCCTTTTAAGTACTATGGGTGTATGCTTGCACCTGACCGCTAAGGTGGAAGTCCAGTTATACCGCTGTGCACTCGATCGCTGCTGTTATGGACACTCAGTCCAGGGTGCGCCACGTGGTAGTCAGAAATATTATTATAAATTTGAGACCATTACTCAAATCCTCAAGATCATTAGGATTCAATAATCAATAAAGATTGGTGTAAGTGTTTATTGATTGGTTAAAAAACAGATTAATAGTTTATCAAAATGTTTGATTGGCTAAACGTTGATTAGCCAATAATATTAATTCATACTTCTATAGTTAATTTTTTTGTCAAATGTCATTCGTGACACATATTTCTTGTTCGTATTTTTAGAACAATGTGAATGGCGCTCATGAAGATGGCGATGATGATGATGACGATGCGTGGCCTCCGTTTCGACTCGCCGGACTTTTTGATCCCTTCATGGACGACAGCCGTTTGGCAGTGCAACTTATTCGTTTGATAGACAACACGCTTGTAATTGGTGGTGCAGCTGGACAGGTAATGGCATGTTGCACATTGATGGAATGTGAATGTAGTATTTGAAAAGAAAAGCATTTTATAGGTTTGTATTTAACGAATCAACTTAAAGATACTTTACATCAAATGAAGATTAAGCATTCTTAATTCTCTTCTTTTTTCTACCAATGAAGATCATATATCCCAAAAGTGACCTTGTCAAGGTCATCCATCCCGGGAATGACAATCCTATACTCGATTTCTTTGGTCGCGGGTAGAGTGTCTTCATCTAGTGGATGCCGAATTATTTCTCTAGACATTGATCGCTCTGTGGAAGTTGTTAATGTAATGAAGGTGGCAGAGTTGATAGAGCGCCATATTTGGCACTGGATGGACGTCGGTTTGAATTCCACCGCTGTCACTAAATGCAGACTCTCGTTTGGCTTTGTCAAATGTCACTTTGCTAAAAACGAGTTTTTAGTAAGCAGTCAAAACCAAAGCGAAAACAATACTCAAAATGTACTTCTTTTGACCTAGTGAAGATTAGTCGTCCTGTTCATGGATAATCTTTGCTTTGTTCCATAGCTTACTACAACATTGTTTGCCAAGATTGTTATTATTTTAACACCCCTTGTTTTTTTAAAAAGGTTACCGTTTGGCAAATGTTAGACTTCGTTCCGCCGCTTCAATCAACTCCAATTGCTATCAAAACGGAAATGCCCGGGTTTCAGTGGAAAGGCCACGCACCGTTGAGTGTAAGTATTTTATCAATATTTTCCCAAAATATTAGTTTGAATTCAAATCTTGGGATGTTCATATTCCTAAGGATTTAGATAATGCTTATAAAATCCCAATTTCTACTGATGCTTATACTCTCAATTAGTGCACCTAACGACCTAGACAAACAGCGGTATAACTGGGTTCCTGCTTTGGCAGATAGGTGCAAGCATACACACCGGTAACTTTAAAGGTATTTTGAGATATACGTTTGCCATATGTGTAATCGTTGGGTTAAAGGATATAACTCTGACAAAAAATCAGGCGACTTCGTCAATGTTTGCAAACAGTGGCGGTGTTACAAGCATGCCGTCTATTAACCAAGAAACTTTGTCATTCTACTACTTTTGTTAGGTTTATCAAGCTATCGAAATCGATCGTTTAGTATGCCGTACAAATAGATATATACCATAATGAATGAACAATAAGTATTATGGAATTGTGCTCACTCTTAACTGTCAATTACATTGCTGTATACTCGACGCATGTTATTCCAAGTAGGACAATTTTAGCTGAAAACACCTTTGGTTGGAAAATATGAAATTATTTACAGCTATTAGGTTATTTTCCAGTTAACGTGTTTTGTATATTTTCTTATTTATAATTCTACTTTTGATAGTTTTATATGTTTTGAATAAATAGTGTGGTGGAGTGTGACCCAATAGCAAAAGACGCGGTATTTTGGAATAAATGATCAGGCTATTTTTTATTATTTATTTATTTTATTTTATGTTTGCTACTTTGAATGTTTTACAAGAAACATCTTTCAGCAGTGGACATTATAGCGAAGCCGAATGTGGGCCCGCATTTTAGTGCCAGTGATGGGATTCGAACCCATACCCACCGAGGTCCGAATTCGAGCGCTGTACCGCTAGACCACCCCGACACCCCGGCTTCATTAACAGTATTATATATATATATATATATATATATATATATATATATATATATATATATAACTATAATATCTTCGTTCCTGTTACAAAATTTAATACTAGCATTTTTTTCAAAATATCTTCAAAAAACATTTAAACATAGCAGAACATATCATCATAATTGATTTCAATGTGCTTTAAGATCAACTTTACCAGAAAATATGTCACTGCTACAAATACTTTCTTTCAATGCAAAATCTATTGTTGATAAAATTGATGATTTGCGTTTACTAATTAATGCGATAATTCATGTCAACAGTTGTGATTATATTAATTCAAAAATCCTGCCTAAACAAATAGATTGATGATGATTACCTTGTCTTACTTGATAATGACAAATTGATTAATTTGTCCAATTTTTTACTTTGTACTTTTATTTATTTATTTACTTGATAGCACTAATTTTGTACAAGCTAAATGTATCTCTATTGATATATTAAAGCTTATATGGATAAATAAATGAATGTTTTGAATAAATATTGTGATGGAGTGTGATTTAGTACTAAAAGACCTGGTTTTTGGACTGAGTGATCGGGTTATTGCTTTCTCTTATATATATATATATATATATATATATATATATATATACACATTATATTCCTTTTTTTAATAGCTTCGTTCCTGTTGCAAAACGGGTCAATTATTGAAAAGCGAGGAAGCCAATCGCAAGCCGCCTGCCCAACTGCAAGCAACGGGCGTCATTCTCATCCAGCCTCCAGCCCGCATAACAGCCCTCCAACTGACCCAATTGAACAGCAACCAATCGTCTGACCTTGCTTCAGGTCAGCACGTTCTGCTGGCCATCGGCACGCCACATGGCTTCGGCGTGACGTTTGTAGCCAAACCCCATTTACCTCCCGGCTTGTCGTCCGAATCGATTACCGAATTGTCGGCATGGAAAGCTCTGGCCCCACGCAGCCTATTGGCTGTTTCGACGATTCCCGACAATTTGGACGCTTTGCAAGAAGCGTTTGTTGGCGAAGGCTGGGCACGGCGACGAACGCGCGAGTTGAAAAAGAGTTTGCGTCATTCGTTTAGGCGAATCAAGCGCATGCGGTCGACACGAGCGTCTCAAGCTGCGACAACGGCCAAACCGATGGTTGCTATTAGTCGTGCTGGTATACGACGTACTGTTACGCAGGTAAAAATTATGGGTTTTTTAAAAATTGCACTTGACAGTGATAGGAACAAATTTGGTGACACCGTAGCCGGTCCCAAGTCTGGTTGAGAAAGGAGGATGAGGGTTTGAGCTTAAGATTAGCAACCTGGTCTTTCTGTAAAACAATATTTCTAACGAAACAACAAGACTATACCATTTTATTGAACTACGGCAAAAAAATGATTCCGATGATGGGGTTTGGCGAATGCACGAATATAACTTCAATCTGTGGTATGGACAATCTTCAATGTCCAATTATATGGAACAATCGTGCGTTGCACCACGCTTTTCAGACCGAGAGAGTTGTGAAAAGATTTTGTACATTGAACATTGGGCTTCCTTTCTACATTCACTCCAATCCCAGTCCCATAATTTAGAAAGAACATATGGAGCAACAAAATGATTTCATGTGGTTGCCAACATTTTTATCTAATCTCCCCGCCCACGAGACATTTATTTCAATTGTTTATTCCAAAACCGTTCTTGCTGTTCTTTTGGGCGCTAAACGTACAATTTGACCAAATAATGTTTTTCGCCTAATTGTAATGATGTCATACACTGAACAAGAATCAGTTCTTTTTAATAATAATAATAACAATGATAATACTCTCCATTTTTATTTTCCAACCTATTCCGCTCCTACAGTCCAATCCCATTTCGACCAATCAGAGCAGCGCAGCGCCTTTGGACGAGGCCGAACGCCGTGTGACTGGTCGGTCGGATACAAGCCAATTCATGCCATCGAACATGGAACGCGAAATTTGCGACCGTACACCCGACTCGGCCAACGTGGCCATTGTGTCGTGCTTCACATTCGGACCGCCCATGTTCCGCATTTCGCCGCAGGTGGCCAAACACACGCCCGTATCGATTGGTTCGTTGTTTGTGGGCACCAAGGCAGGCACGGTCAAGGTCTATTCCATTTTTGCCGACCGACATGACTTGGGGTCGTCAATGGACGTGGCCAAATTTCAGCTGCAATATTCGAAAGAGTTGATTTTGCAACATGGCGCTCCCGTATTGGCCTTGAGGCTGATCGATGCCAAGGTCAATACGCCGTTGTCTGTATCCAGTATGTCGGTGTTTGGAATTATTATTATTATTATTATTATTATTATTATTAGTAGTAGTAGTAGTAGTAGTAGTAGTATTATTGCAAAGCTTTTTTGCCTTAAAAATAACCAAGGGGCAATAGGATCACAGTTACAGCAAAAAACAACAACAATGTCCCATAATTCAAAATGAACATGGGACAACAAACGTTTTGTTTGATCTCCCATAAAACATTCATTTCAATTAGATCTTCCCGAATGGTTCTTGGATAAGGTTTCTGTGGTCTACTCCAACCTTTCTTTTACCATTTTCAATTGGCCATTCCAAAACCGATCTTGTTGCTTTTTGGGCGGTAAACGTAGAATGTGACCAAGTAATTTTCTTCGTCTAGTTGTAATGATGTCATGTAGTGAACGAGAGTCAGTTCTTCTCATAATCTCATTACTTAAAATGTGATTGTGTCAGGTAATCTTTAAAATACTTCTAAAACATTCGCCATTTGATCAATCTTGTCTGTTCGGTTCCACGTTTCACTCCCAGTTATTGCCGTAGGAATGTTTATTGATGCGTACAAACGAAGTTTTGTCTTCAGAACATGACCATATTGATTTGAGTTTAACATGGAATACACGATCTATATTCATTTATTGTGGCTGGTGATATAGTCACTTCTTCATTATTAAGCAATTGAGTCCAATAGTTTGATGAGCATAACAAGTGTAGAATAATAACGAGGTTTTGTTGGCTAATAGACGGAATTCTTGTGGTGTTTGCAAGGATTGGTGAATTCGTCTAATTTTTCGTCAGGGTTATTTATTTCTTTTAGCCCAAGGTCGCAAGACATCTTCTAAGTACCCTTGACTATTTGTTTGTACATGAAAGTGTGGAATCAGAATTATCACCATTACTCTAACCTCAACAATTAAAGTTCTCAATGTGCTACTTATTCTTGGACATTGAAATAGTTTTCATTGTTTCTCAATCTATTCATCTTGAAACAGTTGACTCATTTTAGCATAATATAGAGTTGCTCTATTGAAATCAAACTTTTTGTATCTATGATTTTATTGTTTGGGCATCTTCAAGCAGTTGCATGCACACGCACCCATCCGTATGTAAAGTATATCTATTTTTAAAAGTAAAATTATTGATTCGATGTATTTTTGCATATGAGATAATAGCTGAATCAAAGATAGTAAATTATCGATTACTAACGCATACATAACGTATGCATATGTATGTATATATATATATATATATAGTGTATACACATATGTATATATGTCTAATATAAACAAGCAAGAATTATTTCTAAAGTGGATGTGCGAACCTAATCAGCATTGTTTCCATATTGCACATATTTGTGTGCGAGGCACGTACCTAATTGTATGTGTCTATTTGTTGAGACTGTGACAGTCACTTTTAGTGCAATGTCTCATTTGGTATGTGGGCTTTCAATATTATCATAATTGCTGTGTGTATATCCACTTAAGACAGTCATACTTTGAGTTGTGTGTGGGATATGATGAATGAATGGGGGAATTCGTTGGCAGTGTTGAAATCTATGTCATTATTCATTGTGGTTAGTGACAGTAGTTACCTATTCATAATTTCTATATTTATACGGCATATTAAACGATCGACTTTGATGGCTTGATAAGCATAACAAATGTAGAAGAATAACGACGTTTTTTGGTTAGTAGATGGCACAACTCGCCGTAAAGATTGACGAGGCTATTTGAATATTTCTTAGTCTATGGTATTTATATAACTAAAAACACATTTTAAGTATCCTCAGTGTATGTTGCATTCATGACAACCGCTGGATGCTAATGATCCTTGAGGATTTCTAATAATTGCAATATTCCTGACTGTTCCTCCTCCACATGGTGCAATCTGGACAAGGTGCCCATAGGCATGCAGACTAATAACAGCTGGAATCGAGTACACAGCAGTGTAGCGTATTTCCGCTTAAAATCAAAATATCAACTATATTTCTGCAATTTTCAAAACTGCTGCACAGGTTTCAATCATAGTGCAGTTGATGTTACCAAAGCCCCCACCTTCCCCTCATTGGTTGTCGTAAGCGAAGAACAAGTGCGCATATTCAACTTACCCAACTTACATCTGCGACACAAAATTCGCATTACCGCAACTGACGGTTTTCGTATTAAAACCGCTTCCCTCGTAGGATTTCGGGTCCCCAAATCTTCCAGTAAAACTGGTGGCAAAGATGGTGAGTTTTGAAACCATTTTTATTATTGTTATTATTATCACTTCTAATATATTTTTATTATTATTACTGTTATAATAATAATAATTATACTGTTATTATTATTTTTCTGAATTAAATTACAAATATCTGTAATTAGTATTTGTTAGGTTATTATTATTATTATTACAAAACCCTTTTGCTTTAAAAAAAAATAAGCATAGGGCAATAAGATAACAATTACAGTAAAAAATAACAAGAACAAAGTCTCGTAGTTCAAAGAGAACATGAGACAACAAAATGTTTCTATGTATTTGAACATTCTGCCAAACGTTTTGCTTGTGCCCATGAAACATTCATTTCAATTAGATCTTCCCGAATAGTTTTTAGCCAAGTTTTCTTTGGTCTGCCAACCTTTCTTTTACCATTTACAATTGTCCATTCCAAAACCGTTCTTCCTGGTCTTTCGGGCGGTAAACGTAGAATTTGACTAAGTAATTTTCTTCGTCTAATTGTAATGATATCATGGAGTGAACGAGAGTCAGTTCTTTTCACGATCTCATCATTTGAAATGTGATCGTGCCAGGTAATCTTTAAAATACTTCTAAGACACCGGCGATGAAATACATCCACCATCTTATCAATCTTGTCCGTACGTTTCCACGTTTCACTCCCATATATTACCGTAGGAATGATTATTGATGCGTACAAACGAAGTTTTGTCTTCAGGCGAATTTAAGAATGCTTAGTTATACTATTATTATTATTATTATTATTATTATTATTATTATTATTATTATTATTATATTATTATTATTTTTTTAATGAATGTTATTGTTATGACTTAAATCACAAATATCTGTAATCGGTGTTTGTCTGGTAGGCGGTGAAATGTACACTCATGTTTTATCAATTAATGATTAATGTTATGATGAGAGCGTTTGCGTTTAGATACCAATAATGTTTTTTGCTATTTGTATATTATTCGGGATGCAATGCAAATTTAGAATTAACAACTGTGGTTGATGTTGTTGAGTATATGAGGCATTTCGTTTTTATAAAATATGTAAGGCAATTGTTTTACCTGCCCCCTCACCCATCCATCCACCCTACGTTGTGTCACTTTTGACCCTTTTCTTCAATTTTTTTCGCCCTTCAGCCGACTCGATTAACGCCGACTTGGACAAGTCGACCGTTTCGAACAACTCGTCGGCATCGCAGCTCGACTGTTCGTCGATGGACTATTCGCTGGTCTTTACAAACGTCGGCGGTCAGTCGGTCGTACTGCATCTGCCCCAACTCAAGCGACTCGACACGTTGGCCATGATGGACGCGAGCGACGTCGTTGCTGTCAGTTCGGTCCAATTCTCCGAGTCAGGCTGTTCCGATTTGACCAGTGCCGGCTATGTCAATGGACCGGCTTTGGGTTTCTATCAGACGGCGTCCGGTCAAGTAAGACACATGTATTGATTGAGTGATTTGATTGGTGCTATTTGGTTTTTGACTAGGTAAATAGACACAGCATGTTAAAACTGTTGAAGATACGTTTTAGTAGCAACATCATTTCGACGGTGTGGTCATAAAACATAAATGCTTTTCTATAAAATCGATACAATATATTTGGAATGTTAATCTTGATCTTGAGAATTTGAGTCAATATTATAATGTCTCAATTTCCAATAATAGAGATTTCCCTGATTCTGTGCCTTTATGGACCGAGTGCACAGCAGTATAACTGGGATTTTGCCTTGGTAGATGAATGCAACATGTATTGAAGATAATTAAAATGCATCTTACGATATATCAATACCATATGTAGCTGTTAGGCTAAGGAAGATAATCTTGACTAAAAATCAGGCGGATTCGTCAATTTTTGCAACGAGTTTCGCCGTCACAAGGATGCCGTCTAGTTGCCTCCAATCGTTTGACATATAAAATAATAAAGAGTTGACGATGTCACTATTATAAGCTCAGTTGTTGGCTGGATGGATGGAGAGATTAATGATTTATATGAGTAGATATTGTGTATTTCGTTTATCTTTCTACAAACACTTTAAAAAAATTTAATTGCTTTGCCTGGTCTGCGATCTGTGCATTTTTCAATAAAAGAAAATCAATAAAGGGCATTTATTTATATATACATGCCAATTCTCATGATTCTAAGGATTAAAGTAATGCTTATCACGTCTCAATTTCCAGTGAAAGTAATATCCTCGACGTGGTACATTTTGGACTTGGTGCACCCAAACACAGCGGTATAAGTGGGCTTCCGCTACGGCGGGTGGGTGCTAACATACACCTAGGATACTTAAAAGGTGTCTCAAGTTATAAGTATACAATATATAGCCGTTTGGCTAAGAGAAATAACTGACAAAAATCAAGCGATCTTGTTAATCTTTGCGAACAGTAGAAGTGTTACAAATGAAGAAACTTCGTTATTCTTCTACATTTGTTACGCTTATCAAACCATTGAAAGCGATTGTTTGATGTACCAATATAGAAATAATGACGAGGTGACTACGTTCCCAGCTAGAATGAAAAATAAATTATTGCCATGTGCCGGAGGGTCAGAGTACGGGACTCAAAGCTGAGTATAGATGGACTTGAGCTCTTCTACCGGCCCTCGTTCGATGTGGAATATTTAGCGAAAGCAAACGAAGGATCGTATTTAGTGCCAATGGTTGGGATTGAACCTAGATTCGGGCCGAGCGCTGTATTAATAGGCAAGGTTCAATCATTGTTAAGTCAAGTTTTCGATGCTATCAACTTCCAATGAAAGGAAGTGGTGCAATTTTCCCATTACTTTAATTTTCCAATATTGTACTTTTTTCTCTGCTCCCATCCACAAAAAGCTGTCCTTGTTCGATTTCGTTCGCACCGGACAAAAAGCCAGTCTTCTGGGAATGTCCTACCGCGCCGTTTACCGTCTTCCTGCCGGCTCGCCCAACCGATGTCCGACAACCGCAAGTATGCCTCCTATTGCTGGTTTGGTTCATCCACAGCATGTCAAACAGACGAACATAATAAACGGCAGTCATATTGAATCGCCGGCGAATGTTTCTTCGTCAACGTCCGGTTCACAGTTGGGCAATTCCGGTCTTTATTCGCCAGTGAATTCGTCCACTTCCAGTCGGTTTGAAAATTTGCGGTATGTTGGTGTTTTGTAGGTTTAGTTTGATATGGTCACTTTTTATTATTTCGATATTCGGGTGGAATGCTAATGATCCTGAGGATTTGAGTAATGCTTATAAAGTCTCAATTTCCAATGATGGTGATATTCCTGACTGTTAGTCCTCCACGTGGTGCATCCTGGACTAGGTGCCCCTAGGCATCTAGACTAATAACAACAGGGTCCGAGTGCACAGCGTTATAACTGGGCTTCCGCTACGGCGGGTGGGTGCGAATATACACCCAGGATACTTAAAAGGTATCTAAATGTATACGTATATTATATGTAGCCCTCGGCTAAGGGAGATAACCCTGACAAAAAATCAGGCGGCCTCGTCAATCTTTGCGAACAGTGACGCCGTTACAAGGATGCCGTCTACTGGCCAAGAAACTTTGTTATTCTTCTACATTTGTTATACGTATCAACCCTTCGAAGTCGATCGTTTAATATGCCGTATAAATATGGGAAATCAATGAAGGGATGACTATGTCACCAACAAAAATGAACTATTATTATAAGGCAGGGGTATAGAAAAACATATTAGTCTTCGTTTTACATAAAACATTACCCGAATTTATGAAGTATGTACATATGTAACTTATGTAATTTATAGAATACTTATTATTATTATTATTATTGGTGCTTAAATGCTTCACGAGAAACGTTTGTCTAGTTATTAAAATTGTATGAAAAGAACACATTAAAAATGTACATATTTTTAATTTAGGATTCATATATAGAGTTTGTGCATTGAGGGACTTGAAATTGCGAATCAGGTTTTCACTTATGTACCAAGATGACTGGAATGACTCGAAACTACATTTGGATTCCATTAAATACTAACCTGTTTGTGGGGCTTTGTTCAATATCCACCAAATAAAAAGTACTTTTGTATAAAAAAGGTTTGGGCTTTTAGTTCATATCGATTGACAATTAATTATTTTATGGTGATGCAAATAGTTTGATAAATGGCACATATAATAATAATTATTAAATCTTTTTTACAGTTTATAAAATGTGGTGGTATGTCTCGATTATTGGTCAATTAAAGTGCTAAATTGCCTACACGTAAATATTTATTAGCTATATCGACCGCATTACGGAATTCCGATTTTTTCAATTGTGATAAGCGATAATGTCAGTAATTTGTGTTCTACTGGTCTGAATTTGAATTATTTGTGTTGGTTGCCCTTGTTCTGACTTTAAATTTTTGGCATTGAGGATTTTTTACATTAAAGATTGAACTCTCATTGTAATTGTCCTCCTGTTTTCAATTTGCTACCTTAGTTTTCTAAAATAGATCTTTCCCTTATTGTTTCTTTAGCATTGTTGTTTTTAGAGGTCAGATTGCTAACCTTTCGTTCCAACCCTCCTTTCTCAACTGGATTTGGGACCGGTCAAGGTGGAATAATAATAATAATAATAATAATAGTGATAATAATAATATTATTAATATGGAAGCATATATTTTACTTTGTTTGTCGTACATTTAGAAATCGCCTATCCTAATTCCGCACTAATACTCATCTCCCTCCTTACTGGAATGTACTCATCCGCGTACTCAATGCTTGTCTATCCAGATAAATTGAAATATTCAAACCTTGTTTAATTGTCCTGCTGCGCCCTCATCCCCAAATACATATCAACAATTTTGTCTCAAACGAAATAAATTTGTGTTCGCTCGGTTCAATTATTATATATATATATATATATATATATATATTATATATATATATTGTTCTCATGCTGCTTTATTTTCCTTTTTTTGTTTCCAAACTTCAAATAAAAACTGACTTTTTTTAAATTGAATTTTGTGTGACCCTTTTTATTTGCTTTATTTTATACCCGAATTGACGCTTATTCTACATTTCCAACTAATGACAACGTCGAACGAGTTTGTTTATTTATTTGCGCAATTATTTTGTCATTGTTTTCAATAAATACTAATAACTACAGTTAATTTGATGTTTTAATGATGTTCATTTGGTACAATTCGAATTGTATACTATTTGAGTGAAATTTGTTGTTCCGTTTGTAAGAGATGACTTTTTTCTATTCATAAATTTGTATATTTCGGCATGGTTGTGTGTGTGTGTGTGTCTGTGTGTGGAATTATTTATTTCATTGCCAATTTTCATTTGAATGGTTGGTTTGTGAATACAAATTTTTCATGTAAATGATTTCATTTGCCAAATGTAATAATGATGGTTACAATTTGACATTTTATTTGCATGTGGACGGGTTCAATAGATACGATAGAATGATTAATAGGATCTTTTATCAGCAATTGTCCAGAGTCGGTTGTGATACTAGTTGGTATCATATTTTATTTATTGTCATTATTGCAGTTGTTGACATATTAAACAATCGATTTTGATGGATTGCTAAGGACGACAAATGTAGAAGAATAATGAAGTTTCTTGGCTGGTAGACGGTATCATTGTGACGGCACTACTGTTTGCAAAGATTGACGAGGTCGCCTGGATTTTTGTCATAGTTATTTCCCTTAGCTCAAAAGCTATATGTGGTATACACATACCCTAAGCACCCAATCCGTATAGAATTTCAATCTTTAAAGCCGAAAATGTAATGTACAATCCAGTGGAACAATCTTGCTCTTGGGAACGAAATGATTGTAAATAATGTATAATAATAAACTATACGTTTGGTTGTTTCTTTTTGCAAACCCTATATTTCTGAGAACTACAAGCTTTTCCAATTTATTCTGCGGCTTACAATTTTCGATAATTTCTTACTAACATGAGTAAATTAGTAGAACAAACCTAGATATTAACCGCTTTTGTAAATTAGTACAAATATCACCCCCTCCACCGACACCAATCTGTAAACTATTCTCATATATTTTGTATATAATTTCTACAAAGGAGGTAATGGACATTCGCTTCTTACAATTCTATTGGGAGTCCGTTTGTTACAAACGACTTACTCTTTTTTTTATCTAACTCGGAACGTTTTCAAAAATCTACACAGTAAACTGTTTAAATTTAGTTTACAAGTACCAAAGCAGCCAATAAACTTCGTTATTCTTTTGTTTTTAACGTTTATTAAGCCAACGAAATCGATTGTTTATTATGCCGTACAAATATAGAAACAATAGAGTGAAGACGTAGTTAGCAACCATTATAAAAAAATTGTTTATTGAGTACCAACCATTTGTCTTCATACTTGTTTGTCCAAAATATATTGTTTCATTCGTATTGATGTGAAATTGATAAAGTGTAGTTTCGGAAGCCAATGTACACATTGTATTATGTTTTGACGGAAATGTAGATTATTATTCCTATTGTCAAATTGACATTTGGCATTATCGTGTTTATAAAAATATTTGGGATTATTAATGTAAACAAAAATGAAAGATAATTGAGTTTTACAATAATTACAGAACAATATTTAAATTTATAGATGTTTTTGTAACGTGGCTATTGAAAAATTGCATAAAATTATGAATCTATCGAAAATGCCATATGAATAATTTATACTAACAAATTCTTAGTTTAGTATAAGTAAAAAAATAAATACATTTTTGAATACATTGTATATTTGGAAAAAATAATTTATTCAAAGTATCTTTTTTAAAATAATAGCTTGATTTATACATGGTTTAATTGTCTGCTCAATTCAACTGCCATTTACTAAATACTGTCGGTAACACACGTACACATTGATTGTGGTTGATCACGTGATTATATCTTCATTAATATTTCTATATGTATACCCCTATGGCTTGATGAGCGTAACAAACACACAGGTATGACAAATGTTTTTGGCTAGTACATGACCTTTGTGTACTTGAGCCACTGTTAGCAAAATTGATAAGATTATTACGATTGTCTTCCTTAACCCAACGGCTAAATATGGCCTATGTACAGCTTAAGGTAACTTTCAACTACTCTGGACGTATGCTTGCAACCATCCTCCGAATCGGAAGCCAAGTTATACCCCATTGTGTTAGTCTAAGTGCTTGTGTTCACCTAGTCGAGAATGCGCCACGTGAAGGTGACGGTTAGGAACATCATCGTCGCTGGAAATTGGGATTTTGAAAAGCATTAGTCGAATCGTCAGGATTATTACAATCCCAATATGCGCACAAATTGACATTGCAATCATGATCTTGGTTGCAATTTTTTCCTATCCATTGCCTATATGTTTTGTCAGGGTTATCTCCCTTAATCTAACAGCTACATATGGTATACGTACATCTTAAGATACCTTTTAAGTATCCTGGATATATGCTTGCACCTACCCGCCGCAAAGGAATACCAGTTATGCCGTTGTGCACTCGAACCCTATTAGTATTAGTCTAGATGCCTTTTAGCATGTAGTCCAGGTTGTACCACATGGAGGATGAACAGTCAGAAATATCACCATCATTGAAAATTGAGACTTTATAAGCATTACCCAAATCCTCAGGATCAATAGCATTTGTTGTAATCACAAGTCATATTTGCAGCTACCTGTATTATGTCAAAATATTTAATACAACGCTAGGTTATGGTGGAAAAGACTTTGTTTAACACTAACAACTGGTTTCAAAAATAAAATTTATTTTTATTTAAATGTTATCTATTCAAATAGATACACTTTTTTTAAATAAAATTTCCATCCTGTAGGATTGTGCGCTAGTTCAACATCATCATCATCATCATCATCATGTTACATTGAATTAATTGGTATTTTTTCCAAATGATTTCTTCATATTCTCTTCCAAAAATTGTTGACGTTCGTCCAAAGGCCATGTAGCGATGTCTTTCCATTTCTCCATATTGCTTTTTGTAAAGTCGACAATTTCGTTAATTTCGGGCAAAACTTGGCCAATTAGTGAGAAACAGGGCAGGCAGATAAATTGAATAAAGCCAATCTAAATGGGGACCCGGGGGGCATTTATTAGTATTATTATTACATTTGGCTTTAATAATTCACTAGAAAAAGACATTTAGCTTATATATACATTTTTGCCATTAATTATAAAAAGATAATAATTACAACAAAAAGTACGAATAATAGGAATAAAATGAATTATACAGAATTATATTACAGACAATGAATATGAATATAATCAATGCGCTGCAACTGTGGTTGGAAAAAAATCACTGTACTTTGAATTGAGTGAGAGTTACATTATTATTATCATTTATTTTTACTGCTTTAAACATGTGTCAGCAAAGCCCACATTTAGTACCGATGATGGGGGAGGAGTCGAACTCATGCCCACCCAGATTCGAGTGCTGTACTGCTAGACCACCTCGGCACAAGCAGCATAAATTGGTTTAAACAGATGTGGGTGTAGAAAGATGTGCTTCAATCAATTTGGTAGAGGCTCATTTCTGTTTAATTCTAGATTCTGTTATGTATTTTTGTTAGCACAAAAAGTAGTAGTAGTTTTTTCCAATTATTGTAAAGTCTTGACAAAGAGTCACATTTTTGTGTATCGTTTAATTCTAATGCTGGTAATAATCCTGGTTCTAAATTTTTGCACAGTACAACATCATTGTTAGCGATAAACGAAATTTAGGAATGACCTTACAAAACTATCAGGCTGCCCAATTTTCAACAGGAAAACAATTAAGGACTTTATCCAAAGTCTGACAGCTAGTAGCATTGGACTACTCTTTACAACAAATGTTGTACGTTACAAAAAATTTAATTGGTCGAAATTTCAGTTAATTTTATTGGATGTGGAGATTGATTGTGATTGTTCTTTGATTGGTTCATTTTCAATTGAGCTGTAATTGGATGTTATGTAGTTTATCTAGAATGGGCAAATTTAGGAGTATTAATCTTAGGGTCAACAAAGTAGACAAATCCCCTAACCCCAAAAAAGTTGTCATCTTCTCCAAAAGCGTCAAGTATTCCGGATGGATCTACGGTGTTCATGATATGAAGGTATCTTTCCAAAACCTTTACTCTAACCAAAAAGCAAGAGGCCTCGTCAGTGTTTTGTTAGACACTAATACCATTGCAAAAATGTAATTTCACAGTCAAGAAGTGGTGTTACGGCGAAATTATTTGCAATTAGAAAAAAAAACTGTTTCAAATCTTGGAAGTAATGAAAAATGACTTTGTGTCAACATCTAACCCTACCGTAGTCGATCCCAAGTTCAGTTGAGAAAGTGGAACGTTTTGAGCACAAGGTTAGCAACTTGGCTAAAGAAACTACACGAGAAAACCTTTCTATTAAACTGTGGTAAAGAAGTGAAAACAGCATGATTTCAATGACGGGGTTCGGCGACGTATACGCCATCTTTCAAGTCAAACATTTAATGTACAATCCAATGGAAAAATCTTGCATTATCCTACGCTCCTTAAAGCAAAAGAATTTTAAACACAAATAACATCTGATAAGCGATAATGATAGCATTTTTAAAAATAAGCATACTGAATAAAAAATCAATTGAAGACAAACTAACCTGACCGTTAGCTAAATCCGCCGATTCATTACGATCCATTAGAGCCAGTGGCTTTAAATTGCTAGCTTTTTCTTCATCACCCTGCATCGTGCAATAGAGATGGTGTATGATGAGGC
The DNA here is from genome assembly GCA_025895645.1 of Cardicola forsteri. Lineage (NCBI taxonomy): Eukaryota > Metazoa > Platyhelminthes > Trematoda > Strigeidida > Aporocotylidae > Cardicola > Cardicola forsteri. The sequence continues at coordinate 309,732 of JAKXYG010001355.1, read as the reverse complement.
ATTGGTTTACATAATAATAAATGTAGCTTAGTGGTGTGTGTGTGTGTGTGTGAACTTGGACTGTGCTTTTGCATTAGACTAAACGTTGAATTCAAATGGCCACGTTGTAACAATTATTTGTGTAAGAACATTTAATATTGGTACATTTCTGATATTGGTAACTCATACAATGTAATGACTTTTTTTTTAATCGCCCTACTCTTTTCACTAAGAAAATTCTTCATTATTCAACGCATAAAAATATGTGGTTTATAGTTAAAGATAAAACTCATTAAATTAACAATTAAAAAATAGGTATAAGACATTCATTGGTTTATTAAGTGAATCAAACACAGCTAAAAAGGTTGAGAAACTAGATTCGTAGATAGATTTACCACCAGCACCAATCGCGGTCCTTGTGTATGGTGGCTTTGTCAAATGTTCATTTGCTAAACCAAAACGTTTTACTACAAAACAAAAAATGAAAACGTACTATTAATTATGCAAGTGGTACGATATACAGCCAAAAAGAGTGCAATGCTTTCGTACTACTAACTAAGTTGTTCTTACAAAACATTGCAGTATCAACGAGGCACAAGCCGTTACGTCGTCAAACTGTAGCGGGATGGTTGAGTGGTACAACGTTGGATTCGAATTTAAGTGGATATAGACTCGAGTACCACCACCGGCACTATATGAGGGTCGTCATTTATCCCTGTTAAAATGTCCACTTAGTCAAAAATGTTTGGGAAGCATTCAAACAATGGTAAAAATAATATATATATATATATATATACATATATATTCTAATGGCTAGATATGCGCTAAATATCCACACGCTGACAAGAAAAATAGATAAATAATCAAACTTATTTTTATAAAATAATTCAAATTGTTTTTAGTTTGTACTAAATTGCATCAAGTGCTTACTTGCAACCAAAATTCTTGCATAATTAGCAAAACAACACCGAGTTGTACGTCCCACGGTTTGTACATTGCACACAGATCGCAGGTTGTCATTATGATATTTATGACCACCAATCTTGAACACAAGTCAAGAATGAGATTATTATTTTGACAATTCATCATTATAATGCATAAAATTATTTATAATTACAAGTCTTGATTCCAACATTGTTGGTAAAAAAAATTATTCACTTGTCTTGTCTACAAAAGTGAATCCGTACTAACAACGATTTAAACAGTCTACGCTTTGTAAACAACCGTACATATATTTTCGAATTCTTTTTCATAAATCCTAAAGGATAACTTTTGTACATTCCGAGAAAAGTCTATGAATATCAATTTTTACGGTTGGCTATGTGGAACATTTATAACATAAACTACAGAAGCATTAAAACAAGCATTCATACATTGCTTTTCAATAGCCCTAATTTTAATGTTACAAATGTTTTTAATGTTTCTTTTCTTTAAAAGTAGACTATTTGTAGAGGAAATTTTTTATGTTACACAATATTGCAATTTACAAGATTGTATTAATGTGAAAATAAGCTGCTGAAGACCAAACTTCGTTTGTGAACATTAATAATCATTTCTACGGCAATAAGTGGGAGTGAAATGTGGAACCGAACAGACAAGATTGATAAAATGGTGAATATTTTTCATTGCGGCTGTTTTAGAAGTATTTTAAAGATTACCTGACACAATCACATTTTAAGTAATAAGATTAAGAGAAGAACTGACTGTCGTTCACTACATGACATCATTACAACTAGACGAAGAAAATTACTTGGTCACATTCTACGTTTACCGCCCAAAAAGCAACAAGATTGGTTTTAGAATAGATGATTAAAAATGGTAAAAGAAAGGTTGGAGTAGGCCACAGAAACCTTATCCAAGAACCATTCGGGAAGATCTAATTGAAATGAATGTTTTATGGGAGATCAAACAAAACGTTTGTTGTCCCATGTTCATTTTGAATTATGGGACATTGTTGTTGTTTTTTGCTGTAACTGTGATCCTATTGTCCCTTGGTTATTTTTAAGGCAAAAAAGCTTTGCAATAATACTACTACTACTGCTACTACTACTACTACTACTACTACTACTACTACTACTACTACTACTACTAATAATAATAATAATAATAATAATAATAATAATTATAATATTAATAATAATTATAATAATAATAATGATAATAATAATAATAATTATAATAATAATAATAATAATAATAATAATTATAATAATAATTATAATAATAATAATAATAATAATAATAATAATAATAATAATAATAATAATAATAATAATAATAATAATAATAATAATAATAATAATAATAATAATAATAATAATAATAATAATGCTTCTAACCCAAGAAGTTTAAAGAAATAATTAAAAACCATGGTCATAACTTAAATTGTAAATGACTTTATTATGTATTTATTATTATTTTTAAAACCATTTCCCCTGAAAAGTATAAAGCAACAGGTTTTATAGGTACATAAAACTTTCGGCTTTGAATGGTGTGCATGTCGAAGATTAAAAGTCTATTTGGATTTTGCCGAATCCCGTCATTCGAATCATGCTGTTTTCGCTTCTTTACCGTAGTGTGTCTTGTTGATGTTTATTTAGAAATATTTTTACAGAGGCCAGATTGCTATTCTTGGCCTCAAACCATCCCCCTTTCTCAACCAAACTTGTGATCGAATATGGTAAAGTTTTTTGTATTTATTTTTATATATTTATCTATTTTCGTTAATAAAACTTACTTTTGTAACAAGTTATGTAGATTTTTTTAGAAGTTATATTAAATTGTGGTATTTGTGCCTTAATGATAGAATAAAAGTTAATGCATTATTGAAGTTATTTTTGAAAACAGTATTTCTTACTGACTATTGTTCAAATATATTATGCAAGCTGAACGCTGGCTAGCATCACTGTATCTATTTTGCCATCTCAATGGCTTAATACATCGTATTAATAACGGCCTAAAAATTCCAGTTAAAGCTGCATTCTAATTACTTGTAAGCGCCTGACGAGAAGCATCCAGTGAAAACCTTAGCAACTCGCATGTTGTATTTCAAGGTCACACCGCCCTAATTACAATTCAAGTCACTTGCTGCCGTGATACTCTATACAAGTGTCCAAATATGAAATCGCCGATACTAAATGTGGACCTTCGATTGACTTTGCTAAATATTCACTTGCTGAAAAGCATGTTTGCCCACCCCTACCCCACCCTAAAACAAAAACAAAAGTAAAAAGCATATTTTTGTGAGAAACAGTATTGTTTAAAAAAAAAAATACCTGTGCATTGTTCTCGACCAATTGAGACCGCCTTCTGATTGTATAATCTCTTGCAATTTGGTTTTCTCCTTTGTGAATATTGCCAAGTCGGTAGCCAAAATGCAATGTTTGATTAAACCCAAAATCTGACAACAAAATACAACAATCGATCAAATTTATATGACAATTTGAATTATACATTTATATTGGTTAATGAAAAAGTTATTGTATCTTGGCAAACTTGTCAAATGTTTTCCGATGTAAAAAAAACACAATAGACGTAAAAAAATAATGGAGTATGTTGCTTAATAAAGAAACATTGAAAACAACTGTCTGAGGTTTAACCAAATGGTTAAGTGTCGTGTAGGTATAATTAAAATACTTTTGTAGTACCTTGGATATGCATAATTACATTTGTCTTTTAAAGACAGAGCACAAATATATTGCTGTGCAGTCCATAGCTTTTATGACTCAGTTTCTGTTTACCCGTATTCCTCTAGAGAAAATAAAAATTTAAACTCATTCTATATATATATATATATATATATATATATATATATATAGTGTAGGTGCACGAGTTTCTGTCATTAAATCATTTTTTTATTGTTTTTGTTTTGTTTTACTTGAGGCTAATTTGTTTTTTTCATAATAACTTGAATGGTTACAAATCATAATTAATAGGTTGGTAAATTATTTATAAACAAAAATATTTGTTTTTAAAGTTGTTAAATAAATAGTATTCAAACAAAAGGTTTATGTCACTTATACTTATATATATAACTTATATATATATATATATATATATATATATATATATATATATATATATATATATATATATATATATATATATATATATATATATAGAATAATCCACTTACAGTTCCATAAGGAATGTGTTTAAAATGTTCAAAAATGTTCATACTCTGTTGCTACAATTATATATAAATAAATAAATATATATATACACGCATCAATACTTCACTAATTATTAATGGCGTTGAACAATGGCTTGAAACGTTCAAACAATAATATAAAGTTTAAAAAAATGTTAAAAATATTCAGTCTAGTTTATTGACTGTGTTGATAAACTTAGAAATAGCATACAAATGGAATGGCATAGGTAGACCACAGACTCAAAACTGGACAAACACAAGTTTGAGTCACACCATTGGCCTACTAAATGCGACGCCCTCGTTTGGCTTCGCTCAATGTCGTTGGCCCTTTGCATAATCATTAAAGCAATAAAAACAATATACAATAAACCAACTTGTAGAACCGTGACTGTCATGTTAAAATGATGATGTTCCATTGTCGATGTACTGTACAGTGCTGCCAATGGCGTCGAACAATTTTTCATATAACGATTATCTCGGCCACGATGATCGATATCATGGCATAGGCAAGAGATGAAAATACAAATTTTCTGCAATAAGAAAGAGGAAAAAACTAGCTAGTTCAATAACATAAAATATTATTATTAAATTAAAATTTTTTGATAGGCATGCAAAGAGACAGGAAGAGACAGCAAAATTGTATTCAAATAATGCACAACGTAATTAATAATTTTAATTGAGTAATAATTATATATATATATATATATATATATATATATATATATATATATATATATATATATATATATATATATATATATATAATTACTAATGAAACACGCGTTTATACTGGTTTTAACGTACAGAAATACAGGATATGAAACAAAAGGTTTACAAATTATAATTATAGTAATTATAAGTTACTTAAATTCAAAATCTTTTTTCAAGTTTTCTATATATACTTATAATACATATTAAGCCACTTAAATTATGTTTAAAATTAAAATTTTGTTTGACTGAAAATAGTCAAATTGAATAATAATTCAAATTTATCAGAATAATGGAAGGCGTTAGACTTGAACGCAAGTGATTTAAGTTTTGCCACCAGTACTACGATGAACTCTTCATAGATCTTCACTTAATGCCAATTTGCTATAAAACGTTTATCGTAAAACATTTAAACAATAAACCCATTCGTTTATTCATTTCTATATTTGCACGGCATACAACAACAACAACAACAACTACTACTACTACTACTACTACTACTACTACTACTACTACTATTACTACAAGTAACAACCATTTAATATTTTGATAGGAAACTCATCTTTCAGCAGTGGACAATTTAGCGAAGCCAAACATGGGTCCGCATTTAGTACCAGTGATGGGATTCGAACCCATGCCCACCCAGGTCCAAATCGAGCTCTGTATGCTATACCACCTTTGCATGAGATATATATATATATATATATATATATATATATATATATATATATATATATATATATATATATATATATATATATATATATATATATATATATATATACGTCTGTAACTAACTTCAATCAATGTAAAGGCATGTTTTGATTTTTTCAAAATGTAATAGGCAGAATGAGCCACGGAAAAGGCATGATCCCAATTGTGATAAATGACATTTCGATAATTTTTGCGAATCGTTAAAATAAAACGAATTAGGGTTGCTTTTTCGAATCTAGGCCCCGAAAAAGAAAATTGGAAATTATCGTCACGTCAATTGGAAAAAGAAACAATAATTTGTATTGATTATTATTATTATTATTTATGGTAAACACATTAATTTTTTATGTTCTCATTGTTAGGTTGATTAGTCACGACACAAGTTGGTGTTTATGTTTTGACTCATGCAAGTTACACATTAGACAAATGTAACATAGGCATTCATATAGGTATACATTTAAAAAAAAAGAACTGGCATAATTATTTTAGTAAATAATAAAACTAATTACAAAAACACACAACAAAGATTAATGTTTCTATTTGTGTCATTTTTAAAGCATTGTACGTGTCGGTTAGACAGGTCTGTGTGTCCTTATTTGACCTTGTATAAATATGACCAAACAAGGAACCTCGAAGCTGAACTGAGTATAACTTTAGTGTAAACACACTATTGTCTTGCACACTATTAAGCAAGACACGACAGAGAAAAATCGCAATCTTTTTTACTATGAAGAGTGTGGATCAGATTGGTTTTTGTTTCTAATCCTACTTTACATATTTGGCATCAAAAATCTTGCATATCCAAGACTAAGTTTTCTTCCGGCTTTTGCATAACTATGTCATTGAAATAATACTTTTAATTTTTTGCCGTAGTTTGTTGTTTAGTTGGAAATAATAATTGTTTCTCAAAAGAAACCAGGGACTGTGCTAACTTTACACTCTAGCAGTCAGGCGAAAACATTATTATTATTTCATTTTTACTACTTTGAATGCTTTACCGAGAAACATCTTTCAGCAGTTGACATTTTATCAAAACCGAAGGTGGGCCGGTGGTGGGATTCTAACCCATACCCACCTAGGTCCAAGTCGAGCGCTGTACCGCTAGACCACCTCGGCACATACATGCATGTATCATTTCTATATTATTAAGCTATTACAAAACCTTTCGCTTCAATAACATGTACAACAAGATTGTTCTGTCATTGTAAAGAAATACACATGTCAATCATATGAACAGCTCAATAATATATATAGCTGTGTGTGTCAAATGCTATTTAATCACTACATATGAACTGTGTTTAGTGTTCAATAAGTGCAATGATTAAATTTAACTATTTCGTGGGTAATTGGACCAATAATGTATGATAAAATCCATCTCATACATACAACAAGGAGAATTGAAATATTTTGGAAAATTTGATATAAAAATTCCAAATAATTTTGTACAATTACAAACCACTCTTAATTAAGTAAGTAAGTAGGTTACAAGTCAATTATTGTGTGTTATTCAAAAATGCAATTCGTGTTTCTATCAGTTACCGGTGTAGTGGTACAGCGTTGGAACAGTGTGCTCAATCTGTAAAAGTTGGCACGATTTCCTCTGAGAAATAATTCGAGTCAAATGAAACGCAATTAATAAATATGTTAATAGGTGAGCGGTTTGAATAACTAAAAATATTGTATTAAATAATTTAAATAACCTATGAAAATAAATTTTGTATTAAAAAACGCATTTATAACGTACATAGACGGGTTTTGTGCTAAATCACTTATCATAAATATAACCGTAGGTAATTCGTCATACTCTTCTACATGCCAAGGTGAAAACGTGGATCTGGAAAATAAAACATTGGTATCCATACAACTTTTTAACTACTTTAAATGCTTAACGGGAGACGCATCTTTCAGCAGTGGACATTTAAGTAAAACTGGACTCAAGCTCGCATTTGGTGCCGGTTGGACTCCTTCCCATCCAGGTTTGAATCGAGCGCTGTACGGATAGATTATCCAGGCAATTTGTAATTATTTTACAACGTATTTTTTCATATTATGCCAACGTCTTACAAGTTGCATTGAACGAATAACAAATATATGCATTAATTATTATGGATGTTGCTAGTATGACACTGTTATTTTGATGTAACGGTCGCAATCAGCATCACTTTGATTCAAAAGTCAGTCGTTGTGTCAGGTTAATATAAAAACTATTCACTTGCTATACATGTGTCTTGTTAAAAAGATTCAACTGTAAAAACTTAACATGCAAATATTTCAATTCAGTTGAATTCTGATAAATTTGAAAATACTAAGAGAAGAACAAACTGGTAGAAAAATTTACATTATTTTTTTCAAAAAAAAACCAATAAATTAAAATATGTAACTCGATAAATCAATTTTTTTAACAGAGTTGTGTCTTTATTTTACGTCTGTTTAAGTGAATTTGAGTGTATTTAAATTGCTTAACTGTTGTTTATCGCATACATTAGATTTGCATACAATTAGTTAAACGTAAATTTTGAATTACACACTCATTTGTTAAAAAATAGTACACGTGAGAACTTTATTGCTAATTATTTCAATCATCCAATAAATTGTATCATATAAACAATACAGTAATTTTTAACAGTGAAATTTTTAAAAAGTCAAAAAGAATACTTTCAAAAACATTAAATTTTGAAATGTCTATTTGTTCTCGTTTTGTCTTAATCTGCAGCAGAATTTGAATGTTTAAAAATTAAATAAAAACAAAAAACGCTTTACAAATATCATTATCAAATTCCATTTTATACAACAAAATGATCAATATTCAACCTATTTAAAATAAAATAAAAATAGTAGTTAGTAGTAGTAGTAGTAGTAGTAGTAGTAGTAGTAGTAGTAGTAGTAGTAGTAGTAGTAGTAGTAGTAGTAGTAGTAGTAGTAGTAGTAGTAGTAGTAGTAGTAGTAGTAGTAGTAGTAGTAGTAGTAGTAGTAGTAGTAGTAGTAGTAGTAGTAGTAGTAGTAGTAGTAGTAGTAGTAGTAGTAGTAGTAGTAGTAGTAGTAGTAGTAGTAGTAGTAGTAGTAGTAGTAGTAGTAGTAGTAGTAGTAGTAGTAGTAGTAGTAGTAGTAGTAGTAGTAGTAGTAGTAGTAGTAGTAGTAGTAGTAGTAGTAGTAGTAGTAGTAGTAGTAGTAGTAGTAGTAATGTAGTAGTTAAAGTAGTAGTAGTAGTTTTATTAATCGTTCGTCTAGTAGTAGTTTTGGCAGTAGTAGTAGTAGTAGTAGTAGTGATGTAGTAGTAGTAGTAGTAGTAGTAGTAGTAGTAGTAGTAGTAGTAGTAGTAGTAGTAGTAGTAGTAGTAGTAGTAGTAGTATGTATGTATGTATGTTGTCCCCTAGTTTAAAAATGTTAGTAAATTAAATTTTATAAAATCTCATTTTATTAATCGTTCGTCTATATTTTTTTTGGCATTGAATCACCATTTGAATAAACTTTATTTGTTTAGACAGCATAACTGATTCAAACTGCACAATCACTTTTATTAATTTTTCTACATATTAATCGATTTTTGACGATGGCTAAAATAGACAACTTCTATTCATCTGCGTCAAAACATAATTAAATTAGTAATGTTAGGCCAGGAACAGCTTTTAACCCACTAATTCAATACAAAAATATGATACTTTGTCAATTAAGGGGAAAAAAACCAATTATTATACATGATACCGGGGTGGTACAGCTGTATAGCGCTCGACTTGGACCTGGTGGATATGGGTTCGAATCCGACCACAGGCACTAAAATGCAGGCCTACGTTCGTCTTTGTTAAAATATCCACTGCTGAAAAATGTTTTCCTGAAAACATTTAAAGTAGTAAAAAAATTAAAATTAATTACTTAACTTGTGAGCTTACAAGCACCACACCAAGTTACTTATATAATTTTAATTGTAAAAATCTTTATTATTATAAAATTATTACTTTTCAATGTCAGGAATATAAGTGGGAATAGTGATATGCAAGTGTTTGTCAACCAAACTTTCGGGAATACAAGAATGATAAGTAAGAACTTCGATGGCAACACGAAATTTTGTATCGGAACGATAAATTCGATCGTACATCTGGTGAGAGTAAAAATATAGTTGAAAAAACATTTTGTTTATATATTTAAATATTTTTTTAATATTTACTACTTCGAATTTTTTACACAAAAAACATCTTTTAGCAGTGGGGACACTTTAGTGAAGCCGAACGTGGGCCTGCATTTTGGTGGGCCGGCGATGGGATTTGAACCCCCATGCCCATCCAGGTCCGAATTCAAGCGCCGTACCGCTAGACCACCGCGGCACAATAGATGACTGCATACAATGATAATTGTTCAATCATGTTGTTTTGATTACTTGATTTGTAGGAATTAACTGAAAAAACATGCATTGAATATTGCATAACACATATTTCAATTTTGTTTTTGAAATATTAACAGAATTGTTTACTTTAGCAATATTTAACGCCAAACCGCAATATTCTACATAGTTTTGGAAAATTACTTCGTCTTCATTAGTAAATATACCGTCGGATTTGTTTAACATTTCAACAACAGCAATAATTCTAAAATGGATGAAACGCTTAATTTAAATGTTTGAATAAGAATATATTTTTAATATTAAATAAATAAAATACATTGATTGGTGATATACTAGTTGTCAATTCGTGAAACGTACTGAATCATCACCATCTACTAATTTGTATAGCCAACAAATGTAGAAAAGTAGGAAAGGATTTGGATCACATAAAAGCGTTTTTGTGATGACAACTATGTTTACACACATTACAGAAATTATCGTTTTTTATTGGGACGACCTTACTTGACCAAACAGACATATGTAGGTTCGGAACAATTGAATATAACTCTTTACAAGTTTAATCAATCTGTGTTCCACTTGAGTCTGCCTCTAGAATTCACTAATTGGTAATATAGTCAAAAATATCACCGTTATCAAAACTAGGGTTTGCATAAGAATGTAAGTGTCTCCCAAGTTTTCCGACTTGTAAACCTGTCAAAAAGAGGATTGCGATAGTATTAACGCTGTATACTTATAAACGCATAAACTAATTAAAATAGAACTAATCCAAACAATTTTAGTGCACGTAAACTTGAAGTGTTTTTATTTTATACAGTCCAGTCTATTAAATTGTAACGCGTTTAAATTCACATAATATTTCAAACGTTTTACGGTAAATTTAAACGTACTTGTCTTTGTTGTAAATCGGAACGGCCAACAAAGATGAGACAAGTTGTCCGCTAGAATTATCTATATTTGGACAAAATCGGGGATCGCTAAGTGCATTGGAAACCCGTACAATTTCTCCCGTTTGAGCAACAAAACCCGCAATGCCCTTATTGACACTAAACCTGGATTAAAATTTAGAATGCATATACTTTATGCTTCTGTTTCAAGGTTGATTAAATATATTTTTAAAAATTAACAAACTTGTAAAATGTGTTTTATTTAAAAAAAGCCTTTAATAAAACGCATGCGTAAGGTTGCAAAACGTTAAAAATTATTGGTACAAGCAAATTAAGAGTAGTAGTTGAAGATAAAAAAATGTATGTTTATTGGAATTCGTATTTAAAATTAGTTATTTGTACATTAATTCAAATTAAGCTAATGTACATCTATAGTCATTTCTCATATTAGTATTTTAATTCAACATACTGGAATAATTTAACATTTGTACAAATTAAATGTCACCTATAAAATGCATAATTTCTAATTTATTATTTATTTCAAAACTCTTTTGCTTTGAAAAGCATGAATCAATAAGATTGTTCTATACGATTATACATTAAATGTTTGGCTTTAAAGATTGTGCATATTGTAGATTGAAATGGTGTTCAGATTTCATCAAAACTCGTCATTAGAATCATGCTACTTTCACTTTTTGTTGTAGTTTAATAAAATGGTACCTTTTTGTTGTTTCTTCAACAATATTTTTCACAGAGGCCAGGTTGCTAATCTTGTGCTCAAACCCACCCCCTTTCTCAACTGTACTTGGAACTGACTACGGTAGAGTTTTATTATTAATATTAATTATTATTGTGAAAATGTAATTTAAATTGTACGCAGTAAATTGTGACTTATTTATTAAATGAAAATATGTGTTTATCGTGTTCATTTAATGTTTTAGTCAACTGGGGTTTAATATCACCACTGATACTAAATGCGGACCCTTGTTTGGTAGAACTTAGTAAGAATTATTTTCCATACAATTATTTAAATTATAAATTCAACAACCCAACCATTTCTAACATTTTTGTAGAAAAACGACATCTATTATTTAATATTAGGTCGTTACAAAAATAATGGCCATTTGAAGTACTGGGTTTTGCAACGTCATTTTATTACATAATTTGTGGTTCATTTTGGGTAAATTTTGGCTTATATACTAAGTAATGTGTGCTCAGTAATAGTTTGTAATTTATTTTCAGCCAAAAAATGTTTTTAAAGTATACAAGGCCCTCAATGATAAATATGCCAAAACGTGACCTTCGCCTTCTTATGTTGCATGAGTTCAAACTTGGGCACAATGCCTCCGAAACTTCTGCCAATATGGCTTGATTGTGATGAGTCCCACAAACAGAGATTTACTGCAATCAACTTGCCGACATGCATGGTTCCTTGCAAAAAAAGAGGCCTGCCTTGGTGAATCGACGTGGTCCAATTCTGCTCCACGATAACGCGCGGCCACATGTTTCAAAATTGACTCAGCAGAAACTCACAAACTTGGGATACGAGACTTTACCACATCCTCTATATTCTCCAGATCTTTCACCTACTGATTATCATTTTTTAAGCACTTAAGCACATTTTTAAATGGTAAAACGTTTCGGTCCAAAGAAGAGGTGGAATCAACTTTCAATAATTTTGCTGCATCACAGTCAATAACTTTTTATCAACGAGGAAAAAATAATCTTGTAGATCGATGGCAGAAATGCATAGCTGCACAAGGCTCGTATTTTGATTAATTCTACCATTTCTATTGTTCATTTTTCAAGAATAAAAGTACGTGTCTCTGAAATCGGCCATTATTTTTGTAACGACCTAATAGTTACACATTAAATCAATACGATAAATGGATATTTTCATTAAATAAATAATTTACAAATTAATTGCAGCATACAATTAAAATAATATTTTCACAATAATAATCAATATTAATAATAAAATTCTATCGTAGCCAGTTCCACATCCGGTTGAGAAAAATGGAATGTTTGAGCACAAGATTAGCAACCTGACCTCTGAAAAAATCAATAATGCTAAAAAACAACCCAAGAGGACGCCATTTCATTGAACTACGGCAAAGAAAGCATGATTCCATTTAGTTTTTAAAAATCTAAATAAAAGTTCAATCTTCGATATGCAGAATATTTGAAGCCAAAAATGCAATGTTTAATCATATAGAACCATTTTTTGTTGCCACATGCTTTTCAGAAGGAAAAGGTTCTGAAATAAATAATAATAATAATAATAATAACAAAGTAATGTTAGCATCTATTCACTCATTACCTTATGGGCTGATTTTCTGCTAATTTATCGTCTTGTACATGTTCACAATCTATGGCAAGTGAACAAAGTTCGTGTTTTCTCCAATCGACTAAAAATAGGATCGAGCGTTCAGCATTTACCACCTTTTTGGCGTCCGTCTAAAAATTGTCAATATTGGAAGTTCAATATAGCACATACTTTTATTAGCAAAAATCGATTTAGACAAAATTAAATGCAAAAAGAAAAACTTTGAGAAAATAAGATAAATAATACAACAATCGATTGAATAGGTTTGACTAGTAAGAATATAAAAAAATTACATTTTTTGAATTATGCCTTTTAAAATGTGCAACCAATTATATTCTATATTTTCAAGATAAGTTTTTGCTATCAATAATGTTCTGCTAATTTCTTTTATCTTACTAACTGATGGCCTCCAAGGTTTTTTTTTAGGTTGAAAGAGGTTTTAAATTTTAGATTATAATATAATTTAACAAAATGAAAAAACTTGTTATCCAGAAACATTTCATTTTTTATCTAAGGTACATATATGATATATTAGATAATGGATGTTTTTCATTGCCGGTGCCTTCGAACTATTTTAAAGGCTACCTGGCGTGATCACATCTCAAACAATGAGATTATAAGAAAAACGTAATCTCGTCCACTACAATTAGACGAAAAAAACTACTTAGTCAAATTCCACGTTTACCGCCACCCGAAAGACCAGCAATAACGGTTTTGAACTAGTCAACTGATGGTGGCAATAGAAAAATTGATAAACTACAAAAGAACTTAGTCAAAAATCATTTGATAAAATCTAATTGAAATAAATGTCACATGGAATCAAACTAAGATTTTGGCAAGATGTTGAAACACATGGAATTAATTTGTGGCCCCCCATATTATTTTTATTATCACTTTTATCTTGTTGGCAACTGTAATATTATTTAAATGTGTGCAAACTGAAATACAAAATTATCAGTTTCGTTATTTGTAGCACTTCAGTGAAAATAGCAATTTAAAAAGTTAAAACAGCATTTTATTCATTTATTTATTCACTATATTTTAGATACTTCACACACGTATATATGGCACAATACTTATTTTCCATCCTGCGTATCAAATAACTGAACAAAGAAGATTAACGACGACCAAGTTCACAATCGTCTGACATTAGTAACCCAACGACAAAAATGGCGCTATTTTGAACATATTAATCGCACAAAACCTGATGCACTCTCACCTATCATAACCTTGGTTGACTCAAATATTAATTGAAAACGTGATCACAAAATGCACCCAGATAGCTGCTGTTTGGAACAATCTTTACGTTATTTTCCTCAACATAGAATTGCGGAAACAATAACTGAGTTGTTGGACTACAATAAAAAAGTGCTTATCAAAATCGTAGTTTGTAAAATATAGTATTTACAACTTGATACTTAGATATTGTATAAATTAAAAGGATTAAGTAAAATATTTTTTTTAGATGTTTAATATAGAAAAAACAAAAACGTATTGTTCCCAAAAGGATGATTTAGAATAAAAAACAATTACTGTAGATTACTTACAAGTAGTTTGATAAAACATTAAAAACATATATTGTTAAACTTACTAAAATTGTTTTGCTCACATGGTATAAACTGGTAGCATGAGAAAATAAATTTCTGCAAAAATAATTTTTAAATGTTTATTTAATAGTTTAAACATTATTTATTATTTAAACACAAACAAAACTATAGAGAAACAAAAAAACAATTATTTTCTAACTTGATGAAATCTGTATCGTTATTCTCCAGTTGATTAAAGCGTTTAGATAAAATAAAAGACTAAAAAATAAATAAATTTATTTTAAAGTAAAAACTAATCATTACAAAAAAACAATTACAATAATTTCTAATTAAATGCAATTTAAAGTATTTTATTAAAAAAATTTTCTTGTTTAAATAATTTAATCTAAATGTGAGTTCAAATTTTATATTAATTATTTAATAATACCAAACAAAATATTTATATTTAATTTTATTAAACATCATTTTGAAAACAATAATTTGCAATTACTTTGTTAGTTCCATACGTCATTTCTGCCCAATTAATCATATTGACAACAATCTGTAAGGTAAAAATTAGTTTTAGTAAAATAGTTAAATAACTGGATAATATTTGTCAAAAATGATTGTCATTTGTAATATTATTTACAATTTTAATTTATATATATATATATTACCAGTTTTTCTTGATTAGTAAAAATGTTTTCAGTTTGAAATCGGTATAATTCAAGTACACCTAAAATATTTATGTTAAATATTTTAAAAATAACAAACATTAAGAAATGTTATATAACATAAATAAAGATCTATTTTTAAAAATAATACTTAATTATTAATATTTAAAAAATATTATTTGTTTAGTTTTACATTAAATAATATTTCACATATATAGTTATAATAATAATAATAATACATTCGTTTTATTTAATTAACTCCGCCTAGTTTGGATCAGAAATGATTTAATCTAGCCAGTCCCAAGCCTGGATAAAGGAGGAGGGTTTGAGCGCAAGGTTAGCAACCTGGCCTCTGTAAAAAATTCATACTGCTACGGAAACAATAAGAGGACGCCATTCCGGAAAACAACAGCAAAGAAGTAATCGCACGTATCTCGATGACAGAGTTACACAAATGACAGGGTTGAGTGAAAGCCGAAAAGAAGCTCAATCTTCGATTTCTCATGTTCTCTTTGAATTACAAGACTGATGTTAATTTTTGCTGTAATTGTTATCTTATTGCCCCATGCTTTTTTTTTTTTTTTAAAGCAAAAGGGTTTTGTAATAATAATAATAATAATAATTTATTTAATTTATTAAACAATAAAATATTATCATTAAATGACTATAATTTATATAGTTTTAAATTGAAATAATAATAAACAAATTTCTTACAAATTGTGTCACCATAAACGTTTTGAATAGGGAGAACCATTACATTAATATCATTTGATGATTCATTTAAAAGTTGATAAAATGAAACTACCTTTAAATAATAAAAAAAATATTTTATAAATGCTTTGCACTAAGTTCACACATATAATGCACTAAAATAATAATTCAATTTATATTTTAGTTCTAAATTATATAGTAAATGCATAATTATAATAAATTTAAATTTAAAAAGCGTAACAAAAATAAGAATAAGTAATATAACATGTTAAACCAATTAACCGACTGCTTAAAATGTAAGTTATTTTTTAATTGCAGTAAACATATACATATATATAAACAAAATTCTAGCAAGTAAAAATTTCATTAAACAGGATTTTTGATCACTTGGTTACAAATCTAACAACAAAGTGAATTATACAACTGTAACATTGTGTTAATAAAATAAAATAAAGTGTTTATAAAAAAACTAGTTTAATAAATTAACAAAAATGTAAACTAAATTCTATGGTTTTTTAATTCTTAACTGAATTTTTCATTTTTATAAATGTATAGATTTTAAAAATAATAAAATAAAGTAACAAAATAAAATGTTTTTAATCTTTAAACAAAAACGTACAAACAATTAAATTTTATTAAAACATTACAAATCTTATTAACTGTAACTTCAATATGTACATTTTTTACATATTTTAAAACATTATTATTATAATAAAATACAAATTAAAGTATTTGTTGCTTTAAACAAAACTTTTTCAATATTTAGAGAATGTATAATAACTTAGTTATACAATGTGTACATGTATGTACCTGGTTAACATCATTTGAAAAAATTGGTTTACCCGTTTCTAATGTATAAGAAACAATTGATTTACGTAAATTAATGCTTGACTTAGATTTTTGTTCATCTTGATATCTATTATTAAAACGTTCACAATTAGTATTCTGAGTAAACATACGTCTTTTGAGAACAAATAGAATTAGAGGATTCACTGTTTGAAAAATAAAAATTAATTTCATCAACTGAAATTGCTAAAATTAAAATAAAATAATACATAACAAAATAACTATAAAATCAATTTGTCCAAAATTTTATATATATATATAATCAAATTTTTATACCTTATAAAATTATTAAATAAAAAGTTACATATGTATAAGTTTACAAAAATAAACATATACTAATATCAACAGGAAAATAAAACAGTTATTATAGTTTTCCTTTTTTAGAAATATATAATCTTTCAAAAATTGCTTAATATAAATTTATTTATTCTATAAAATTGTTGTTTAAAAAAATAAATGGATCTTAATATGTACTTATATTTATTTACACAAAAAATAAAAATATGCTTTAAATATAGAGAAATTTTAAAACTAATCACAACAAATTCTAAAATAAAAATAAATTAAAAACATATGTATATAAAACAATTATTCATTCTAATTGTTTTTAATTTTATTGAATATTATATACACTTATATATTATTTTTTAATATGTATAAAAATTTGTTAAACTAACTTTCCCTTAAAGAAGATTTTAAATATGAAAATATAGATTTATCTGTTAGAGAATTATGTTTAATAACATTCAATAATTCTTGTTTTGACATTATACAGTAGCTAATCGTTGCTTATTATAATACAAACATTTTTCTTTGTTGTATTCTCTTGTACACTTTTCTAAATCAGTAAAGCATAATATATTATATAGATTATTATTGAAACATTTTTTAAAATTTTACTTTCAAACAAAATATTCCTATAATAATAAATTGCAACATAACATAATTTTTTTAAATAAAACAAAGGTGTTGCTACACCTTGTGTGTGGTCACAAATAAAATTACTGTATTTCTTGGTTTTAAAACATACTAAAAATAAAATAAAAAAATTAAAGTAGCAATTACTAAATTAAATTACAAATTAAACAATAAACGTAATTAATTTTTAATTAAAAAAATACCTTGAGTTAAAAATGAATTTGTTTAATAAATATTAATTTTTAAGTATAAATTATTTTTACTAAACCAAATTACAATGCAATTATATTTTATTTTTGTATATAAAAATATTCAGATACATGGTTTGTATAAAAAACAAACTTAATTAAATATAAATCTTTTATAGTATGTATATAGTATGTATAATAATATGTATATAATACATGTATAAATTATTATATTATATTCAGTAAAATCAATATTTAAGTACATTAACAAAAATTAAATACATTATAAAAATATAATTTTAATAATATATATATATATATATATCTTTTTAACATTCTTATTTTAAAACGTTTACCATGTAAATTTTAATCGCTAATTCACTATAAATGTTGTGTAAAACTAATTTAAAATATTTTTAATATATTTTTAAATATAAACAATTTTTAAAACATTTTTATTATAAATAAAAAGAAATAAAAATCAGATAAACGCATATATCAACGAAAACCCGTTAATTAATATTAAAATACGATAACTCATAATTTAAAAAACTGTTTAAAACAATTGCATTTGACAACACTGATTTTTATTTTATATTACTAATTTATTATAATTGTTACATTTTTAAATTAATAAAATTTAAAAATAAATAATTAATAATTTAAAAACCAAATAAGCTGAATAAAGCTGATTAGTTAATGTAATAATTATTATTACTATTGTTATTATAAAACACTTATAAAAAACATTATTATCAACATTATAAAAGAATCTTTTAAAATGGTTCTTAGCCAAGTTTTCTGTATTCTACCAACTTTTATCATTTTCAATTCTCCAATCCAAAATCGTTCTTGCTGGGTTTTTTTTGGTTAAAAACGTAAAATTTAACCAAATATTTTTTTTGTATAATTGTAGTAATAAATACATTTTATTAATTGTTGTAATTAATTTTGTTGGTTATCAGATATTTAATAAGGTAGTAAACAATATTTGGTAAACAATACTTGCATTATTTTTAATAATAAATTAAAGAACAAATTTTTAGTCTACACAGAATTTTTTAAAATTAAAAATAGCTGGAAATGTTAATAAATTATCGTATTGAATTAAATCATTACCGAACTCTTAGTGACATCTTACACGTATTTCTCTATAAATAAAGTTTGTAGCTATTTGTTAATTGCTTTATATACAACTGGCTCTAAAATTTAGTTGATTTCGGTTATACGTTCTTACATTAAAAATAACAATGCAACAGCTCTTTTTATAATTACACGTTTAAAAAATTATAATAAAAATTCAAAATATTC
Organism: Cardicola forsteri; assembly: GCA_025895645.1. Taxonomy (NCBI): domain Eukaryota; kingdom Metazoa; phylum Platyhelminthes; class Trematoda; order Strigeidida; family Aporocotylidae; genus Cardicola; species Cardicola forsteri. The sequence goes on along the minus strand of JAKXYG010001355.1, from coordinate 290,461 downwards.
AGAGATACTTCACAAGTATCATTAAACATAAATATAAAAACCCTTTGTGGTTTATGACGATACAATTATTATTATTATTATTATTATTATTATTATTATTATTATTATTATTATTTACAATTACAATAATAATAATTTATTTCTTAAATAATAATTAAAGTACAATCCAATTTACAAGTTTGATTACATATTATATTTATGTATATATATATGGTATATGATGTATATTTTAGCATAGAAGCAGGCAAACAATTAATACGACTCCGTTGATTACAGTACAATACAATTTATTACTCTATTTACTAACTTGAAGTGTTTATCTATTTATTTTAACTAGATAGACAGAAGACGAACAAATGGAATAGTATTTGTTAGTTGCTATACTAACACGGTTTTTATCAAAGTCATCACAAGAAAACAAAAAATACATAAAAAATAACAAATGTTGTTGGATTAATTGTCATAAATTTAATAATTGGTAAAAATTATTATTATTGTGCTGAAAGCTACTTCTACTGAAGTATTTAAGCCAATAACCATAAATAAATAATAAAATAATAAATAAAAATAATTTTTTTTTGTTTATTTTTTCTACTAGAATATCAATGTTTTTATCAGTAATAAAAATAACATTTAATTATATAGAAATATTAATAATAAAAATTTGTGAAAACATTGTAATCAGTACGATATAAACGTAAATAATTAAAAAATCGGAAATATAGTAAGTTATGGCCTTTAAAATTGTATTTTATAGTTTCTATAAACTAGTATTTTCTATAATTCAAACAGTTGGTTCTTCCCGTTAAACATCTAAAATATACAATTTGAAAATTATTTAAAACTGACCTTTTTATAGCCAATAGAAATAATAATATAGAAATAATATCCCAAATCCAGTTAGCAAAAAAAAATTAATTACTAAAAAAATTACTAAAAAACAATTTTTTAAAAACTATAAAATACCAGTGTTGAATGGTTTAGCTGTACAGTGAATGGATTCTATCCCTACCACCGGGACTAAAATGTTTGCTGCTGAGTGGTGTTTCTTATAAAATATTTAACATAGTAAAAAATAATTTAATAACAGAAACCAGTATAGAAGAAAAAAGCTCAATTATTAGTATACAAAATTTTTTATTTTTCTAATTAAAAAAAATATGTAATAATAATATATTTCTTAAAAATATTTTTACAATATTGCTTTTTTGACATGACATTTTTTTTGTAATAATAATAAATTGTTTCTAAATTAAAATTTTTATAATGTGCATAATTAAAAATAACGTGTAATTATATAAAAAATACAATTATATATGTTAAATTTTAACAATTTTGTTAGAAATGTGATTTACTTTTTAGTAAAATATATATATATATAATATTTTAATTAATTTTTTTTATAAATATTAATGTTTTTAATATATTTATATATGTAAATATGTTTACATGTTTGTTTGAAATGGTATAATTACTTCTCACATACGGAAGTTTGCCTATTTTGAAAATATGGGAGTAGATGTAGCAAGGTCCGAAATATGTCGTTCGAAGAGCAATCATCGTTGTTGTTACAATTCGAGGTATCGAAATAAAGAAACAAGGCATCCGTCTGACTCTTTTTCATCTTCTTCGTCTTCATCAACCGGTCGTCGTAAACGTTCGAATTCATCCAATGACCATTCTTCTGGTTACAGTTGTTCTCCTAACAGATCTCGCATTCGTGGTTGTGCTAAAAGGTATAAGAATAAAATGTTTTTCTTTCACGTTATGTTTTTTGTTTTATCAGTTTTACTGATTGTTTGATTATTTTTATCCTGTTGGTTCAGGCGGAAACATAGTTCGAATATATCATCCTCTAAGACAAAACATACAACGCATTCCCGTAAGACGAGTCATTTTTCTGGTAATGGGGTTCATCCTCGCGACCACGGTTCTGACAGTTCTGGCCGCGGTGGTAATGTTCATAGTCGTATCACCAAACCCTCAGAGCACCATCGTAGGAATCATGATTACTTAAATGGGTATCCAAGTCGTGGTTATGCACGAGACACACTGAAACAGACCGACGGACATAATGGCAAGAGGACGGCCCGTCGTAAAAGGCGTTGCGATGATAATGCTCGAAGAAATGTGAGTCACGAAGATCACAAACGGAAACCTTCAGGCATTGTTTCAGTCGGAGACGTAATCAAGCGGCGATTTCGTGTTGAGAAAATATTGGGCGAGGGTAGTTATGGGGAAGTTTTTGAATGTTTTGATTTATATACGAATTCATTGGCAGCTGTTAAGGCTCTTAAACCACAAGATGATTATAACGATGTTGCACGTCATGAACTCAATGTTTTAGAGACAATTTGTAGTTTAGATTCGAAAAATTCCTCACATTGCATTTCTTCTTTAGATTTTTTTGATTGGCACGACTATTTTTTTATTGTTTTCCCGTTACTCGGACGAAGTGTTTTTTCTTTCCTCGAATCCAATAATTACGAACCTTATCCAATTGAGCAAAGTGCAGTTATTGCCCGTCAAGTTTGTGAAGGCGTTGCATTTCTTCATCGTATTGGAATAACGCACACTGATCTGAAGCCTGAGAATATATTGTTTGTTGATAGTTCGTATGACGAAGTCTACAATAGTCATCGCGATCGAGTTATTAAACGAATAAGAAATCCTACGATTAAATTAATCGATTTTGGCTCAGCAACTTTTGATAATGATCATCATTCAACAATCATACAAACCCGACATTACCGAGCACCAGAGGTTGTAATGGAACTTGGTTGGGATAATTCAGCCGATGTATGGTCAATAGGGTGTATACTTTTTGAATTAGTTACCGGTCAATGTCTTTTTATGACTCATGATAATCTTGAACATTTAGCTATGATGGAACGTGTCCTAGGTTCCATACCTAAATGTCTGGTTAAAGCGTCTCGTAGGAGAAGGTATTTCCGCCATGGTCGTTTAGATTGGTCTCCTGACTCGTCAGAGTCTCGATACGTGAGGCGAACATTGAAGCCGCTAGGGGAATATTGGTTTTCCAACTCATGTCGATATACTCGTTTGGCATTCGACCTTGTTAGAGATATGCTTGTATACATACCTACGCATCGAATTAGTTGTAATAAATCACTTGAACATCCTTTTATTTTATCTTTCAACAATTGAGATTTTTATACTATATTTACTTTGTTCTGAGCTGATTTTGTTTGTATAATTTTGTTTACTTTGAGTTTTTTGTTATCATAGTTTCAAGTTCATTAAAGATTACTGTCTTACATTGTCTTGAAATTTCATGTAACAGATTTTTTTGCGGCGGATTTTTTATTTTGCATTATGCTTTTTGATGTACAGATTTAAAATCAAAAGTCTTTATTGTAAATAGATTTATATTAAAATTTCTACCAGTTTTTTAAATCCATGTTTGTCATTTGTCCAGTTCTTCAGCTTTAGCAAAATGGGTTTCGATCTGAAAGAGTTTGTAGTTTGTTGGACTTACTCATTATTGTTTCTTGTCAACATTGTACATTGTTTAAGTTTTATAGCTCTTTCTAAAATTTTACCTGGTAATCCATTTATTCTCGCTGTTTCAATAGCTTGACTATTGTTTGTCGTCCCGTTTACGACTTCGAACAGATAGGTGAGGTTTCCCTGGTTTACAATTGTGTTCATAGTCTATATTTACACGGTAATTGGATAAGTAATACAAAGTTACCAAGTATTGTATATTAAATTGATTTTGAAGATTTTCTATCACCATATAATTGTGAGTGGCTGCAATAACATGTGGATTTGCGTTCATAGTAATAAAGTATTCCAGTATTGATGTTGTGAAAGCATTTAGTTCAGGCTAGTAAATATAAAATGCAAATTAATTAATACTTGGTTATCGCTTATTGATTTTAATATTCGTGGTGTGCAAAATTGATGCGTATTTTTAGAATGCAGTCACTTCTCTTGCCAAAGAACTATATATTTGTAAAATCAGGTTGAGCTCTTTATGTTAATTTAAACTTAGGATTTGGGATGCTAACGATCATTAGGATCCGAATAATGTTTGAAAAATCTCAATTTCGAATGATATCCCTGACCGGTTTACGTGGCGCATCCTGGAATAGGCCAACCAAAGAACCTAGACTGACAGATCGAATGCATAGCGGTTTCCGCCTTGGTGCATGCATGAAAGCATACACTCGCGATTCGTAACTGGTGTCTTAAGGTATACATATATGTACCTAATATCAATGTTTGTAAATAGTTGCGCTGTCATAAGGATGCCGTTTAATCAATATATCTCTTTATCTTTCTACATTTATTAGGCTTATCAAACCATCAAAGTCGATATTTTAATATGCCATGCACATAGCAACCAAATCAATTATTGATCGACGTTAATGCAGTTAATGTACTTTCCATTGTACAATTGCACATGGTGCACACTCGACTACTGATTATTATTGAGTATAGTTATATGAAATAGCACTTTTGAATTGTTAGTCAGGATTTGCATAATGGGTCAATCTAATTGATCATTTTTACAAAGTGATTCATATTGTTTGGTTTTTACACTATGAATTGAGTTAATACATGGTTTGCTACCTTATTCATTGAATTCAAAAATTCGTCCATTAGTACGAGTGATTTGTTTGTCGCGTTTCTCAGGGTTATTGAGGCCAAATTCATAGCGGCAATAAAGTTGGAACATTGCGGATGTTCTAATTCAATTGCACTGGTAAGTACAAATATAGAATCAATTGGTCCAATAAGGGCTTCGTCAGCTGGTACAAAGCTTCCAATGTAAGCTAAATACACTATCAATGCCATCTATCAAGGAAAAGTTGAAAGATTAATCTTTTGGGGTGGAAGATGTGTACAAGGATAATATTTAATAACATTTGATTACTTAAGTACAATTGTTTCAACCTGCATTTACTGTAAATAAAATATATATGATTGAGTTTCAAATTTTAGCCACATGTATGTGATTTATACGTCAAAATAGTGTTATTTTGTCTACATGCAACTCAAATTATAAAATTAATTCCTCTGTGAATTTATGTATTTTTGTGTTTGTAATTAGTATTGATTTTGGATATGGTAGTAGCTATAACTATATGCAAATTCTATACTGTTGCTTGAAAATATTTTCGAACGCTACATTTCAAAAAATAATTTACCTAATTGCAGAACCAGTTCATACAACAACTCGAAATTGAGAGTTAACTGTTCTATGTCTATTGTTGTGCTGTTCAGTGTTGAATACGTTTGATTTATATTTAGTTTTATTGCGTCAACATAAACTGGTTCCAATTTATGAATCAAATGTCAATGGGATTTGACGTTTATCGTTCAACATCAACATTTTAGTAATACATAAAATAATAACTATGTTGAGTATGCTTATTTGACTACCTGTTTTATATAAGTACTTTTGCCACTTCCATTTGGCCCAGTGATAACTGCAGTGTTTTGATTCGATGCGTTTGAACGAAAGGAATTTCTAATTACGTTATTACTTAACATTTGTTGGATTGGATGTCTACCATGTGTAATATGGATTATATTTTCTTGCGTGAAGGTAGGACGCACTGCGTTCATCGTTTTGGCTGCTGTCGCTAACGAACACAAACTAGAGAGAGAATTAACCATATATATATATATATATATATACATATATAGTGGGTTTATAATAGTGATGAAATACGATTTACCAATCTAATTCTGAGACAAAATCAAATGCTTCCAGCAAATCTTTGGTGTGTTCAAGTACTTTCTCCTGAATTTGATGCATAATCGAAGATTCTGTGTCTTACAATAAAAATAATTAAAATTAAATAATAGGTTTAGAAAATTATGGCTTGTGAAAGTATTGCGATAAGATTTATTATTAATATTGTACATTAGTAACTTGTTAAGTGAGGTGTATATGGATGGGAAAGAGTGTTGTGTAATGAAAAATGCAATAATTTGTTTCAACGGTTGTGATTTTAATTAATGCGTCTATTTTTGTTTTGACCCTTGAATTTGGTATATATTAAATAGTGTGCAAAGGCATAATGCCATTTTAATGTGTATTTATCAAAACCAGAATATTATCGAATATTTTGGTTAGAAATTTGTTTAGAGAACTTTCGATCGTGTACACTATCTGGAGATTTTTCGTTTTGTTTTTAGAAAAACATTTTTTAGCGAGGGTACATTTAGTTCTGGTGGCTGGACACTACTCTGATTTGGCATCAGCGTTCTATCTACATTTAGAACATGTTTTTATCCATATCTGTCCTTGTTAATTGATGATTAAGTTGAACAACAACAACAAAAGTTAATGGCAAAACCACATCTTCATTAGTTCTAGGTTCGCATACCATCACGAATAATCCCTTTTCATTGTTCACGGTTTTCGGAGGTGTGTAGGGATGTGCCAGTACATTGACTTAGCCATTGTTTTCAAGATAAGTTACAGACCAGGATAGTGTGAAGATCATACCGTACAGCATCTATCCAAGTGCGTTTCTGATCACCTCTCCTCTTCTTCCAGTGGTCATTATTAGATAACAAGGGTAAAGTCTTGTTATCTCTCTCATGCAAACCCGTCAACCTTGATCTTTCCTTAGACGAGTTTTGGAGATCAGATGCCTTGGGAGTTTCGGCTGCTGAATCCATAATATATTTTCTGTTTCAACGAAGTATCATGTTTGTTTTCATAGGATAAATATCTGTGGCCTGATTTTTTGTCAGGGTGAACTTCCTAAGCCCAGCAGGCTACATATGGTAAATAGTTTCCTTAAGACATCTTTTAGGCATTTAGGGTGTGTGCTAGCACCTATTCACTAAGCGGCAGTCCATTGAAAGTCAGTTATATCGCTGCACACTCGGTCTCTGTTGTTATTAGTCTAGAATGTCTATAGTCCTATAGGCATCTAGTCCAGAATGCACCACGTGGAGGAGCAACAGTCAGGAGTGTCACCATCATTGGAGTCTGAGACTACAAGCATTACTCAAATTCTCAGGATCATTTTGCTACTGTATTTTTGATAATCACTTGTTATTATCCTTTAATAGCAAAAAACGGACAATTCTAAATTATGTGAGTGTGGCGTAGTGGTTTATCGGAAAGTAATTTGTGTTTTAGAATTCCATTGTTAATAGTAAGTTCAAAAGATTGTTTCTTTTGAAAAATGACCATATAAAAAAGACAATTTGCGATAATAACATTAAAGCAATAGACAAATTATTTTTTGATATTTAACTTAATAAAATTAATAATGTCATAAAATATAATCGTGATTTACCTATGATAGCGTACATCATATCTCCATAATGCTGGTCAAGAGCTGCAAAATTATTAAATAAATGTGTTCTTACCACGTGTCGTATCGTTTTTGTAGTATGCCATTTCACTGTCTGTAAACTATATATATATATATATATATATATATATATATATATATATATATATACAATGAAAAATTGCATTTTAAATTATGATAAGTTGTTATCTTAAACAACTTGAATATATATTGGAAAATCATAGACATTATTTAAATTATTGATGTTACAATTTTTCTTTTATGTATTTTTCTTAATGCAGTTATTAAAAAAAAAATGCGGTTCCTTTTATAGTTCCAATTCATAGTAATATGCTTGATTACTAGAATGAAAGTTGATGTATATTATTAATAAAAATAATTTTTTAATACTGATTATTGATGAATATTGCGAAACTATTATCTAAGGTATATATGAATGTGGTTAAGATACGCACTAAATACTAAACTCTAAGATATAACAACGCGCTACTTTTCACATCTGTTTTGTTACATTATATATATATATATATATATATATATATATATATATATATGGAATTACGATATACTTACTGCAAATTCTAAATGACTCATTTCAATATCTGGAGTTTGAACTTCGATTTTTGGTATTTTTAGTAAATATCCTACCTGAAAAATAAACAACAGTCAATCTTGGATTTTGCTTAATTGCGTGCGTAAACATTTTTAGCTGAAATATTTCAACAGTTTTCTAGGTAGAACCTCTTAGATAGTGGCTAATTATTTTTTTCTTGTGTTAGCATCACATAAGCAAGATCTCGCATTGAGTTATATTTTGAACATGTAAATGTAAATTTGTAAACCGCTTCTCTGACTATATGCATAATATCCATTTTTACTTTATTAGACAATTCATTCTTTGTGGTTGGTGACATAGTTATCTCTTCATTATTTTTATATTTGTACGGCATATTAAACGATCGGTTTCAATAGCTTGATAAGCGTAACAAACGTAAAAGAATAACGGAATTTGTTGGCTGGTTGACAGTATCCTTGTAACGGCGCCACTAATCGTAAAGATTGAGGAGGCAGCCAGAATTTTGTCAGGATTATATATATATATATATCCACTAAGAGAGACTTGAAGGGTTTAGGTAATGCTACTAATTTTAATAGATTATTCAGCGATAGAATGTATCTAAATTGGCATAGTCGCCTGAAAATAATAACTTTTGGTGGCAAATGTTGAGGCGATTTTAATTTTATTATTGCTTGACCAGCGCTTGTTAGTAGAATCCAAACCCGACTTTAATTGGTGGTCCTGTCTACAGTATGATATATTTCTCCGAAATAAATGTTAAAAACATTACTAATAGGCTAACAACTTTTGTTTTTTATCATGCTTAAGCGATATATCGCACAATAGATCTAACTGGTGCTTAATATATGCATAACTTGTTTTGATTGAGATTATTTTTTTGTACAATGAGTCAAAAGTTTGTCTAAAAGTAAGGATAATGCCGTTGATTAAAAATCAAGATTAATATCTAGCACATCAATCGTTTTAATTAATCGATCCAAAATATTTGAATTTTTCATTTGTTATAGATAGATACAATGAATATTAATGTTTATTGGCTTGTGTTTCGACAACATTACGACTGTTTAGTTTTTATTAATGATCAATTATATTAATTTAACAATTATTTTAAAATTGAACTTACAAGTGGGAAATACATCAAACCACATGTTTGAATATTATCTCGAAGTTTAGAAAGTTCTTCTTCTGCTAATTGAGACAGCAAGTCCGGTAGACATGAATAAATTTGATTCCCTTTAATAATAAATGAATTTTTAGACATTTAGTTTATAGTACTGGCGTAATATTTTATTTAAATTAAAATAATGTTTTACAATAATACTGTACATTTAGTATAAATTTCAAACATTACTTACATTTATCCAGTTGCGGATCAACTCCCCGTTTTACTTTAAATTTTGATTGTTTTTGCGTTTTTTCCAAGTCCACTATATTTAATATTGATGTTTTTATTTTGGTTAAGGTACCAAGTTCAAACGAATTTCCAAGCAATTTTCTAATGCAATATAATTTATCTACTTGGGGTAAACATAATTCTAGAAGAGATTCGATGACACTAATCGTCTAAAAAGTGCAATTACGTGATTGGATCGTGTACTTGTATCAGTATTTTCCAATCTTTTGGAGCAGCAGTGGCTTGTTGCATATGTATAATCACATTCTGTTAAATAATTTAAAAACTTACAATTAAATTTTGTTTTAAATAAAATTTTACGTCGTAAAAAATAATACTCACTGGCAAGTTTCCACAATTTTTAAGCAAAAGCAAAAGCGTATTTAAAAATTCCAAATTTTTAACTAAAAATTCTATTGTATCTAGTCTATTTTCAATTACAAACAAATCTGAAGACGGGGTTTTTATCCAATGTTCTAATTTTAATCGACCATGGTGTGTTAAACAATGATTTAAAATATCTGTATGCAATATTTTGGAAAGATAAAAACAAACCAGACATCATAGGATTGTAATTAATATTTGTACTTGTACCAGATACATTACGCGGTTGAGAATTGACTATTTGTAAATATTGCAAACAAACTCGGTCAACATATATTGAATATTCACTACAAAATAATTTTTAAAGAAATTATACCATGAAAATGCTTGAATATTTAAAATATCTACTGTGGTATTGAGAAATAATCTTTCAGTATAATTACTGCTGGTAAGATAAAAAAGTACTGAACCGGCAGTTTTTATCTAAATGCAAAAAATAATTTAACATTGACAAACTAAATTTTGTGAATTAGGAGGAAAAAACGATTTAAAAAATATAATCTTTTCATGGTCATCTAAATCACTAGGCATTGATGGTATTCTAATGAAATGTAAACATTGAGTACATGATGACTCATCTGAAAATGTAACATTTTAAGTAAACTTACTAAAATAAAAATGTGGAAAAACGTGCGTTTTAAAATTTAATTCTTCTGAACAATTTACTTATTATAACAAAAGTTACCTTTAAGGTTTTCGAGAATAGAAGACAAATGTTTCATAGTATAATTTGTTATTATTAAGACTTCAGGTTGTATAAATGTTAATACTAAAGTATTAAATTAATATTAATTACTTTTTGTTAACCATAAATATTCATTATTTATTTTATTTTCACTGCAGTAATACAAACAAGCTCGTTTTGAACAATAGTATACGATATATGCACATCTTTGTTGTATGTAAATAGAAACAACAGTCTGCTTATAAAAAACCAAAAAATTACTTTTTTATCTTCATAAAAGTTGTTTTTCATTGATTCTTTATAATTACAGTGTAACATAGCGTAAACACATAATACTATTTGTATCTCCACTATAAAAACAAAGATACAACATGGAAATTATTTAAATTACTTTAATTTTTACATTGTATAAACATATATAAAAATAAAATATATAAAATTAAATTTATTAATTTTTTAAAATTATTAAATTTTTTGTAATTTTTTTTCACATTTATAGATTTCATTATTCTACATAAATATATTGTAGTTATTAATTTTAACTGTTGTGTTTATTACTCAGTAATTTTTGTTAATGTTATAAATGCAATGTAAAGTTTTGATAACTTGTAATAAATAGAAATTAAAATACAGAATTGTACATAAGTTGAGAAAGTCAATGATTTTACGGTACTGGGTTCTATTGTATTCCAGTATTAAAATTTTTGGGGAGAGATAAAAAATAGGTAAAAGTAAAAAAACTGATATAAGCAAGTGTTACACTGCACGTCAAGTAAGGAGTTATTTAAAAATTTTAAAAAATGTATTACAATATGAATGCAGTGTGAGGGACCTTACCAACCAATTAAATAATATTAATACATTAATTTATAACAATCGAAATGCTGCTTGTAACAAATATTTTTTATTTTGGGGCAGATTAAAATTTGTGGTCATAAATGTGTTGTTTATAATTTTATGCACAAGTGTACACTTAAAAAAATTTCGACTTTATCTAAACACGGTAAATTAGCTTAATTATATATCATTAAATTACAAAAAATAATAAATTATTTACAAATTTATTATTGTATAAAACTGTTTTAACAATAGATAGATATTAGTATTATACTTATACAAAACGTTTTACTACTTTGTACCAATTATTTAATGGTTAACTACTGCTTCATATTGAATCATTTTCTATCAACTTTACCTAGTGAAAATCAGAATTGAATCAATCCAGCCAGTCCTAGGCGCGAACAAAAAGATTAGAATTGCTACAAAAAGAGAATTCGGCAGTAAACAATGCAAACTAACATTTTTAGTGGTGACAATTAAAACAATCTATCTTAGTTGGAGTTATACTCGGCTGTATTTGACATCTATTTCAAGGTTTAAATGACTACACATGTAACAAATTTCTGAAAATGAAACTAGCATATAATATATATGTAAGTTTTATTAAAAGAGTTACGATAACTGTAGTTCTAATGAAGAATTATATTTATTTTCATATCCTATTTATAAAAAACGAAATATTGAATTATCTATATGCACTTTCTTGGGTTTGCTAAGAATAACCAACAGTTTTACAATTAAAGTTTATACCAACATTTAGCATGTGGGATTACAAAATAATAAGTTCAAAAACGACAAGTAATTTTCATTTTTTCCTTAATTATAAAAATACTGGATTAATAAACGAATTATTTTTTATCGGGCTAACCAAGATATATACAGAAATTGACAAATAAAATAAACAAAATAAAAGTGATTTGTTTATTTACACAAACGAAAATTTAATAAACGAATGTTTAACTTCAAAATAAGAAACAATTTCCTCTTAACGCATATGCCGATCTCGTCGTGGATCCAAGCCGAACGAAAGTGATGAACTATAAATAAATAAAAATGTACAAATCTAATATTTAAAAAATGCTTTGAATGTTAGCATGATATAACGTAGTATATGAATTTTTAAAAATTATAATGTAATGCAAGTTTCAATCGAATACCCTCATTTTTGTTGCAAGTTGATACATAAGTTGAATAGAAGAAATTCCTTTTGGTCCTCGGTTCAAAAATATCAAATATCAGAGAGGGATAAATACTTTGTCACAGCAGGTGAATGGGCGGCTGTCACTAAAGCCTTTGATTTTCCATTTTTATTTAAATTAAAGATCATTAGTTGTGTTTTTAAAAGTATATCAGTAATAATCAGTGATTGACATTATTTTAAACAAAATGTTTGTATTTTTGGATGCCTACTTACCAGCCAAAAAACTATGTTATTCCTACAATTGTTGTTTATCAAGTCAAAAGAATTGATCGTTTAATTATTAAAATAATAAAGAAGTAGCCACATCACCAACCACAAAAAATGTTCATATTAATCGACCCTATTACGCTTACGTAGATCGAACTGGAGCTGTTAAGGGACAATTGGGCAAAAGTGAAATTGGATGACTGGAATTGGAACCTGTCGAACTTGCAGAATTGCTCGACAAACTCATCATGCTTTGGTTGGAACCACTGCCCGTAATACCCTCAACACGACCTTGACCAAATCGTATGCCTCGACCTGTACGACACAAATATGCATCAATGAGTTAAAAGTCTGTTTAAACAATACAGTGGTTGAAGCGCCAGTTTCAAAAATAGATGGATATGGGTTTGAGTCCAATTACGGTCTAGGACTTTGGTCAATATCCATGTTTCCGTGAAAGCACCAAAACCAATTTAACATTCTATTTGGATAAACTGAAATTTATCCAGACTGATCATAACGCTGTTACGTCACAGCCCGAAAGTAGGACAAATATTTTTAATGCATTCGGTAATAAAATCGTTCCATCTAATTGTGCATTAAATCCTATAAACCTATATGAAGCTTTCACTCAACACCCTCATCGGAATTATGTTTTCACTTTGTTCTCGTAGCTTGATAGAATGGCGTCGTCTTGTTGTTTCTTTAGCAATAACTATTGTTCAAATTGTTAACTTTGAGCACGATTGCTTCAATGCATCTCCAAATTGTTCAAAATACCTGATTAGAAGGGCGTTTAGACAAATTAAAACAGTATATATATATATATATATATATATATCACAATGATTATTTACCTCTGTTATTGCGAGTATCACGATATGCCCGCGACCGAATTGTATCCTAAAACAACAAAAACAAAATTTCCAATTGATTTAGAAAATCCTTTCGTCTACATAACAAAAATAGATTTGATCACTTAATATATCCTATAAATACAGAAAGTAATAAAAAAGTGGCCACGCCACCAACCAAAATAAATGACTTAAAAAAATAAACTGGGAGTTTTAAACAAGTTACTACCGAGTGAATATGTGAATAGCACAGGCCAACATCAATTCAACCCATTAGCTTTGTTGCCAGTATATTGGGATTTTCACTGATGTAGATAAGTGCTAATAACATTTTTTTAAATAAAGCAGTTTTCTTATTTTTTTGATCCGGCGTAAGTTACACTCTATCTTTTTTGAGTTGTGATGCTTGTGTTTCTGTGCAGTCAACTATCAGTACCTACCGTAATCACGGCAATTAATCGATTTTTTTGCGAAACTTTCAACCTTGAGTAGATACACCAGTTAGGCGCGATCAGCCATCATGATACAAAACTACTTTCTCTAAGTTCCTCTCGGTGTGGAGTAAACAACCGTATATAGGGTTGGTTAGTAATACTATGCAAGGTTACACTAATAACTTTTGTCCTCAAGATCACTAGCATTTGAATAATAATCATAAAGATAATAATGATGGGTAAACGCCGTTAAAAATGACGTTATATAACAGGCTATATATTAGCTTATAAGACATTAGGCAATGTGAACTAGTGAATAAAGTCGATGCATGTATACGATAAACTTCCAAACCCACTTCAATTTTGTTTTCCTCCTTTTCCAACTTAGTAAAGTCGTCGACATGCATGCTGGGTGGCCGACTCGTATTGAGTGGACGCGACCGAAAAGGATCCGGTCCGCGGATGCCCGCACTAGCTGACCCCGATCCACCCGACGAATTGGTGTTCGACACCACCTGACCGTTGCGCATAACGTAGAAGCCACGACCGCGCATGGGAGCGACTAAAAAAAGAGTAGAAAGAAGGAAATGTCGTTACATTGTATTATTACATTTTTGGTCTAAAGAAAGCAGGGAGCAACATGGGATAACAGTAACAATAAAATTATTTCATGTGTTGGAAAATTTTACCAACATTTTTGTTTAATCTCCCATGAGGCATTGCAATAGTAGTTAGCCAAGTTTTCTGTGGTCTATCTCAACCTTTCTTAAGCTATCATCAATTATCCATTCCAAAACCGTTCTTGCCAATCTTTCGAGCGGCAAACGTAAAATTTGACCAAGTAATTTTCTTTGTCCACCTGAGTAGTGCTATCACTTCTTTGCCGTTGTTTGTTTCTGTAGCAATATAGATTTCTTTACACATGCCAGGTTGAGCTCAAACCCTCCTCCCTTATTCAGGGTTGGAAGTGGGTAAACTATTTGCAATTGGAATCTTCAAAATTAAATTATGCCAAGGGATGCTTATAAAGTGCCAATTTCTAAAAATGACGATATCTTTCATGTGGTCCATCCTAGACTAAGTCACATTAGCACCCAAACGCAACAAGTACAAAGTACCAACTTGGCTTCGGCTTCAGCAGATGCAAGCATACACCCAAAATACTCTAAAGGTTTCTTAAGGTATACGTATACCATATATAGCTCTTGGGCTAAGAGAACCAACTATAATAAAAGATCAAGTGGTGCTGTCACCGGTTCATTTATAATGTTCCTCCTGTCGGAACGTATTCACATCTGCTACCGCTCAAAGGACACAACAAGTAGCACTAGTAACGACTTCGAGAAGGAAAGGATATGTTAAACACTCCCCTATATTACGCCTTCTTTTCTATTTTGAAAAAGGATGGATTTAATCCCCATCATCGACCCACGAGTTCACGTTCGGCTTGGCTAAAATGTCCACTGCTAAAAGATGCATTTAGCTATCAAGAAACATTTAAAGTAGGAAAAATGCAATACAATGAAAAAACAATTCTCACCAAACTTTTTGGCACTAGTCCCCGTATGAATGATAGACGTTTGACCTCGTCGGCGTTTTTGATGTCGAATGGTAACTTCGGTAGCGCAATCCTGCTGACGTCCATATTTGGCCAACTCATCGGTAATACTCATGCCGTTCAACGACGTGGCGACCAACAAAGTCAAATCGCTGCGGATGAGACCGACGTCGGAATCCATCATCGGTTTGGACGATTGCGAATACTGGAAAATAATTAATCATCATTTGGTTTTACAGGAAACATTGCTAGATTATATATTTCAATAGGGATGCCAATAATCCTGAGGATTTGACTAAAGCTTATAAAGTTTCAATTTCCAATAATCATTCATTCATTCATTTCGGTTGGTGACGTGGTCACCTCTTCATTATTCCCCATATTTATACGACATAGCAAACGATCGATTTTGATGGCTTGATAAGCGTAAAACAAACGTAGAAGAATAACAGAGTTTCTTGGCTGGTAAACGGCATCCTTGTGACGTCGCCACTGTTTGCAAAGATTGACGAGATTGCCTGATTTTTTGTCAGGGTTATCTCCCTTAGCCCAAGAGCTACATATGATATACGTATACATTTAGATACCTTTTAAGTATTCTGGGTGTATGTTCGCACCCACCCGCCGTAGCGGAAGCCCAGTTATACCGCTGTGCACTCGGACCCTGCTGTTATTAGTCTAGATGCCTGTTGGCACCTAGTCCAGGATGCACCACGTGGAGGACTAACAGTCAGGAATATCACTATCATTGGAAATTGAGACTTTATAAGCATTACTCAAATCCTCAGGATCATTAGCATCCCAATTTCCAATAATGGTGATATTCCCGACTGTACAGCGGTATAATTGAGCTACCGCTGCAGCGAAAGGGTACTAAAAGATATCTAAAGGTATATCTATACCATATGTAGCCGTTGGGCTAAGGGAGATAACACTGACAAAAAATCAAGTAACCTAGTCAATCTTTGCGAACAGTAACGCCGTCACAAAAATGTCGTCTATCAGCCAAGAAACTTCGTTATTCTTCTAAGTTTGTTACGCTTATCAAACCATCGAAATCAATCGTTTAATGTGTCGTACACATATAGTACTGATGAAGAGGTGACTATGTCACCAACCACAATGAAATAAATTTTAGGTATACAGTGAATTCAGGAATCTTCGCCAACGAGGATATAAGCCGAACAATTTAGCTAATTGTGTCATGTCGGTAATTCCCCGAAAACGATCGCCTCGTCAATTCCTGTAAACATTGGCGTCGTTGCAAGAAAGCGGTCTTCTAGTCAAGATACCTAAGTGCAATTTGAATGCGACAATCTCTTTGTATGGGACTTCGAAATGCTATACAAACTTGGAACAAATAAAGAGGTAGCTCTACCACCAACTTTTGTTGTCGTTGTTGTCCCAAGGAACTAGAATATGGTATCTTAGTGTTAAAATGATAGAAAATACCAGCTAGCTACGATGTAGTTTGGATGGTAGATGATAAAACCAACCAAGGTAAAAAGTTACTGAAAAAGGAACCAATAAGAGTTAGATAACCTTTTGTGAGTATGTGATCACTCGTAAGTTGGGAACAGGAAAGTTTCTCAAATATTGATTTTTTCATCTTATATACATTTTCAAGGTCAAACAATCCCGTTTGATTAAAGAATGCACCAACGTGACTCACACTTACTCACGAAGGCTAACGAATAGAATTAAAACAAATTTTTTTCATCTACCTTTGGATGGGGTCAGTAGTATCAAAATTGCTAAAATACACTGGAACTTTGTTACAGTATTACCAAATACCTTCAGCGTAGAGGAGTAATAAACTCAACACTCGGCATTCGATAAATCGTGAGTTTAGTGTAGTTCATTGATCTATCTTCAGACTCTCATGGCACAAATGCACCTCCATTGATGAAATGTTTGTGTTTGGAACAAGATTTAAAAACCCACTTTTGTGAACCAGAACTATCGGAAAAATCAAAATTAAATGGATCAATTATTCAGTAAATCTGTTCACAGTTTTCGGAGGCGTGCACAGATATTTCATTCAAACGACAGTGCTATTGTTTCCAGGATAAAGTCTCGGCCAAAATAGGGTAAAGATCATTTCAAACAGCATCCATCCAAGTACGTTTGTGACCAGCTTTCCTTTTCTTCCAATCGGCATTTGGATAAGTCAAAGTTACGATACACGAGATTGCATCAAGATTTTTCATCATCATTGGGGATAAACGTCCCCCACTGGCTATTATGGGATGCTAATGATCCTGAGGATTTGAGTAATGCTTATAAAGTCTCAATTTCCAATGATGGTGATATTCCTGACTGTTAGTCCTCCACGTGGTGCATCCTGGACTAGGTGCCCCCAGGCATCTAGACTAATAACAGCAGGGTCCGAGTGCACAGCGGTATAACTGGGCTTCCGCTACGGTGGGTGGGTGCGAACATACACCCAGGATACTTAAAAGGTATATAAAGGTATACGTATACCATATGTAGCCCTTGGGCTAAGGGAGATAATCCTGACAAAAAATCAGGCGGCCTCGTCAATCTTTGCGAACAGTGGCGACGTCACAAGGATGCCGTCTACCAGCCAAGAAACTTTGTTATTCTTCCACGTTTGTCTACGCTTGCCAAGACATCGAAATCGATCGTTCTACATGTCGTATAAATATGGGAAATAATGAAGAGGTGATCATGTCACCAACCAAAATGAATGAATGAATGACTGGTTATTATCACCCAGGGTAGTCCAAAAACCAACGCGTCTACAAAAACGTCAACTTTTATAATGCGTACTTAAAGAACGACACTTGAGGTGTGCTGACATTAAATGTTAATTATATCTCGAGTTAAACCCCTCCAATGATCTCTGTTGCCCGCATAGGATAAACAAACGGACGCCCATTTAAGTAATTCATTTGGACGAGGGGGCTTAACATAAATAAAAGGACTGAGTTCGCATGCTACAATGTCTGTCTAAATTTTTCTTTGACTGCCTGGCCTTCTTTTCCATCCGGATAATGGATGGGCTCCCATAGCTATTCTGGCTGGATGAATGGGTGATCTACGTCAAACATGGCCAATCCATTTTAATCGACTTTCTTTAACTGTGCTGAAGAGATACATGGCCAATAAATGTCAAGAGACTTACAAATATCTGGGAATGGTCGAAATATTTTACTAGTTATTAAGTGAGTGCGTTCAATAGAGGACAACGAGCGAAACCATATAGATTTTAAACAACTTTGCTCAAAAAGAACAAGCTTTTGTGTATCAGCTTGGGTGAGAGTCCAAGTTTCGCATGCGTAAAGAAGAATGGAACGCACTAAACTCTTATATATTCTAATCTCGGTTTTAATAGAAATATTACTAAAGTTCCATAATGGTTTACTTAAACGCCCAAAGGCTGCAGCAGAGAGGAAATACGATGCCGAATATCTGAAGAGCTGGATCCTTTACTATCTATGATCGAGCCTAGGTACGTAAATTCATCGACCACAGGGAGTGGGCTACCATTAACAGTGATTGGATTTCTAAAGGGGACGTTAGCTAAAACCACTGTCTAAATTTTTCTTTGACTGCCTGGCCTTCTTTTCCATCCGGGTAATGGATGGGCTTCCATAGCTATTCTGGCTGGATGAATGGGCGATCTACGTAAAACATGGCCAATCCATTTTAATCGTCTTTTTAACTGTGTTAGAGATACATGACCAATAATGTTGAGAGACTTACAAATATCTTGCAATGGTTGAAATATTTTACTAGTTATTAAGTGAGTGCGTTCAATAGAGGACAACGAGCGAAACCATATAGATCTTAAACAGCTTTGCTCAAAAAGAACAAGCTTTTGTGTATCCACTTGGATGAGAGTCCAAGTTTCCATGCATAGAGTAGAATGGAACGCACAAAACTCTTATATAATCTAATCTTGGTTTTACGTAGAACGTGTCCAAACCAGCGCATTATGCGCGTTGTGGCGATACCAATGTGACCCCCCAACACGAAAAACATTTGTTCAAAAATTGACATACCGGACAAGCAACGAAGTCGTTAGCAATGGGCAGCTGCGATTCCAAGCGTTCGATCCACAAATCCAATTTGCCATCTCCAGCCTTATCGGCAGCAACAAATTGGAGAAAGTCCTGCCAAATGACAGCTAAGTCACGTGGTTCGGGAAGTTTGACATCCAACTCGGTTGGACTAGCAAGGCGTTCGGTGGTGTTGGAATTGATGTAGAATTCGTTAGACAGGAGGCAAATCATATTTTTCATGCCACTACGCAAATATTCCAAAGAAGGCTCGTCATCGGCTAGCATCTATGGATATTAATAAATTAAATTATTATTATTATTATTATGTTTGCAACTTTGAATGTTTTACTAGAAACATCTTTCAGCAGTGGGCATTTTAGCGAAGCCAATTTAGGATATCAAAATTATTAGTATTATTATTGTTATTATTATTATTATTATTACTATTATTATTGTTAGTAATATTATTATTATTATTGTTCTTATTATTATTACTATTATTATTTGTATTGTTATTATTATTATTATTATTACTATTATTACTATTAGTATTATTATTATTACTACTATTATTATTATTTATTTTTTACTACTTTTAATGTTATACAAGGATCGTATCTTGTAGCAGTGGACATTTGAACAAAGCGGAACGTGGGTCCATATTTAGTGCCGCTGGTGGAGATCGAATCCACGCCCACCCAGGTTCGAATCGAACAGTGTACTGCTAGACCACCCCGGCATATACATAGTGGCGAAGCCTGTGTTTGCAATTCAAATTTCAACTTCATGATGATCATTTAAGCTTTACTAGTGATACAGTCTAACTTCCAATATTAACAAAATAGTTTCACAATGAAACTAGTTCGGATGTTATTTTAATACCAGACTTGAAATTAAAAGTTTCCGGTCTGGAGATTGAAAAATCGTTTTTAAAAATTGTTTATTCCATAATTTCTTAGCGTTATGCCAATGAAATTGTTTGATTATTTTCCAATTTAAGATCTCAAAAAAAGCTTTTTAGAATTCAATATGATGTTTGCACCAAAATGCACAGTTGCTTAAAATAATCTCTTTTAAACTAGCTTTTTCTTTCTTTTTTATAGTTAATTGCGTCTATTTTTTATAAAAATTTCCCATCTGAAAATATTGTCCAAAAAATATTTATAAACATGCAGATGTTTTAAAAAATAGTAAAATAATTGAGATAATAATATTTAATTTAAATTGCTGAGAATTGATTATTATATTTACTTTCGCAGCATTTCAATACATTTTTAAAAGCGAAAATTATACACAATAGTGATTGGGTTCGAGTAACTATTTTGCATTGCAATGGAGTGACTAATTTGCCCAGATTACTAAGATCTGAAAGGCATAAATAGGCATGAAGTCCAATCGTAACACCATCTTCTTAAACGTCATTTCACATGAAATATGGAACCAAACTTCTAGTCATACAGCTTTGTCCTTTTCTATAATGGATGGCTGTTTCTTTTTATTTTTTTATTTTATATTTGTTACTTTGAACGTTTTACTAGAAACATGCCTTTCAGTAGTGGGCATTTTAGCGCAAAGCCGAACGTGGGCCCGCATTTTAGTGGCCCGGTTGTGTGATTCGAACCCCCATGCCCACCAAGGTCCAAATTCGAGCGCTATACCGCTAGACCACCCCGGCATGTGATAATAATAATAATGATGTTGACAGTAAAGTCACGTGACAATGATAAAACGAGACGACATGAATTTGTATTGGAATTAACTTTTGGGTAAAGTCCTAGGCATAAGGACATTTATTTATTGGTTTGTTTATTGTGTGACTCCAAGTGGTACAGTGCTGGACTCCAAGTTGGATGGACATGTCACTGCCAATGGTAATGCCCATTTTTTTCTAAAAAATTGGTTAGATTTTTGGTAAAATAAATGTTTGCACAATCTGAGAAGAATTATTTTGAGATAAATGAGCAAAAGTAAATAATACTAATAATAATAATAATAATCAGCGATAGATTTGTCTCAGTGGTAATTTATAAACTATCGTCTCCTGTCTACAATTAAACAACATAGTAGTACTACGATATATAGAACCAACTAGTGGCAAAGTTGATCTTATGCAGTTCCTTCATCGTCATCGGGAATAAACACCTCCCAAGTGTAGTCCAAATTACCAAAACTGCAAAATATTAACTTTTACTACGTGCACTTGATGAACAACATTTGAGGTATGCTGAAGTTAAATGTTAATTATATTCCAAATTAAACGAATCCAGTGATCTCTATTAGTTGCAAACGGACGCCCAATTAAATAGATGGACTAAGTTTGTGTGCTACAATGTCCGTTCGAATTATTCGTTAGCCACCCGGTTTTCTTTCCCATCTGTGTAATGGATGATTGTGTTCAATAGAAGAGAGCAAGCAAAACCACATGGATCTTACACAGCTCCAACACAGCCAAACTACATAATTGTAAAGTTGTGTTCATAATAATGTTGACTATCATCATAACCACAAAGTCAGAAATGCGTAAACAAACCTCAAGTAGTGCATGCAAATCCCGAACCGGTTTCCCTTCATTGCCGCTTCCAGACCATCCAAGTAGCTCGCGAATTCTTTCATCGGATACAACCATTTTTCGAGTAAATTTCACATCATTTGAGTTGTTATCAGACTTAACAGCCTGACCAAATGTCAATCCAGATTGATTGGTAGTAACAAGCGCTTGGATAAGACATAGACAAGCTTTCAGCGTCGATTGGCAGTCCGGATTGTCGGCACTGAAACAATCGTTTACACGCTGAATTATGTTGGCAAATAAGTGCTGACCGTTGGTAAAAGCACACGGAGAGTCGAGAATTCTAGAAAAAAAGTAGACGACAGTTGAGAAAAACATTCCACGGAATAATAAGCTACAAAACTATGGATTAATATTATTGGTTGATTATCTTAACCAATCACCGAATCGTGACGTTCTAATTGGTCAATTACTGAAATATTCTATTATTATTATTATTATTATTATTATTATTATTATTATTATTATTATTGATTAATGCAAATCAGTTTTTGTTTCCTTTCGCACACGCATATATATACACATACTTCAAGATGGATGACAAAAGCAATGTGGTCATCTTAGTTACAATAAACAACTGATAACAGCAATGAGCTTAATCCAACGACCACTTACTCTCTAACAATGACAAAGCCGAATTCGTGTTGGGCAAGTTGAATGAGGGGATTGAAAGCAGCTGGAAGTGTAGCCAAACCACGATCGGGATGATTGATGTGTTTGATCAAACATAGCCCAATGTCCTTGATCAAGGCACTGTGCGGTAGCGTATCGGCCAAAAACTGCAATTCGTCATCATAGGGCTTTAGGTTGATGGAGATAAGAGAATGGAGCGATGATACATCCATGAGGACTGAAATGCAGTGCTGTGGAATATTAATACAATAATTATATACATATAGGGTGAAGTGAACGTATATCATCTTTAAGATCATTTATCCAAACGAACAAGATAGTATATATCTACTATCATTACATTCTAAAAGAATTACTCAATGTGATCATATTTTGTTCAGATCATAAAAGAAACTGATTTTTTCCACTGAACAAGGGTCGGTCTCCTTCTTCAGACCGTCCGAAAAAGTGGTAACAACGGTTATGGAAAATGGTAAAACAAAAGTTGGTAGACTGCAAAAAGTGACTTAAGTACGATTTTAGAAATATCTCATTTAAATTAATGTGATGTGAGATTAATTAAGTACTATGGCAACAAGGCATTCATATAGAATAATTTTATTGCTTCACTGTTTAAAGTGAATAGGTTTGTGATATATGTAGTATAAACATCTTTATATGTTCCATCAATATATTAAATAGGTAAAAAAATTCTATAATTTTTTTCAACAGTGATACGTTTAGGCAGCATCGGAAATATAACACTTGTCTCCAAAAAGTTTATTGTTTATTTCGGTTGTTACTACTTGGATGTTTTACGGCAAACCTGTTTTTGCGAAGCAAAACGGAGACATACCAAGTTCGAGTCCAACAATGTACCTTTTAGACAATACTGATGAGTCAAGGAGCTCCTATCGAATGAAGCACCTATTATTGGTCTGTGTCAACCATCCCCCAGTTCAATGAGATATAGGCACCATTGATAATAAAATAGCTGTATAACTGTTCCTCATTGGTTCAAACACCAAACCGGAAATTCATACACAATTTAAAAAAACGCTTAAAAATTCTATTGTAAAATCGTTAAGTGTAATATATATATATATATATATGTATATAAACAGTCGGAAATCACATCAAACGGCACATCAAACTTACGAGTACTTTCAACTGCGTTCGGATATGGGCGTCCTTGTCTGAACACTCAACAAGCAGCGATTCAATGATGGCAGCCAACAGTTGTGCATGTTGATTATTTGTCTTCGATGGTGCGTCAACGGCCAATTCATTTTCTTCAATGTCCGAAGGCCTTTAGGGAAAAAACGTCAATAAAAACGTTGGGAGTGACATAGCATTGTCATTGGATGCTAATGATCCTGAGGATTTGAGTAATGCTTATAAAGTCTCAATTTCCAATGATGGTGATATTCCTGACTGTTAGTCCTCCACGTGGTGCATCCTGGACTAGGTGCAAACAGGTATCTAGACTAATAACAGCAGGGTCCGAGTGCACAGCGGTATAACTGGGCTTCCGCTACGGCGGGTGGGTGCGAACATACACCCAGGATACTTAAAAGGTATCTAAAGGTATACGTATATCATATGTAGCTCTTGGGCTAAGGGAGATAACCCTGACAAAAAATCAGGCGGTCTCGTCAATCTTTGCGAACAGTGGCGACGTCACAAGGATGCCGTCTACCAGCCAAGAAACTTTGTTATTCTTCCACGTTTTTCTACGCTTGTCAAGCCATCGAAATCGATCGTTCTACATGTCGTATAAATATGGGAAATAATGAAGAGGTGACCACGTCACCAACCAAAATGAATGAATGAACTTGACACTCACTGTCTCAACGCATCGACCAGAGATAGTCGACATTTGGGCAGTTGCAACGTAAAATCCAACAACGACAAAATGGCATTGAGATCATCGCATCCCTTCAGTTTGGACAAGACGTCCGATCGGACCAAATCGGCAATTTTCTTGTTGACCGACTGAATAGTAGAAGCGGCACCCATCGAATCGTCGGCGCTTTTCATCTCGTAACGACTCGTTTCGTCGGCAAGTGTTTGTGTCGACGACAACAACAACAATTGTGTACTCGACGAACCAATATCTCCCAAGCCGTGTGTAGACATGGACATAGCGCTGGCGTTGCTGTTGGACGTAGTGGCTATGGACGACGTCATGTTGTTCGAGGCCAAGTCGACGGACGATGGAGGACTAGATGGCGCAAATCGAGACAATGATTTGGAATTACAGTAGGCAACGTATTTCATTTCAGTTAATTTTTTTGTTTGTAAAATAAATTAATATATATTTTTAAATAACACATTTTTTTACACGTTATAAAGATTTGATTGATGCGCTATATTTTTTTATAAATATATAACCTTGATACATACGCTGGTAATGCGATGCCTAAACTTTAACTTATTCTAGTTAAAATTCATTAAATATAACAATATGTAATTTATTTGCAAAATAATTATTAAAAAATATCTTTTAATTTTATATTCTTTTTATTTTAAAAAATAATAATTTAAAAAATAAAATCACTGCTCATACATATATTTACAAATTTGCACTGTATTTTTAAATAGTCAATAAACAATTTATTCTAAAAGTATTTTAATATAAAGAATTGTAAAACAAATTTTTTCCAAAAATTATTAAATTATTTTTAATAATTTAAGCACAAGGTCGATTTTTATTTTCTGTTTCAAAATTTGGAATTTTGATAAAAAGGCTTCTTATTTCCGCAAACTTAATACTTATGGTTAAAACAGCTCAGCGTCGTTATTTGTCTACCCATGATTATGAATTGGGTCAAAGTTTTTATAAAAGGGGCACAAAAGTTAAAACAATTGCCGAATGCATGAAAATAGATGTTTCAACGGTGTACAACATTTTGAACAATAAAACAAGCCTCAGATCACCCACAGTTGATAGAAAAGGTTCAACAACCAAACAAGATGATCAGTTTATAATTATGCAGCTTAATGACAATAATTATTGCCTCTAATTTGAAGGCGAAGATGGATGAAATAGCCTATCTTTCTCTTTTAACTAACTGGCTACATACGTCACCTCTGGTTCGATTCCTGTTCCAGTTATGCAGCCGGTTCCAAGTCCGGTTGCGAATGGAGGAATGCTTAGAACGCAGTTTGACCTCTGAGTAAATAAATACTTAAGAAATAACAAAAGGACGCAACAAAGAAGCACGATTTCGATATCAGATCGAATAAGAAGATGAGCATTACTCAAAGTCATTAACAACATTTGTAATTACTGTAAATGTAAAACTTGTTGGATTACTTTTTGAACAGTTAAATCATCAAACTGTTAACGACCTTGAACATAATTCCGGATCACGAGTAGCTACTACAAGAACATTTATTTTCGAAGTTACTAGCCATTATATTTATTTAATTTTACTAATTGTTTACTAATTTCAACAAAGCCGAACATAGACCCACAATTGGTACCGGTGGTGGGATTCAAATCCATACCCACCCATATTCAAATCGGGTTCTGAACCCCTAGACTACACCGGTACAATATATATCCTTATATGTATAATAGCTAATTAGATTACCATATTGTAAACAGAAAACATTTTCCACCAAGTACACATTTAGAGAAGGCTGAACAACTAAACCATTCCGGTATAAATTATACAAAAATATGGATAACATCAATAACCTACATTGACGAATCTATGTCGCCCATTTTCGCGTTAGTTACAGTCGATTGATCCTGATGAGCCACATCCATTAGAACCGAATTCCATACCTGTCAAAATACGAAAGAATTGTACATTATTTTCTGTAAGACTGAGATCAAAACAACCATTGGCACGGTTGGAATCGAAACCGAGCCTACCCAGGTTCGAGTCGAGTGCTGTACCGATAGAGGACACGGGCAACACTCCAGTAATCGAACTTAGGTACACCAAATCTAGAATCCTGAGTTACAACACAATAAAAGAAAATTGGTATGCAACCTTACCTCGATCATCGAAGCAAAACATGCGTTGACCAACAGCGAAGCAAATGGACTTCCCAAATCGACCAATCGTCTAGAAAGCGTAACCATGACTTTGTAAAGCGGATTGGCGGCTGACGGCGATGTCGATCCGAGCAGTTCGATGAGGCTAACGAGTTCATTCGAAATGGACATCAAATGGACAGTCCACAAATCACGTGAGCGGACCATCTGCACGATAAAGGTGCAAAATAACAATAATTTTGAGTGAGGATAGTGAATTTACTGCTTCTAGTTTGCATTTAAATAAACTGTTCCTCTTATGAACTGAACTATATAAACACTAATTTTTGTGTTACTTGAGGAATAAACATCCTTCACCGGTAGTTCAAGTTACCAAAAGCTCGTAAATCGTCAGCTTTCACAACGTGCACTCAATAAATGGCAGACTTTAAATGTTAATTACATTCCAAATTAAGCATCTACAATGTTAGTTGAATTTTCTTACTAGAAACACGTTATCGGCACGTTGGTATTTGGTGCAGCCCTAGGTAAAGTGTAACGTTTAATTTCGACAATGAAATTCATTCGAGTACAATTTAACCACAATAATTTAGTACATTATAATATGTAGTAAATCGATAATAGTTATTATCATGTTTGTTTTTAAATGAACCAATCAGAATGAAGGTTAATCTCGATAATATATAAGAACAATGCTTGTTTTTAAACAAACCAATCAGAAGAATGCTCGTTACGAAATAAACCAATCAGGTTGACGATCAACCTCGATAACACATAAACCATTTATTTTATCCAATCAACCAACCTGAGCCTTTTGTTCTTCGTTCAATGATTTAATTGTCATGATGGGCAATTCCAATGGCAAAAGATTACAAAATAATTTGATGCCGGGAACGAAGAAACAGGGCGACGAAATGGTAAAATGAATGAGTTCGCGTAGCATCCAGACCCACAGCGATTTGCCAACATCTACATTAACAAGAGGTCAATAAAACAGGGAAGTTTGGTTGGACAAAAATTACATTAAAATTGTTTAAAAATCAATGGTTCATCTTTATCCATTCGTTTAAAATTCTTTCGCCTTAAAAGCACCGAGCTACAAAATCAATCCGTCACAAAATTAGGAATTCTACAGCTAGTCCGAAGTCTAGTTGAGAAAGGAGCCCTAAAGCTCAAGGTTATCACCCTGACCTCTTTAAAATAAATATTGACAAAGAAATAGAAAACTACGGTTACGAAATGAAAGCATCGTTCCGATAACAGCCGAAACGCACTGCAATGCCAAAAATTAAAAGTACAATCACATAGTAAAATAAAAAATGCTCGTTTTGATCATTCTACACAACCCAATTACCTTGAACATTTAACTCAACCGTTTCCAGAGTAGGTCGAGTGTAAGCCAAAAGCGAATAAATTACATTGCGACGAATCTAATACGAAATAAATAAACAAATAGAAATGGACCGATTGCCTTGAACCGAATTTCAAACTAAAAACCAAATTAATGGATCAAAAAAATTACGTAGTAATTTCTTCATCATTATATATTTGTACACTGCATCGAACGATCAGCCCCCATGTTTGCGTAACAAACTTTATATACTGATAAACGACATCCTATTCATAAAAAAGGCTTCTGATTTTTATCAGAATGATTTTTCCTTATCCCAACGGCTACATATGGTGAACGTGTACCTTAATATACTATTGAAGTACCCCCATGCTCCAATGCTGTTCATTACATCATGCTTTTATCCTTTGATATTATATTGCTCACCCATAATTTTTCCTGGTTTATTAAAACAGGATTACGTTATTTTAAAAAGATGCATATCATTGGTATCAAAATCTTCAGGAATCAAATATTCCATCTTATTGAATGATATTGTTGATAAACATTTTAAATCCTGTATACAATTAGCATCAAGGATTGAAAATAATAACAATCACCCGCTACATGCAGCTCTTAACAATCCTAAAGCTTCTGGAAAAACAAGAAGAACTTACCTGCACATGAAAGCCAAAACTAATCAATACAAAAATTCATGTCTGCCCTACTTATCCAGAGTATTAACCAATCCAGAATCAAACCAAATTGAACTACTAAGAAACCTATCAAAGTAGGAATTGTTCCACCTACGCATTCATTTGAACTAATTTGGACATCTCACAGTACAAGTTGTGCCTTATAATGACTCATTCTATGTACAGTAATTTTGAATATTATTTTTAAAAATCACATGCATACTATATAGACTATATTTATATTCATTAACATATGACATTCTATTTCATTTTGATCCCATTATTTGTACTACTACTTTTTTTATATTGATGGTAAAAATGTATTTTATGCTGAATGTATCTCTAGTGAGATATTAAAGCTTAATAATAATAATAATAATAATAATAGTTATACCGCTGTGCACTCCAGTCCATAATCCATGTCAGGATTATCACCATCATTAAAAATGAATACTGGAAAAACATCACTCAGATCCTCATGATCATAAACATCCCAGAAACAGTTATTCGTCTTTGACGAGGCGGTCTAGTGGTACAGCGCTCGAATCGAACATGGTCGTAAGTTCGAATCCCACCATCGGAACCAGATACGGCGGCCTACGTTCGACTTCGCTAAAATATCCATTGCTAAAAAAAGCGTTTCCCGTAAAACATTTAAATTAGTAAAAATGAAGTAAGTAAATATAATTACGTAGTGCCTGGTTGGTTAAAAGTCTTTAAAGCGTGATATTGCAACACCTAAAGATCAATTTCAACTACTACGGACGCATATTATCATCCAGATATATCACAATCCAGTCAGTTCCTGCAATACGTTTTGCTGAGTCAATAGAGGTACTGTCAGTCAAACTAGACATTATATCAGACTTTATTCGACATCAATAATGAAAAGCACAATGGCATGCTAATAAATTTGTGTAATGCTAACATAAAGCTTCAATTTCCAATAATAGTGATATTCCTGACTGTTCATCCTCCACATGGTGCATCCTGGACTAGGTGACCACAGGCATCTAAATTAATAAAAGCAGGGACCGAATGCACAGCGATATAACTAGGCTTCCACTTTGGTGGGTGGGTGAAAGCATACACCTAGGATACGGTATGTAGGCGGACAGTGGTACATTCACAAAATCCTGTCTATTAGCCAATGGAACTTCGTTATTCTTCTATGTTTGTTACGCTTATCAAGTCATCAAAATCAACTGTTTTATAAGCCATATAACTATGGAGAATAATGAATGTCAAACATACGCGTTTCAACTGATCCAGTTTGGGACCGGGAGCAAAGTGCACGTAGGTGCAACAAGCGTACACTTGAAACAACGGCTTCACTATGTTGGCATCGCGAAAACTACACGATTCGATGGGCAGAATAGTTCGCAACATGGCCGTTATCAACTGAATGGCCAAATCAAACAGGGAAAAGATAAGACTGACATTTGCATTCATTGTACTCATTTCGATAAAATCGCCAATTGCGGTCAAATGGGGCATTGAAGCTTGGCATTGAATAATGAAGAAGTCTGACAAATGCTGTAATACAAACACCAATTATTTATCAATAGTTTCCTTAAAGTAATATTCCCCAATAACGCTATTGTGGACTAAGTTGGAAATGCATACAATCAATTATTTTCTGCTCAAATGTTTCATAACAACAAACAGTTCTCAAAGTCCTCGACGATGGATCGCATTTAGTATCGGTGCCCATCCAGTTTTGAGTCTAGTGGATCTTGAGTCACCTCCTTACTAATTGGTTTTATGTAATTTTTAACAGCTGGAATGTATAGGGAATAAAGTCATCCCCACCCATTAGAAAAGGTGCAGATTTGAACATTATGAGAATAAAAAGACAAGCGAATGAAAAGTTCCGAGTTGCAAATGTGTCTACAGAAGAATACATATACACATACAGATAATCGTGAACCAGACAACGCAATAATAAAATAAGCGCCATTATCCTAGATAGCAGAAAAATTCGAAATAGTGTAACGGTTAAATTGGTAAACATTTTCTAGTGTCGATAGAAATTAAGGCATCATAAAAAAATGGAGCAAAAACAGCACAGCTCCATAATTCAAAAAGAACACGGAACAACAAAATGACTCCATATGTTCGAACAGCTTGCCAAAGTTATTTATTTGATCCCCCATGAGACATTAATTTCAATTAGATTTTCCCAAATAATTCTTATCTATGGTCTATCATCATTGTCCATTCCAAAACTTTGAATGTTTTCCGAGAAACGTATCTTTCAGTAGTGGACAATTAGCGAAACCAAACGTGGGCCCGCATTTTAGTGCCGGCGATGGGATTCGAACTCCCATGTCCACCGAGATCCGAATTCGAGCGCTGACTTTCACTCAACCCTGTCATCTGAGTCGTGCTAGCACTCCTCTGCCGAAACGGCGTCCTCTCGTTCGTTTCTATAGCGATACCGGTTGGGTTAACCTTCTGCTCAAACTCTCCTCCTTTATCCAGACTTGAGACTAACTAGACTAACAGTATAATAAAAAGCCATTGAGCTTTACTTCCAACTTACTTGCAGCATCTTACTAATCAAATGGAATCCATTAGCTGCAAATAATTCAATCAACACTCGACTGCGCGACAAAACCAGCTGCCTTTCGCAAATCATCATCGCCGACGACGACGACGAAACGCAATCCAAACAACAATGGTGCTTCAACAATCGCAACACAATAAGCAATCCGGGTGGAATAAGATTGCCAGCGGTATACGACCTTCGATTATGATGATGGTGATGATGATGATGCGTAGGCGGCGGTGTAGGCATTAGCAACAAGTCGGCCAATTCCGAACTTGTCAGCTGATCCAAAACTTCGTCCAAATCCGTACACAGTGGCTTCAGTTGAGACACGAGCCATCCGTAGGCGTCGGTGTTGAACGGCGACGACGGAGGCAGATTGAGCAAGTTGGCAACGTTCGATTTGGTCGAATAGTCGCGGAAACACGACAAGTAGGTGCCCGCCAAACAACGGAACGAATTGAGTCGAGTGAATATTTCGGACGGCGTGAAGTCGTTCAGCACTTCCTGTGAGCCAGTGTTACTTGTGGAGTGGAATGCAATAATAATAATAATAATAATAATAATAATAATAATAATAATAATAATAATAATAATAATAATATAAGTAAATGTAATGGAGATGCGATATCAATTAACCCTTAATCAAAATCTAGTCTGTAATCAAAAATCAATACAAATCAGATTATGCTGTTAAATTGAGACACATCTTAAAATTCACACTGAATGACATTTACATTTCTCATATAAGCCCGGAAAAAGATTGTCACGTACCCGCTAACAATTGAAACATTCGAGGACCATATCGATCTAAATAGGAAATATCTTCGGCATGGCGCAATACCAACAAAACGATGGCGTTCACCAAACCAGCCAACTGGATGGCTTCATTTAAGTGGTTGTGTATAGTTGCCTTGGTAACAAAAGGATTGGAGACTTCACTTAACATGGGTTGTCCAGGTGCTAAAAATAAAACAATTACTAGTTGATATTCAAAAAACGGACATTAAACAGTCGTCAGACAAACAAGGCCTCGCATTTAATAACAGGTAATAAAATTAAAATCCATGCCATGCTAAAATACTAAAAAATAAAGCTACAAAGCCATTATATAGCATGCTAAATTCGGTGCTCAATCTAAAAACTCCACTGTAGCCAGTCGGGTTAAGAAAGGATAGAAATTTGAGCGCAAAATTAGATAGTTGGAGGATGCCATCATTTCATCATTTTGGTTGGTGACGTGGTCACCTCTTCATTATTTCCCATATTTATACGACATATGAACGATCGATTTCGATGGCTTGATACTCGTAAGAAAAATGGAAGAATAATAAAGTTTCTTGGCTGGTAGACGGCAAACTTGTAACGTCGCCACCGTTCGCAAAGATTGACGAAGTAGCCTGATTTTTTGTCAGGGGAGATATCCTTAGCCCAACGGCTACATATGGTATACGTACACCTTTAGGTACTTTTAAGTATCTTAGGTGTATGGTCACACCCATCTGCCGTAATGGAAGCCCAATTACACCGCTGTGCACTCAGTCCCGGCTGTTATTAGTGTAGATGCCTATTGACACCTAGTACAGGATGCACCACATGGAGGATGAACAGACAGAAATATCACCATCATTGGAAATTGAGACTTTATAAGCATTACTCAACTCCTCAGGAACACTAGCATCCCAATTAATGAACGTGCTGTTGCCTCAGTCTTTAAAGCGATAGAGGTCGTTTACATTGCATACCCGACTTGAAATAAGGTCTAGTGGTACAACGCTTGAATTTGGACCTCGGTGGACATGGGTTCGAATCCCATCGCCGGCACTAAAATGCAGGCCCACGTTTGGCTTCGCTAATTGTCCACTGTTAAAAGATGTTTCTCGTAAAACATTCAAAGTAGCAAACATAAAATAAAAACCTGAATAGGCATAGGTTCGATCACAACCACCGGCACCAAATGCGGGTCCACGTTCGGCTTCGCTAAAATGTTCAAGTAGTGCATTTTCATATTTTTACTACTTTAAATGTTTCTGACGAGAAACGCATCTTTATGAACATTATCCAAATCCTCAGCATCATTAGCATACATTGGACATTATTATAGTTGGTGGCGTAGTCGCCTCTTCATTTGATCGATTATGATGGCATTTTCATATTTTTACTACTTTAAATGTTTCTGACGAGAAACGCATCTTTCAGTAGTAGACATTTTAGCAAAGTCGAACGTGGGCCCGCATTTAGTGGGTCGAACCCATTTCCTCCAGGTCCAAATCAAGTGTTGTACCACTAGACCACCCTGATACAAAATAAAAATAACATAATCCTTTGGCTGAAAAGGTCAATAACAAGGTAGTAAATAAATTTCTCGTAACTGCCCTTCGACAACGTACCAAAAAAATGTACAACCAGCGTAACACTGTCAACAGTTACCCACCCCACCCCCCCTCCCCGATAACGAACAAAATGTACCTTCAGTTTTAGCAAGCCCTTGGTCATCCACAAACCTCGACTTGGCAACCGGCACCATTCCGTATCCCTGCTGTTCGGCATCGTGTTCTGCCAGCGCTTCGAGCAAAATAAGCACCGAACTGAAATAGTCGTCCATGACAAGCACTTGGGCAATCCACGTGGGAGCTGACTGAGCCAAGGTCGACTTGATCCATTCCTGATCGACCAACGTCAAATCGGCCATTGGATTGGGACTGAATGCCGACAGCCGAACCAAACCGAACAGAATGTCGCGCAGTGTACAATCGTCCAATGGCGATTGGTTGGAACTGGTGTTCAATTGGGCTACAAGGTACGAACAAACACCGGTCACACCTAGGAGAAAATGGTAATGGTGGCGGTTTAACAAGTGATGATGATAAGTAGTCATCATTATTTCTATATATTTATACGGCACGTTAAACAATCGGGGCGCTTCGATGAATTTGTAAGTATAAAAAATGTTTCTTAGCAGATAGACGGCGCCACCGTTTTGCTCAAGTATACGTATACCTTAAGATACCTTTTCAGTACCCTGGGGGTGTAGGCTTACACCCATCCGCCGAAGCAGAAGCCCAGTTATATAGGTGTACCTAGTGCAGTCTATCATTGCCACAAAAATACAACCTAGTCTCCAATAAAAAATATCCTTATTGTCCTACATACGAGATAAATTCACAAACTTAAAAATAATATCGGAAATACCACCAACCAAAGTGTCGAATAAAAATAAAACACCACAACACACCTTTGGTTCTTGTCCATGCAACCAATGAATCAATATAGTGCAATGCTTCCAATTTAAACACCAATTCCATTCCAATAAGCATCACATTGGATAGGGCGGAACGATGACCTTGACAATGCCGGTCCAATGCAACAGGCCAATCAACTGCCATGCAGATCCGAATGAGACGGCTGGTCAGTGCCAACCGAAAAGCCAAGTAGGTTAAACCGTACGAATTGTGCATGAGTGTCGACAAAAGACAACATATTGACTCGTATGTTTGTTTGACGAGGAAATGACCTTGCAATTGGACGGACCAGTTATTCCAACCGATGCATGTTGATAAGCGATTGTATTTGACCGGCAATTGTTCCAACATGAGGACGATGGATTCGACAATGTGGCTGAATGTGAATAATGACAGAAGACGACAAATCAATTTCCTTAGGAAAATATGCTTTACGAAGATTGGTCACTTATCCAGTCAGAATAGATAGAGAAGTTCAACAAATTTGGACGGATATTGTAGCACGCAAACTCAGTCCTTTTATTGATGCTATGTGCCCCCCCTGTCCAAATGACATCCGATTGCTTACTGCTTGCGGTTAATAAAAATTCAGAAGATTGGGATGCTAATGATCCTGAGGATTTGAGTAATGCTTATAAAATCTCCATTTCTAATGATATTTTTGACTGGTTCTCCTCCACTAGGTGCTAATAGGAATCTAGACTAATAACAGCAGGAACTGAGTGCACAGCGGTATAATTGGGCTTCTGCTTTGATGAATGGGTACAAGCATACATCCAGGCATCGTAAGGTATACGTATACCATATGTAGCAGTTGGGCTAAGGGAAATAACCCTGACAAAAATCAGGTTGCCTTGTCAATTTTTGCAAACAGAGACGACGTCACAAGGATGCCGTCTACCAACCAAGAAACTTCGTTATTCTTCTAAGTTTGTTACGCTTACCAAGCCATCGAAATCGATCGTTTTATATGCCGTATAAATATGGAGAATAATGAAGAGGTGATCACGTCACCAACCAAACCGACTGAATGAAATTAAAGTCAGCATATCCCCAAGTGTCGTTCATTAAGCTTACATGCTTTACATGCTTTTGGTAATCTGGACTACTCTGGGTGAAAATAACCGGTGGGGGTGTTTATTCCCACTGGTGGTAATGAAGAAATATGTTGGTTAAAGTTGAGTCGTGTAAGAAAGTCAACTGCACCAATAAACGGAACCTAAATACCCTCAGTCTGAAGACCGAAATCTTCATAATTTGGCGCCAAGAAGATGTACACAATTTTACTAATACAGCAAAATGTTAAAACCTAAATAAATAAATAATTGAACTAACTAATTCATAATAAGAACAAACAGTTATTCAATGCAATAATAATTTCTTAGATGTAGAGATACGTCAGTCAAAATACACATACCATGAATCAAACATTGAAAATAAGCCAGCATATGGATCGTAACCTTTGTGTGACTCGTTAAGTAACAAAGGACCGACACACGATGAACGGGGGTTGGCCTAAACATGAGTAAAAGTAAATTTATTAACGATGTTGAAAAATAACACTCAAGTTTTACAAAAACAAGTCTTCTCAAAGTTAAACTCACGTATATATTACAAGTTGATGAATAGTGTTAGTCATTGCTCTAGCTTTCGAAAACTTCGATTTATTGCCGATAAAAAAACAAAGAGCAACACCCCTTACACACAAAAATAAATGACCTTGCCAATAGTTGTGAACAGCGTCAACGTCTCAAGCAAGTTTCACAAACTAGTCAGAATGCTAATGATCCTGAAGATTTGAGTAACGCTTATAAAATCCCAATTTACAGGGACCAAGTGCTCAGGAGTATACATTAGCTTCTACCTTTTCGAATTTACATATATCTTATGTAGCCGTTTGGCTAAGGGAGATAACCCTGACAAAAATCAGGCCACCTCGTCAATCTTTGCGAACAGTGGTGTCGTCACAAGGATTCTGTCTATCAGCCAAGAAAGTTCGTTCTATTTCTACATTTGTTACGTTTATCAAGCTATCGGAATCGGTCATTTGGAATTCATAAAGAGGTGACCACATTACCAACCGAAATAAATAAATTGGGAAGTCACTTTCTTGTTAACAACATCAATCATACAACGTACAATCAAATGGGGAGCATTTTTAACAATTGTGTCAATTTCTTTCGTATAAATAATCCACGTCCGTTGACTACGAACCACATCATGCCATTGTGCTTCAAATTCATCTGCATTGCATTCAGCAATTGTATCCAATTGATTCATCAATCTATAGACAAAATATTTTGGAAAACAAAAACACTCATTTATTCTAGCGATATTTAAACATATCAGGTGTAAAAGAGGATTCAAACGCGTAGATGATTATCTACTTGCTAATAAATGGGAGGCTAATGATCCTGAGGATTTGAGTAATGCTTATAAAGTCTCAATTTCCAATGATGGTGATATTCCTGACTGTTAGTCCTCCACGTGGTGCATCCTGGACTAGGTGCCCCTAGGCATCTAGACTAATAACAGCAGGGTCCGAGTGCACAGCGGTATAACTGGGCTTCCGCTACGGCGGGTGGGTGCGAACATACACCCAGGATACTTAAAAGGTATCTAAAGGTATACGTATACCATATGTAGCCCTTGGGCTAAGGGAGATAACCCTGACAAAAAAATCAGGCGGCCTCGTCAATCTTTGCGAACAGTGGCGACGTCACAAGGATGCCGTCTACCAGCCAAGAAACTTTGTTATTCTTCCACGTTTGTCTACGCTTGTCAAGCCATCGAAATCGATCGTTCTACATGTCGTATAAATATGGGAAATAATGAAGAGGTGACCACGTCACCAACCAAAATGAACTTGCTAATAAATGTATTTCCCAACAATCATCCAAGTAAAAGAGCAATTATTATCACAAGTTCATCATCAATATCATTGTTGGGGGGGGATAAACGCCCTCCACCGGTTATTATTATCCACGATAGTCCAAGTTATCGAAAGACCGCAAATCATCAACTTTGATAACGTGCACTCAATATAGAACTAATTCAAAAGAGACTACGTTACCACCATCATCACCATTGTGACGTGAAGCAGCTAATGTTACAAACAGTCAATGAATTAAGAAAAGACAATTTAACTTGCAAGAATATACGATTATTCGCGCCACCGCACAAAAAATAATCAATCAATGTGCTGTTGTAACAATTCTTGTAAAAACTTCAACAATGAAATGGCTGCGCTACTTTAATTTACTATGACTACATATAAATAACTTATTTTTATTTGCCATTATCTTTTTATTCACTAATGTATATTTGGAAATTATATAAACATATAATTTTATTTATATTTCTTTTCCATTTTTTCGTTGACAAATGATTAGAATTCATTTCGAGAGATTTATCATATTACCATTAAAATCTAATCGTTGAATTAACTTTTCTTTCGTACCGAATACGTTTTTTAAAAATGTATCTAGAAATAAACATTTTAAACGTCAAAGAAAATATTATCATAGTTAATTTCGATGTGCCTTATAAAATTAACTTTACCAGAAAATTTGTCACTGCTACCAATGTAAGATCAACAACTGTTGACAAAATTGATGATTTGCGTTTACTAATTAATGCAATCATTCATGTCAACAGTTATATTAGATCAAGAATCCTGTCTAAACAAATACATTGATAATTACTTCATGTCACTTGATAATTATATAAATTAATTATTTTTTCTAAATTTTACTTTCTACTTTTATTTTGTATTGTTTTGTCTGATGGCACTAATTACATGTTATGTATGTATGTATATGCTGAATGTACCTTTACTAATGTACTGAACCTTATGTTAATAAATAAACAATCCAAACTCTACATCACTTTTTCACACAAAAAATAGACCACACATCAAAACGTACTTGTCAAGCAAGGATCGATATTCCATTAAAAGTTCGAAAGTATGCAATTTGGTTAATAATTTGTGATAGGCAGTTGTGACACGTGAATTCTAAAGGCAAAATAGAATGGATAAATAAAAGTTTATTATTATTAATACCGTTTGACACGTTAATGATCCACGAGGATTTGAGTAATGCATATAAAGTCCCAACTTCCAATAATGGAATTATTCCTCACTATTCCTCCACGTAATGCAATCCTGGAGTAGGTACCTAGACTAGGCATCTAGACTAATAGCAGTAGGGACCAAGTGTACACTGATATAACTGGGCTTTCACTAAACTTACGCTCAGTGAATGCTCAAAAGATATCTCAAGGTATTGATTTACCATATGTAGTCGGTTAGGCTTGTGGATCCGTCATGAAGGTCGCTTCATCAATTCCTATGAACACTGATGTCGTCGCAAGGAAGCGGTCTTTTAGCCAAGAATTTTCATTTATCTCCACACACACACACACCCAAGCATTTCTTATACTTCTCATAAACCGTCACTAAGTACAGCATAATATACTAAATTTTTATCAGCAATTGACTGTAACACATACTTTACTCTCACTAATCAACTGCAATAGACGTTGATAAGGCGTATGCTGCTTCAATCCACAGTCAGTCGCTTCGACTCCATCCAGCGACTTCTTCCTGTCGGTTGTCGTCAACACGGCCGTATCGGAAAGATCCAAACCGAAAAATGATTGGATCCCAATGGGCAACCGCGTAGTTTGATCCAATGCTCGGCAAGTGACCAATTTCAAAGGAGTCGTGACCAGGGCCGATTCGAGCAAATTGAGCAACAAATGTTGAATCTACAAAACAATAATTGAATAATGAATGCCTACAGTAAACGAGTTTGGTGGCAGAAGCTGTAAGCTCTGTGATAAAGAAGTTGTCTTGAATTTTGTCAAACATTGCTTCTTATTAAAATTAGACAAGTTTTTGTATTGACGGTGGTATTCCTGACTGTTCATCCTCCACGTGGTACATCTTGGACTAGGTGCTGAAAGGCATCTAGGCTAATAACAGCAGGGACCGAGTGTACAGCGATGTAACTGGATTCTCGCTTTAGCGGGTGGGTGCAAGCATACACCCAGGATACTTAAAAGGTTTCTTACGTATACCATATGTAGCCAACGAGCTAAGGTTTATTTCCCTTAGCCCGAACAGTGGTGCCGTCAATCATCCAAAAAACTTCGTTACACTTATCAAGCCATGTAAATCGGTCGTTTACTATGCCGTACAAATGTAGAACTAATAAAGAGGTGACTACGTGTCACTAACCTCAATGAAATGAATAAATGTAATTGGATTGGGCAAAAAATGTGCATAGTAACTTGTAATTTTCGATGGCTTAAAGGATGCTATAGCGACTAAACCAATGAATAAATGAAATTAACCAGGACTTTTACATCTATGCTGAACATTTTACTCTTGTTTACAAATTATGTAAGTTTGAAGTGTTTTTTGCATGAATCATAAAAAACTCGCACATTATAAACAGAAAGCATTCTGTTACAGTTGTCATTTGGTCATTTTAGATAGTAAAGGTGTAACAGCTGCGGATGGTCTCATAGTAAAGAGTTTGTGTTTAACGTCGCCTCATATCTACGTTTAAACAACCTGACTGTATTACAATCCCCCCCCCAAATAAACATGGAGATGCGACCAACTGGTAGCGCAATTGGTTCTACATAACTACTGATTCATTGGAATGTTGATGATCCTGAGGATTTGAGTAATGCTTATAAAGTGTCAATTTCCAATGACAGTGATATTCCTGACTGTTCCTCATCGATATGGTGCATCATGGACTAGGTACCAACAGGTATAACAACAGTGACCGGATGTACAGCGGTATAACTGGGATCCCCCTATAGAGGATGAGTGCAAGCATACACCAAGAATACTTAAAAGGTATCTTAAGGTATACGTGTACCATATGTAACCGTTGGGCTAAGGGAGATAACCCTGACACAACATCAGGCGGCCTCGTCAATCTTTGCGAACAGCAGCAATGTCACAAGGATGCCAAAAAACTTTGTTATTCTTCTACGTTTGTTACGCTTATCAAGCGGTCATAATCGATCGTTTAATATGCCATACAAATATGGAAATAAGGAAGAAGTAACCTAGTCACCAATCACAATGAATGAACTACTGATTCATTTGTTGGGTGAAGATAAAAAAAAACAACCGGCAACTAATTAGTGCTATACATTTCGCTTAATCGGGAACTAATGTTCGCATTCAAAACCGAAAAAGTATCAAAAAAATGTAGAATTTATGGCAGTTAAACCCTTCACATAAAATCAGCTGTTTTAGTCAATATATATATATTTCCAGATGACCTCAGAAGTACTCATATTTTAAATAGCAGGAGAATGAGATATCTTTTCAATCGTTTATTTAGAAGTATGAATCACTTTAAAGTCGTTCATACTTGTCCAATTTGAGTAATTCTATTAGAGAAAAAATCGCCCAAAAACATAACAAGAATC
Source organism: Cardicola forsteri (assembly GCA_025895645.1). Lineage (NCBI taxonomy): Eukaryota > Metazoa > Platyhelminthes > Trematoda > Strigeidida > Aporocotylidae > Cardicola > Cardicola forsteri. The sequence goes on along the minus strand of JAKXYG010001355.1, from coordinate 249,517 downwards.
AACGAGATAGACACGGTAATAACAACAACCGTAAATTGTTATGCAACAGTGCTTCCTATCACAACAAAAACAAACCTGAGTGTTTTCCAACGACCCGTCCAAAGTATTCGCATCATTCAAGGTCGGATAAAGCAGATGTTTGGCGAATTCGGAATGAATCGATCCGGTCATAAGACCCGCCAACTGAATTCCGACGGTCAGATGGCGAACGATAAATGAGGGATCTGAATGCTGTCTCATTGCCAGGTCCAAATTAAGACCGCTAAAGACCCAAAATACCAACGCTTGACTAACGACTTAAAGGAAGAATAAAAAGAGAAAGTTGGATTTAAAAAAGCACACAGGGAATACATATATCGTTAGAAATGTAACATACCTTCATATGACTTTTGATCGGTAAGATGAAGGAAAGCCAAACCAGGAGAAAGATGAGGTTCAATATTTTCCAGCATCTCTACCCACCTATATATATATATATATATATATATATAAGCAATTAAAAATTGATTTTACATTTTATAAAACTTGTTTTGTGAAAAAAAAGTTTTTTTAATTTACTATAACAAAAACAATGACTGCCTGCAATTTTCAAACTTAAATTATTTCGAAATGGAAATTTTAAATTGTTTTAATTTTTAATGTTTATAAAATTAATTAATAAAAAATTATTATTAAATTAATTTATTTTAAAAAGGAATATTAATATTTTGAAAATACGTACCTCCATATAAACAAGAAATTTTGCACCAAACATTTGAATAATGTTACTTGATATGAATTCCTACAGTATTATCTCAGGTATACATTAGTAGAAGTTAGATATGTCTAAGATAAGTAACTAGAGCAGGATGCTACAAAGTATCACAGTGCTTCCATTTTCTCACACCAACAGTCACTATATATATAGTAAATCATTAACAAAATGACTAATATCTCTTTTAACTTTTAAAACTACAATACTGTTAAATTCCTCAATAGTTGTTTCCAACTCATAAAGTATCAGAAAAAGTAGTCATTTATCAATAACGCTTGTTGAGATCAAATTGTAGTGCAATTGGTTTTAATTCAAGAAACTTCATTCATTTGGTTGGTGGCGTAGTCACCTCTTCATTATTTTAGCATTTGTATGGCATATTAAACGACAAACTTTGATAGCATGATGAGCGTAACAAACGTGAAAAATAACTAAGTTTCTTATCTAGCAAACGGCATCCTTGTAACTGTTGGCAAAGATTAACGAAGCCGCCTAACTTTTATCTCCTTAATCGTTGACGTATACCTTAAAAAACCTTTTAAGTACCCGAGATGTATGCTTGCACCCACTCACTAAAGTGGAAGCTCAGTTGTACTTCTGTACACGCGGTCCCTGTTGTGTTAGTCTAGGTGTTTGAGTGCACTTAATCCGAAATCTACCACGTGGAGGACGAACAGCCATGAATATCACCATCATTAATTATTGAGACTTTACAAGCATTATTCCAATTCTCAAAATCATTTGCATCCTCACAAGAAACACCTCAAAAATAAAATTAACTAATCTGTATTACATAATATATTGTATTATTTACAATAAAATGTTCTCCAAAAATCTTTTATTCCAAATAACTCTATGTACCATCATCAACATAAACATTAGTTGACAGGAAAACCACCTTTTTATTAGTCACCATCATTCAGAACAGAAACAAAAATTATTCAAGTTATAAGAATCATTTACAACCCTCTATGTGTCAATAGTGCCAAAAATAAGAAAATAAATTTACATTAGCATTCAGCCACTTAATGTCAATAAAATTTAGTGTTAATTAGGAATTCTAGGATTTATAGTTGAACTCTAAATTACATTTAGTATATATATATATATATATAAGTTCAAATTAAGAACCTACTCTTCATTAAACTCAGCTGAATATTCCGAATTGTATTTTCGAACCAATTCTATTAAAAATTCGGCCGATTGACTTGCTTCCATCCAGTCATTTGGTGGTGGCAACAAAGCAAAACCACTTGGTTCATTCTTATTGTAAAAATTCGCAAACCCATCAACAGCAGTGTCCTCTTTAAGTGGACTGCGTTCTAAAATCCAACAATAGAGCTGAAAACAAAATAATGCATCAAATTCGTTTTAGTAAAATGTTTTTATAGGAAATTGAACAATATTAATGGAAAATAATAAAGCTCTCGTCACTTTCTTACGTTTTTTCATGTGTATATTATTCACTTTACCTATGAAACAATAAAAAACAATTGTTTTGAAATATGAAAATGTGACTATGTTACAAACTTAATAATTGATTGTTCTCTCAACAAGATTTCAAGTTTTGTCATTAAATTGTTTCTAAATTGGGATTCAAACTATAACCATACACTAACAGCCTAGTGCTTTAACAACTAAATCATCCTAACATATGAACTTGTTAATTCTTGTTACAAAATGTAAAATAAAAATATTGCCTACATATAACATTCTCATTACAAAATCTTACTTCAAACAAAGTCAGCGTTGGATCAGCTATACGCAAACGATCACGTACAAAACCTGATGTGTATTGCTCAATTAAATTATTAATATCGAGCTTGTATTGATACGACAAAATTTGTGTTTCTAGCTCCATGAGTTCATCGGCATCGGGGCTTTGATGATCATCCTAAAAGTTTAAACATATGCACATAAATGTATAACTTTTAAATACTTTAATTAATTATAATAATTATTAAAATAAAGCACATTTACCTCATGGTGACCAGTTTCAACGTCATCAATTTCAGAAAACAGTTCTTCATTAGATGAAATTTCCTCGTAATCAACATCCTAATATATATATAGTAAGTTCAATAACGTAATAGTAAAAGATTATACGGTATTTCTCGACCCATTACCCAAGTTACAAAAAAATTTTCTACCAATTACTAATGCAATTCAAAAAATCTAATTCTTGTTTAAAATAAAATTAATGTAATTAGAAAACACTAATACAAGTAACAGCTAATAATAATTAATACACATATAATGCAAAAAGCAAATAATTGATTTCTTAAAAATTACGTTTAATCGGTTATTAGTGTGGAATAAAACAGACCACATCAATGTGTACACAATATGGCAGGAATATTTGCAAACATTAACACCGCTTAACAAAATATATTAAAGTAAAATAATAATTATCTAAAAATTTCCAAAATATTGATAAAATTTTAAAAAGTAGTAATCAAAAATACATTACAAAAACTTTTTTTATTACTCTTTAAAACTATCAAAACAACTATCGAGTCATTTTTTATAAATACCTGAATTTCTCCATCTTCATACAATCCAGCATTTTCTACAACAAAAACTTTTTGTTCGTTAGTTTTTGATTCAAAAGTACAATCTACAGAAGTAGAACCGCCTTCCAGTGGAACGTGATATCCATTACTAGGTTGTGTATGAATAAAATCATCTGCAGTTGATTGGGACCATGAAACTGGTGCACCCACCTATGTAAACAGATAAAAATAATTTTCATCATAATCAATAATATATATATACCTTGTCGACAATAGAGGATCTAGAAACATCACCTGATACACAAAATCCACCAACATCTGCAAAGTAAAATTTTAAAACAATAAATTACTAATAGATAAAGGTGTTTCTTTTGGAACTTCCAAATCAATTGATGGAGGTGGAATTGACAAATTTGTGGATTGAACATTTAATGAGATAGCGGGGTGTCCAAACAAAACCACTGTCAATGTAGAATATCGTCCACGAAGCAAAAGAAAATTTGATTGAACCTGTTTATGGTAATAACGATAATAAACTACAACGTACTGGAGTGTCAAATAAAATAGTGTTAATACCGGATTTTTCATTAAAACGGTAGCTAAAACATTTTATAATCAAATTTATAAAAAAATACCTTGCTACATTATGCAGACTGACACAGTTAGTTTGACTATTACTGTAAACTTTTAAATCAAAACTAGCCGGATTAGTTGCTCTATTAAAAACTATTAATAAAATTTTATTCATTACCCTATGAGAGGTTCATCAGATAAATTACTTTCGACAACTGACCCAAAAGGCAGTACACAGACTTTTGACAATTCAACACCACTTTTAAAACGAATACAATCTATGTTTTCCTATAAAAATGTACAAACAAAAAAATAATATTACTTCATCTGAACAATTATGGGTAAATGTATCGAAGAAAACAATATAAGATGTCACCATATGAAATCTCAAAACAAGCGCTAACTAATTGACCTGTATATTTAGCTCAAAATAAAATAAGACAATTTTAAAAAATAACAAATTGTTTTTAAATATTTAATTAAAATTTTATGTTTTAAAATATTAATATAATTATATTAAATACTGCATTTAAGTTATGTTACCTATCCTAATGGCGGACATTTTCAAACCAAAACGCGACCTTATCTTAGTTTTTAACCTCCTCAATTCTAACCAGTTTAAGCACCTTTTTATCATCTCCAATGATTCACAGAGAGGACGCTCTTTCAAAATTTCCAAACCTAGGGTTTAGTCCCGCCTGTATTTTTATAATTTTTTGTATAAAGTTTTTTTTGCGTAAAATAGCTTGCCCGTCCACGTCGTCTCGGCTTCGTCTCTCAAAGCATTTAAATCGGCCTACTATTCCCATTACCTGCATAATTTTATTTAATATTTTATTTAATTTTCTATTTCTATTTTTGTTGTATCCTAATCCATAATACCTAATATTTTTGAACTGAAAACCAAAAAGAGTTTCTCTCCTACTTAACTTGTGTATAAACCTGAAACCTGCTGCAGGGACAATGAACAAATGTTCATTAAAATAAGTCTTGGATACAAACAAAAATAATTAAGTAAAAGATTACAATGGTATGTCAACTTAGAATCAAGTTTTTTGAAAATCTACAATATCTTAAATAGATTGTTAAATCGGCAATTGATAACAAGCGGAAGGATTATTAAAACATTTCAGACTTTGCTAATACTAATTTTATTTATTACAACAAAATTATTATTTGCACAAACGTTTTCAGAAAAGTTTTAGAAATGGAGGTAGTTGCTTCATACTGTACATACTGTATCCAAATCCTACATTATTTTAACTAGTAAATTTTAATTTATTGCATTTTAGATGTTTATGAATTATTTATTAAATAGATAACTAATGGCACATTTAAGCAAAATTATATATTTTATTTTAAAGTAAGACAAATAAAAATAAAATTAAATAATACATTTAATTAAACAATTATTATAATAATTAAAAACTATTTGACTACTAGAGAAATTAAACTAATTTGTTTAAAAACCGCAAATAAATATATCAAACAATTTAAACATTAATTTAATTTAAATAACCAACATTCTATATTGAAATTGACGCATAAATTGTCATACAAATGACATTAATTTCCAATAAAGGTCAATGCTTTTATTTAACATTTAATTTTACAAAAGAGTTAAAAATAATGTGAAGTTAATATTATTTGCGGAAATATTTTAAATAAATTTGACAGTTGTACGAATTTTCGATAAACGTAATACTTATCAGATCACCCCTACATATAGACTAAAACCTTTAACAAGTGAAAAGTGTGATCTTTTTTTTCATCACAAAATAAATAAACAAATAAATAATAATAAATTTTAAAAAGTAAAAAATATATTGAAAAATGTTTTTGTTGTGCAATATATAAAATTCTGCAAATTAGTTTCAAACATTGAAACAAGTAGAGTTTGCTTGAAAGCATAAAAGTCGTATTTTACATATTAAGAAATTAATTTATTTTGAAATGTGCTAATATATATATATATATATATATATAATATTATACAAAACCCGTTTGTTTTAAAAATAGGCATTGGGGCAACAAGATAACAATAACAGTAGACAACAACAACAACATTAACAACAACAAAGTCGAAGATTGAGCTTCCTTTCGGCTTTCACTCAACCCTGTCATCCGTGTGACTCTGTCATCTAGATACGTGCGATTACTTCTTTGCCGTTGTTTGCCGGAATGGCATCCTTTTATTGTTTCCGTAGCAATAAAATTTTTTTACAAAGGTCAGGTTGCTAACCTTGCGTTTAAACCCTCCTGCTTTATCTCAACATTCCAAACTTATTTGTAACGTGGAACTTCAAAAAAATTACATATATATTACAGTAGATGTTGGTTACCAGTGTTGTCTTTAAAGTAATTATGCAAACAAATACCTGAAGTTATTAAAATAGATTTGTACTAATTATTATTATTATTATTACTACTATTATTATTATTTCAAAACCCTTTTACTTTAAAAAATAATTATGGGGCAATTATTTAACAGTTACTACAAAAAATCCACAACAAAATTTTGTAATTAAAAACAAACATGGAATAACTTTTTAATTCCATGTATTCGAACATTTTGCCAAACGTTTTGTTTGATGTTTTGAGATATTCATTTTAGTTAGATCTTCCCAAATAGGTTTCAGCTAAGTTCCCTGTAGTCTAATACAACCTTTCTTTTACCATTTCTAATCTTTTATTATAAAACCGATTTTGCTGGTTTTTGGGCGGTAAACATAGAATTTAAGAAAGTTATTTTTTTTGTCTAATTGTAACGATGTTATGTAGTGAATAAGAGTTAAGTTTTTTATGATTTTATAGTTTGCATTGTGATTACACCAAGTAATCTTAAAAATAAATTTAAGACAATGAAGATAAAAAACATCAATATTGTCTGTTTATTTCTACGTCTCATTTTTATATATAATAGTAAAAATGATTATTAAAACATACAAACAAAGTTTTGTTTTTAAGCTGATTAAAGAACATAATCACATTAATTTGAGACTGACGTTGCTTTTTCCATTAACATTAATTTCTGTTTTCCGTCTTTACCAATAATGCGTCCCAGATATGTAAACATAGCAGTATGACCACTTTTTGTTCAAACACAACAATTTGAATGTTTGTATAAAAAACGCATAATATTTACATATTTTAACGGTATTCAGTAAAACTTGATAATTTTGTACAATATTTCTTGATAAATACTCTCAAAAGCGTTTATAAAAAAAATTAACTGTAAGTAACTTCTAAAATTCTTGACATTGTTTAATGATGTTACGGACAGTGAGTATTTGCCTAATACAATTTCTTCCTTTCTAAAAACCTATTTGTTGTTCTTGAAAATGTTTATCTACTGCATTACTTAAACGGTTTAAAATTATTTTAAAAAACACCTTATCAGGAACAGACAATAAGGTTATTCTGCGTCAATTATAACAATTGTTTAAACTTCCTTTTTTGGGTAAAATAACAAATACTCCTTGCCGCCAATTATTTGGGATTTGTTCATTATGCCATATAACATTAAATAAATGAGCAAGCTCGTATGCTACAAAATTACCTTCATGTTTGAGCATAACTGCAGTTATCTCATCAAGTTTTTCTGTTTTATTGTTTTTAAAATCTTTGAATTGCATGGACCACTTCAGTTACAGAAATGTCATCAGTACATATTTCCGGATTTTGAGTCACTTTCATATCATTATTATTATCAAAATCTATAAAAGTATTTGGCATAGACTGATTGAGTACTTTTTTAAAATACTCTACCCATCTAGATAATTGTTTATCATCTGCTAGAAGTTAACAACAATCTTTTCCTTTAATTAGAATATCGGTGTTTTTTCTAACCCCCGACAGTTGTTTGTACAGACTCTTGGAATCATTTTTTGCTACTGCCTTATTTGCTTCTTTGCATTTGTTTTCTAACCAATCATTCTTATCTTTGCGGCAGCTTTTTTAACCTGTTTATCTATACTTATCCAGATAACAGAATTGTTAGATTAATCTCCTTCTAATTTTGTTTGAAACTGATAAAATCCAATGTATTTTTGTTAAGTTACATCTACTCAGCACATTTGTTGCATAGTCTGTAATTGCTTTTAAAACAATTTTCATTGATCATCAGAATTGTCTACCTTTTTCAGATGTTAAAATGTAGTTTTTAACAAATTGTAGAATTGTTTACCGGAATGGCGTCTTCTCATTGTTTACCATTAATGATTAATTCCAGTTTATCTGCAGCAAAATACCTTTGTGCTTTTAAAAATTATTTAAGACAATTCGATAGTGCACATTTTTAAAGACCACAAAAACTTTAATAAATGAAAAGCTGACTCTTATACATTTGCTTTTTATGTAGTTTGGATTTAAAGGTGAATTTGTAAATAATTAAAGAGCTATTCTTTAGACTACAGTTAAGCTTAAGGTACCGTTTTTGTTTAAACTTGGACAAACTAACAAAAGACTAAGCTTCAACGTTGTTATGATATTTATTTTTTTAAATTCCTAAAATTATAAATTTTGAATACAAAACGTATTGTTTCTTAATTTGATGACGTATTATGTCCACCAGGTCCAAGTCGGTAGTTGTACCGCTGGGCCACCTCAGCACCACAACGTTTTGTATAATAAAGATAATTTTTGCAAATGCATACATTTACAATTGGTTTGTGCTTTTTTCACGTTCTATTGATTATATTTTAAAATTTCAATAAACTAATTGCTTTATGAAACATTGCAACTTGTGGTTTAGTACAAAAACAGTAAGTAGATACTTGGAACTGTCTTCCTACTCTTCCTTCATACATAACTATGACAAATTCTTTTTTCTAACTCAATCCTTTTAGCTTTGTATCTTTTCCTCTTTGTCAAACCTTGTCGCCTATTTTAAATCTATTTTTATTAATTTTTTATTGTGTACCATCTTTCGATATATTATTACATTGTTTCATTTTCAAAGTCAATCCCTTTACCAAAAAAAACACATTAAAAAAAATTTATTATTATTTATGTTTACTACTTGCAACTTGCAGAGCACGTGTATAGCTTGTGCAAGTACGTTTTCGTCAAACGACGCCTTTGTAAACATGGTTGCTATTGGTCACTAGTAGATTGAAGTAGAACCGATTAGCAACAAAACAGCAAATCGATATTTGTATTTAGGCTAGAAAATGTAAAAAAAGCAAACATATACGTGTAAACTTTAAAATTATTGTTGTTATTATTTGGAAATAAATTTAGCAAATGTTATTCGGTGTTAATAATAACAATTGCTTTTTTGCATGTAGCTTCAGTTGTTAAATACAATGTGCATAAATTATACGTAATTAGAAAACATACATTGACATTTTGAAAATATGCCAATTATATTATTTAAACCAATTAAACTTTTTATGTAATAATAATCAATAAAAATCATGTAGTTATAAGTATTTTTATAATATGATTTTATATTTTTATTACGTAAATGTTTAGCAATTGTTAATTGTTATAGAATTTTCAATTACATAAAGTTCTATGATCATAATTTCGACCAATAGAAATGGTTTCAGTGTGAATGTATCAATTTCAGTAGGTGTGTCATCCTAATTGTAACAGCCAATAGAAAATAAGCTTAGTATCATTGTCTACTCACGGTAAAAAAAGTAGTCAGTATATTGAAATAAAATTGCAATTTGGCAAAACTGATGCAGTTTTATTTATTTATTAAAATTGTTAAATCAGTAATTGTGCATGTTTTAAAGATTATTGCAGTAACAAAAATATTTTATTGAATGTAAATTATTTATTTGGCAGATTAACTATTACTATTACTAATACAAGTATTATTATTAGTTCAGTTATTATTATTACTATATTACATCAATGCTTCAACTATGGTATTTACTTAACCAACATCAAATAAAGCACTATTGTTTATCATTTTTGGTTCCAATCTGTTTTTACACATTTAATTTACTTAACTTATAGAAATAGATGACAATATTTATGCGTCATATTAATAACAGAAAAAAATTACATTATAACTATTGCATAGAATAAACAATATGTACACAGAACTAAAATCGATGAGGGAACACTACTGACTAACGTTTTATTGTGATAAAATAAATACAAATTCAGTGTAATTACATAGGTCTTTTATAAATAATAGTGGGTACAGTTAGGTACAGTATAGGCTCCTAATAAACTGACATAATATTAAATAGAATGAGTGTTATACAGTCGTTAATTTATCTGCATTTGTTAGAAAAGAAACGATACATAAATGTATATCTTTACGTACACATATGCTGAAATTACAGGATTTTTCTTAGAATAAAAAACACGAAATGATTTTAGATCGTTTATTTATTTATGCAGCCATTGTTTATCTAGAAAATGCATGTTTTCTGTACCAAATTATTCCTAGTTGCAAAATACTACAATTTGATCTTTATACGCAGTAAAAACATTATTAAAATTTGTAATTTACCTATGCTTATTATTAAATGAGACAAGGAATTGTTTTTATAAATTATACTGGTTTTTATTTCAGGTGCAATTTTTGTATAGTACAACTTTACCATTTTTAACACTACATTCTTATTTATTATGTATTAAAAAACTTTTTATTCAGTTTTTGATACTTGTAATCCCTCATTCACAATTAAACTGTCACAATTTTATCATTCTTAATCATTTTTAATTGGGATAGCTTGACCAACGGAATCAGTGTAGCAAAAACTAATTACAGTATATTTTCCTTTGCTGACCTGTTTGAATTCTACTAATCCTTCTTCCTTAAAACGGGACAGCGTTTCTTCAAAGTTGACAGTTTTTAAAAATTAAATTCGATCATAATGTGACCAAATTTCTATCAAGGATTATACAAATCTCTCTTTGTGACTTTTTTGAGAGATGGGATAATTTTATAAAAATAGTAATTCAAATTCGCCTTCTTCTTTCTCTGATAATTTTCTTCTGTTTGGATTCATTAAAAGTTTATCGCTGGAGCATGTATGACAGTGCACCCATTTCAGTGCCATAGCGATATATCAACCGTTCTTAAGTCAAAGAGTAAAACGGGTAGGACAATTTAGATTTTTTGTTTTACAACAATTTACATAAAGATAAATTTCCCTGTTTTTACGCAGTTCTGAATTTTCAGATTTATGTTTTTGATGGAATGTACATCTGAAAAAGACCTTTATAAAAGGGAATTGTTTGTCTCTATGGTTTCATTTAGATACAAAGTGATAAAGCTCACTGTTGGTTTCCATCTTAAAAGCCATTGTAAAATGAGGCAAGTGCAAAAAATGTCACATTAAATGGTATCCACAACATCCAATCACAGCTTGATTAAAAATGAACCAATCAGAGAACAAGTACAGCCAACCTCCACATCCAATAAAATTCACTCAGATTTCGACCAATTAAAAATTCTATGATGTACAACATTTGCACACTTAAGCTTGAATCTAGCACTCTGCTAACTTGACCGTCCGCGTTATATCTACGATAGTTTGGCCAAGTTTGATTTTAGATAATTACTTGGTTTGTATGTTTTATTGTGGTGGTATTTTGTATACATCCTTAACAGAAAATTCTGTAGGAGGAAGGTATTAAAACTTAATTAATTGTTTATCACTGGTTGGATTTATTCAGTTTAAAAAAAAACAACCGAAAATGGTAATAAATAATATAAAATACTCCATACTTTGTTTTGCATCTAATAAGAAATACTTTATTTAATTTTAGAAATTGTGAGGAAGTTTTACTTTAATGATACCATATATATATATGTATATATATATATATATATATATATATATTACGGGAAACATCTTTCAGCAGTAGACATTTTAGCAAAATCGAACATGGGCCTGCATTTAGTGCCAGCGGTGGGATCTGAACTCATGCCCACCAAGGTCCTGCACCAATAAACCACCCCGACACGCACACATACATATATATATTATCCACTTGGAAAATAATACATAATTCGTGTTATAAAAATCACATTTTACAATATTTTATTAATACGATAATATACTCCTATTCCATGTAGCTAAAAGAATAATTAAAAATTACGAAAATAATTTAAAATATTAAAATTATTAAAGTTTGTTATTTTATATATATTATATATTTATGTAGTTATTTTTGATAAATTATGAGGGTTTTTAAGTTTTAATAAATAATGCTAAGCTTTATTGCCAAAATAAAACTTAATGTAAACATTATTCATTCAGATATTCTTTTGTTAACAAATAATGCTAGAATATTGTGTTGAAGTGTGTATTAATAAGAGTTAAATAAGTATAAAATAAACAGCACATGCTGAATAGCTTTAATAAATTATAATAATAGCATTGGACAATCTAAATAATTTCTAAATATAGAAAAGTGACCTTGAATAAATTAAAAACAACCGAAAAAAATTGTACCAATAAAAGTTACCTAATGTGGAGTAGAAACATTTTTTGAAAACGTGACTTATACACAACCTTTCGTTGTTTTGACAGACTGTATTGTAATTTTAACAATTTTAATTACATTTATATGGGTTTTTTATTTACACCGACACTATTTTCAAATATTTCATAGTTTCCATTTATTTTTACTACTTCCAATGTTATGTTGATCTTTATGATCGTCTATTTATTTATGTGAGAATCATTTGCAAAATTTGTGTATTTGTTTACTATTTTTCCACTATTTGGTATGAACATTATCTTCAATAATAAGTAAATCAAACAAAATTAAACTTTTGACAAACCTATCAGTAGGAATCATTGTACTTACGCATTTATTTAAATTAATTTGAACACAACGTAACTGCGCCTTACAATGACTCATTCAAAGAATATTAATTTTGCATTGTTTTGAATCATATATTTACCGTTTTGACTTTATTTATATTCATTATCATAGGACATTATTTGTACTACTACCTTTTTTGTAATTTTCTTGTTATTTATTTGTTTATTTTAATCGATAGTGAAAATGTGTTTTTTACGCTGGATGTATTTCTAGTGAGATAATAAAGCTTAATGTAATAATAGTAATAATAAACAATGTTTAATAATTGTAATCTAATAATAATAATAATAATTATTATTATTATTATTATTTACTATTATATGTATCTGCATTAGTATTAAGTATTGTTCAATGTTGTGAGCGTTGTTCAAGTGTACTATATTTCAGTTCATTTAAATGCGCTATATTGTACAAAATTAATCAAATTCATCATGTTCTAAATTTATTTTGCTTCAATGTTTGATACTTTTTTTATATCACAGTTATTTTTACTTGTACCGGGGTGATCTAGCGGTACAGAGCTCGATTTGGACCTCGGTAGACATCGGTTCGAATTCCACAACCGGCACTAAAATGCGGGCCCACGTTCGGCTTCGATAAAGTGTTCACAGCTAAAAGATGTTCTTCGTAAAACATTCAAAGTAATAAACATAACATAAAAAATAGCTATTTATTACAATATATAATGTACATTTTGTTTAAAAATTTATTTCTTAATAAATCGAATACTTTTATTGAATCATAATTTGGTAATCGTTTTGGTTCATTTTATTTAAGTATTAGAAATTTTTTTTTTAAATGCAATATGATTTTAATTTTTAACTCTAGTATTAGATAAATCACGTGAGCGTATGGAAGCAACACATATTGTTTCATTATTATTATTATTATTATTATTATTGTTAGTGTACACACCTTAGTAGAAGTAACTTTAGCATTCTTAAATACGCAAGCATATGATAATGATCATAAATAAGTTACAGACCAAAATGATATAAAGATATAAAATAATTGCAACATTAAAATAAAATTTTAAAAATGCTTAATTTAATTGATAAATGTATCCTACAAATCAATTAACCATTATACAAAAAAAATAAAAGGTAATGATAGTTATAAGTTAAATTGTTGGTTAAATTCAAAACAAAGCACCAGGTCACGTAGAAGGAAGTAATCCTAATGCGGTAAACATTGGAAAAACATCATTTACCATTTGAATGACATTGAAAGTTCAATTCTGACATGTTCGAAATTGGCTAACAATTTTCTAATATATACGGAATACATGAACTATAGTATATATTGATTTTGCATTGCATATGAATGAACATCCTCTTGCTTTTGCCGAACACAGTCGTTTGGTCAAGAGTGGCATATTTCAACGATAAAAATTAAATGTTTTGTAGATAGTAGTTGGTTTGGACGCTTTTGCCACCGTTTTTTTCCAGTGCTTGAATGTTTGGTGGCACTCGAATCCATGCCTATCGCGTTTTGAGTTTAGCCTTGCTTCTTTGCACCGACGCCAGGAAGTGACGAGGTGATTATTTTTACTGGGAATTGAGGGTTCACGCTGGTTGACGGATCCACAAACCTAATCGGCTGTATAGGTAAATGAATACCTTCAGATAACCGTGTACATTTTTGTATTATTTTTTTGTAGATGATACACATTTACAACACCAGAAATCAACTGATTCGAATCACATATCGACTGGTCTTCAACGAGTCACCTCGGCACAGGTAAATGTGACTTTTCATTGTTGAAACGTTTTATTTCCGTTGGAGTGACTATTTTAAAATGACCAATCTTTTGGAGTAGTTTTAGTCGATCTAATTAACATCTGTGCATCTAAAGATTGTAAATATATACTATCATTATTTAGTAGGGCAGTTTACTATTCATTACTCCGATTGGGAGATTTTGTTTAAAAGACTTATTGAGCAACGTGCGAACATTTCTAAAGGGATGCATTTGACTTGTGTTTATAAAGTTTCAATGTTCAATTATGATGATATTCCTGATTTGGCGCACTCATATCGGAGTGGCCTATCGGTACAGCTCTCTACTCAAACGTGGATAGGCACGGGCACCAATTGCGGGCCTACGTCCAGCTTCGGTCAAATGTCTACTTCCGAAAAATGTTTTCTGTAAGACAATTAAAAAAATAGAAACTATTTAAAAATTGAACATTGTAAGTCGACTTCAATACTGACAAATGCATGCTAGGGTATTTAGAAGTTATCTTAATGTGTATATGTACTAACCATTATAACCAAAAAACAAGCACTTACGTGAATACTTGTCAGCAGTGGCGCCATTACAAGGATACTGTTTATTATCCAATAAACTGCGTTGTATCTACATTTGTAATGAACACAATATGGTTTTCGTATTGGGCTGGGGTGGCCTACCGATACAGCGCTCAACTTGGACCAGATGGAGATAAGTTCGACTCCCACCACCGGTTCACTAATGCGGGCCCAAGATCGCACTAAACATTTCAAAGTTAAGCATAGTAAAATCATTTATTTGGGCAGTTTACTATTCATAACTCCGATTGGGAGATTTTGTTTAAAAAGACTTGTTGAGCATTTTAGTAAAGTCGAACGGAGACCTGCATTGAATGTCGGCAGTAGCACTTGAATTGATGCTTATCGTGTTCTGAATCCAGCCCTGTACCCTACACTATTCCGGTATCAACGAAGCACGTGTGTTTGTAATTTGGCATTTACATTTGTTATTTATTAAAGTAATTGAATACCATGACACAGTAAAACCTGACATAGTAAAACCTCTTGCCTACCGATTAAAATGTTTGGATTCTATTTTTGTAAACATCGGCCCTTTTTTAGAACTTTATCAGTTTTACAGTATTACCATCCCAAAATGATGAGTATATATTGTGGGAATAATAGGCTCACTATTAGATACAAACAATTCCAAACGAATATCTAATTTAAAAAAATATTCTATTCCTTGAATATTTAATGACAAATGTTTCTTAACAAGTGGACATTATAGTTATAATAAGCGAGATTCTGCATTTGGAGCGGGAATAGGAACCCTCAAAATACTTAGTTTTGAGTTTAACGTTCTACCAACTTAGCCGTTTCTGTATATGCTTTGCCATGTAGAATTATTTATTTCATTTTTCCACTACTTTAAATGTTTTACATGGGAAACATGCCTTTCAGTAGTGGACATTTTAGCGAAGCCGAATGTGGGGCCCACATGGTGGAGATCGAACACACGCCCACCGAGGTCCAAATCGAGCGCCGTAAACTCTAGACTACCACTACTTCAACATGGAAAAGGCTGTCCGTTGAAAATAAAATTATTCATAAATCATTTTTTTAAACCTATTTGTTAAATACACAACACTATGATTGGATTGCATTAAATGACGTTTGCTTGTTGAACAATGTTCACTACGAACCATTCAACTTATAAAATCGAACCAATAGCAGTTGCATTATCTATTTAAAAATCAGCTGTTACGCCTATTTTGTCGACTTCATTGCAATATGGACACTTGTTTGTAAAAGTATTGATTGGATAATTTTATTCAATGATTACAACTCATTGTAACAAATGTGCATGTAAAAATAAATCATGTAATTATTTGCGTAACTCAGTATTCCAAAAATAAACAGTTATTGTTAACATTTTTATCGGTTGGATTGCATCGTAGTCAAGACGACCTTAAATTATTCCCAATAGTTGCAATATTTGGGTTGAACTTTGGAATAAATACTAATTGAAAAGATGGAACAATTACTTTTTATGATTCTAAAACAACAAAGAAATATCAATTATTATTAATAGGTATTACAGCAGGGACCAAGTGAACAGCGGTATAACTGAGCTTCTACTTCGGCAGATGGGTGCAAGGATACACCCAGGGTACTTAAAAGGTATTTTACAATAGGTAACTTATTATTTAATCTAGTGTAAATAATTTTAAAAATTCTATGTTTTATAAAATTTGATACAATAAAAGATACCTAATTTAATAAACAAGGTTAATGTGGTTAGTTTGAAATTTTGGTATGTTTGGGGGTAATTTTATGGTAGATGATAAAACCAACCAAGGGAAAAAGAATTTACGAATATCCTATTGGTCAACCTCCGTGAGTGAGTGTGAGTCATGTTGGTGCATTCTTCTATCAAAAGGGGATTGATTGACCTTGAAAATGTATATAAGGTGGAAAAATCAATATTTACATAGCACTATACGATTTGTATTACGTCATCGTGCAAATTTGGTCACACTTTTTTGAAACTTTTCCATCCTCAACTTACGAGTGATCACACACTCACACAACAGGTTATCTAACTCTTATTGGTTCCTTTTTTCGCAACGTTTTCCCTTGGTTGGTTTTATTATCTACCAATTTTATCAATCAATCTACATAGGATTATGCTACACTTTAATTAGCCGATGAAATGGAATTAGGTCAACGGCGTGACGTTAAACAACGTCTGGAACATTAGTAAAATAAATGTGTTTGGTGTGTAGAAAATGTTTGTCAATAAAACATCTTCCAATTATCCACAAATGGAATGAATGCATATACAGGCAAAAAT
Source organism: Cardicola forsteri (assembly GCA_025895645.1). Lineage (NCBI taxonomy): Eukaryota > Metazoa > Platyhelminthes > Trematoda > Strigeidida > Aporocotylidae > Cardicola > Cardicola forsteri. The sequence continues at coordinate 232,284 of JAKXYG010001355.1, read as the reverse complement.
TTTATTATTTCGGAAATAAAAAGAAATTGAATAATAAAAGTGAAGCAAGTAAACGATAAAAATTTAGCAAATTTTAAATATTGAATTTTTTAAAAATGTATAAAGTTGCCAGTTGTATTTAAAGATCGGCGATAGTTCATTTTCCATCAAGCACTATACAAAGATTCAGATTAATGGAGTTCATCAAAAGGTTTTAAATTTATCTTATATGATTTTCGAAAAAGATGAAATTGAAAATGTGTAAGCTATTATTTACGAATTTCGGACTGAACATTTCAAAGTCAAGTATAGTGTGGATTTTGCTAGAAATCACAATTTTGCAAAATACATTTCTTACGCGTTAAAAAGTGCTTCTAGTTACAAAAATGGATTTATACTAAGAACATCTTAAACAGTAAGTCAATAATGAATTTTTCTTTAAAATTATTGAAGTCATAGTTTTAACAAGGTATCTTAGCGGATTTAAATATGTGTACATTTACAAATAGGTAATGTGTTTTAGACTTCGAAAACCTTGTTAAGCAAAAACATTTAAGCCTCAACGTCCCGGATTCAAATGTTATTAATTTTATGTTTGGTATTTTAAAGGGTACGTTAACAAGTTATGAAATGACGTATTAGAATATCATTTGTGTTATGAAAAATAGAGTTTTAAAGAATTTCATTGGTACCTTGATAGACTGAAATTTAAAGCGGTTGTCAGAATTTATAAAAGACAGTGAATGTTACTTGAATTGTTGACATTACAAAGTTTGCAACTTTTTAGCCATATATTTATGTATTTTAGTTAATTAAATTGCTTTATTGCAAGAATATTTGTTTCTTTAATTTTTACTTTTATGTTTATTACGTTGAATGTTCTACGAGAAACATCTTCCATCAGTGGACATTTAGCGAAGCCGAACGTGGGTCCGTATTTTAGTGCCGGTAGTGGGATTCGAACCCATGCCCGCCCAGGTCCAAATTCGAGCACTATATTGCTAGACCATTCCGGCACATTATTATTTTATTGTTAGTTTAGATACTTCAATAGAAGCACAATTAAAATCATTCAACACCATTGACGTAAGGACAAACATAATATGTCAACTGATATATATATACATATACATATATATATATATATATATATATATATATATATATATATATATATATATATATATAAAGATAATATTATTTGTTCTTTTTTGACACTTTATCGATTTATAAACAATTGTGTTAAAGATGCAATGTATGAAATGAAGTAGATATACTTTTATTCAAAATTGCATAGAAATAAATTTTCTTCCAGTTTTACCCAATACAATCGCTCTGTCAAGGTCGTTCAATCGATAAACGATCAATGTGAAAATGTCCCCTAATGAACTTGCCAATAATTTCTAATCTATATGAGGCCTACTGACCTAGTTATCATGCCGATTTAAACTACTATGATAAATTGGTTTGGGGGAATGTTGTAAAATAGAACGTGAAAAGTAGATTTGTCAATCGTGGACGAAAAAATGGACAAAATAAGTACTACAGTAGATGGAAAAGATCGATTTTAATTATATTTGCATATTAACATTTAAATGAGATATTTTAGAAATGAATATAGAATGAAGAGTTTTCATACATGTGGCTTAAAATAATGCGTCCGAGAGTTGAAAAAAAATTAACTAATTAGTTTATTGAATTCTAGTACTCAATAAAAAATGTTGTTAAGACGTGATCAAATAGGATAGTTCTAGAGAAGTAACTTCATTTAGTGATGGTAGTAAGACTTGAATACATGTCCTTTATAGTGTATGTATGTACGTAAAAGTATACAAGACATTTTATATAAATTTAATAGCTATCTACAATTGTTTTTTTTTAATTAAATTGATAATATTTTGTTTTACGAACCAGTATTCCTCTAAAAAATATTACTACATTTTTATTAAACATAATTTAAATCTATCAAGCGGAAGTTCCGTTTTTGTGCCTACCGTTTTTAAACCACCCCCAAGTTACTTTTGCAATTGTATAGATAGGATCAAAATTGATTGATTGTTTATGAAAACTAAAATGCCTTGATGTGATTGGACAATCCATAGTTGAATTTAGTCAAGACACGTCTGTCTATATATATTATGACCTTCAAATCCTATCATCCAATCAAATTGAAGACAATATAATTATAAAAGTAAATGTTGGAGAAAAGATAAAACACTGTAATTGTTAAAATTTCATTTTTGACGTTGGATATGATTGGAACATAGAGGTGCTTTGCATTTTCCAACCACATTATGTTGATCCAATGTCTAACACAGTTTCGATTGGCCGGCCTTTGAGTGTATGTCCCGAAAATGTGGCCCTATGTGAGCATTTCAACCAATCTCCATCATCCACCAATTCAACATTTGACTTTGACGAAGTGGGATTAGAGTGTGCCCATGCAACTGTAAAAAACAAAAACAAATTACAGACGATATGGACTTTCATTAAATGGTACATGCGTCTAATATTTAACGCTTTGTTTGGATTTACATTGAATAAAATAATTACATTTGATAATGATGATGAGAATGACAATGGTGATAATGATAATGCTGCTGTTGTTGTTGATATTGATAACGATGTCAGCCATTTATGTGAACATTTAAATTTGATCATCGATTCCCATTCGCATGTAGCACTTATTCAGGAATGCAATTTTAACGAATCGGTCGATTGTATAGCTGATTCAACCGAAACATTGCATTTAGCTCTCGTTGTTGAACACGACTGTGCTGCTATAGCGAACGTAATTGAAGTAGATCAACCAGTCGAATTAATTCGATGTTTATCTGTTGAACAAAGTGTCGAATATCAGTCACTTCCCAATTTGGAATCAACCTATCCCGTAAATATTACCAAACTTGATTGTTACCAACTTGACTTGTTGAATGGAACGCTGAACGTTCAGAATCACAATCAGCACGTTCAAGAATTGTTCAATTCAATTATTCCCCGAAATTTGTCCAATACCGATACAATTGACGAATTTGATTTGAGTAAAAAGCCCAAAGTGCATCTCAATCAGTCGGCTGTCTATCAAACGTCGATTATGAATGATCAATTGACGAATTGTTTGGACAAATTGGACATTGGCGATTCGTCCGACTGTTTACTCGGTGTCGACACCGTCAACCGTCAAATGTCGACAAATACCGTCGATCAAGCGCCCAACTATTGTTCGTCAATTTCAAATGAAAACTTCTATTTGGACAATTCACCACCTACTTCAATGTCGCCACCGCAAACGCCAATTAGTCAGACGTTGGCCGCCGCTTTGTCGGGTCAGAACAAAGACGAATTGGTCGACAGTCGCCGAAGCCGCTTTAACGATTCGTTGAGAAATTTTTCGCCCCGAAATTCGATGCTTTTTGACAAAATTACACTTCCTACCGACATGCCCAAACCGAAACGAAGCAGTTCGCTAAAATCCAGTCGTTCGCCTCCCGATACGCCCATCGCCAAGGCTGTGCGATTTGCCGATGTCCTCGGCCTCGACTTGACCAGTGTACGTCACGTGTTCGATTTCGAAACGCCGCCCAAAATTCCCGCTTCGGCAATTGTTCATCTAAATCTCGAATCGGACGAATCTATTGCCAAAATTGGCTCCAAACACTTTCGCATTGGCTTTGCCCAACCATGTGCATCGTCCAATTTCATCCAGCGTGTTCATCTCAACATTGTGTGTCTCGAAGAAGTCCTCATCGAAGCCCAGCGAGGCATGTTGACAGGATCGATGCGAGTTAAAAGCTTGGGCTTTGAAAAGCACATTTTTGTCCGACTGACGTGTAACAATTGGATTACGTTTAGCGATTATAATGCGTCGTACGTGCAAAATTCACACGACAATGGAACCGATCGATTTTCGTTTAGTATCGTCCTACCCGACACGTTGGGGCCCGGTGACAAAGCCCAATTTGCCGTTTGCTACAAGACCCCAAATGGCGAACAATTTTGGGACAGCAATCAGGGCCGCAATTATTTGGTTTATTGTTATGCCAAGGCTACAGATCTAGCAGGAGACGGATCTTGGTTGCACTATTTATAATCTTTCTTGTCATTTTTTCGGCATAATGGAAGTGTATTTTATCGCATCCTGTTTTCATTTTGTGAAACAATTTTATAGTTGCTTAATTAGTGATAAATTATTTGCTAAAATGAAGTTTTGATTGCACAGTATGTGTATATGACACACGCATGCGTAGTTTATCAATGTAGCTAGGATAACGCTAGTCTACATGTTTTATTATGTATGTATTTGACCATTTTATTATTATTATTATTATTATTATTAGAAGAAAGAGACAGATTTTCAGATTATTTGTCATTCGTTTTTTCCATACAAGCAACGCGCAAGTTCAGTCATCTATTTTGCACATCATCAACCATTTGCAAGAAAGTATTTTTTATCTAACAAGTATTATTAATTGACCCTTCTTCATGTAATAAAATTGATAATGAGCAATGAATTGGTTTTGTTTTGATATTAGCAAAAAATGCACATAGGGAGACTCGAATATGCCTAGGCATGCGTTTGATTTCCACTTCCAACACTAAATATGTGCTCTTGCTTGGTTTTGATACTTCCAATGTTAGCACAAGAAATGCATCTTTCAGTAGTGGAGATATTAGCGAAGCAAAACGCGGGACCGCATTCTAGTGGGCCGGTGGTGGGATTCGAACCCCGATGCCCATCAACGTCCAAGTTGTACCGTTCTACCGCTATACCACGCCCGGTACATATATATCAGCTAAAAGTGCTCAAATAAAAATTGCTACTTTTTTTTACAATGGCCTAATTCATGTTAGTGACATTTTTTATATTTCATTCAGTTGTTACTACTTGAAAGTTTTACGGTTGACATTTTTAATAAGTGGACATTTAGCGAAGTCAAACAAAGGCTCACATCAATACTTATTGCACCTTAACGGTTTTTTACCATTTATTCTCGTTTATAAGGTTATAATTCGTAACATGCATTACTTGGTATTACATTTTCTTTCCAGAAAATCAAAAAGACGTTAAACAACAGTATTATTATTAATATTATTATTATTATTATTACTATCATTATCATTATTATATTAAATTATATTAAAGCACCCAATTGTAAAATGCTCTCAGTAGGAATGCTTGTCTAATAACATAAACAATGTGTTTTTCAAAAACAGTATTTAGATATTTTGTTGATAATCTTTCATGATGGCTGTTTAATAAAGCTATGCTGTATTTCCAAATAAACTTGTACGTTATCTTGTTATGCAACAGTTGTATCAATTTAATTCACAATAGATTAGCTAGTTACCGAGTCACGTGACTATTTTTTTCTGATAATGCAACCTCATTGTTCAATCATTTCCTTCAAAAATAACCAATCAGAGAAGAAATACACAATTAACTGACAAGTTTAATTAATCCTATTTATTTATTTATTTAATAAAATTGAATCGGTATTATTAATATTATTATTACACAACCCTTTTGTTTTAAAATAAACATGGGGAAACAGGATAACAGTAACAGTCAAAAACACGACAACAAAATCCCATAATTTAAAAAGAACAACGGGGCAACAAAATGATTCCGTTTGTTTGAACATTTTGCCAACATTTTTGTTTGATCCTCCATAAAACATCTATGTCAATTAGATCTTCCCGAATGGATCTTAGCCAAGTTTTCAGTGGTTTGCCCCCAACCTTTCTTTTGCCATCATCAATTTTCCATTCCTAAACCGTTCTTGCTGGTTTTTCAGAAGTTATTTTCCTCGTCTAATCAAAGATTGAACTTCCTTTCAGCTTTCACTTAACTCTGTCATTTGTTTTAAGCTATCACTTGTTCGCTGTACTAGCGTCAATTTATCATTTCTGTAGCAATTTTAATTTTCTATAAATTCCAGGCTGCTAACATCATTATCATCATCATCATCATCATCGGGGATAAACATCCCCCACCGGTTATTATCACTCAGGGTAGACCAAAAAAACCAAAGCGTCTGTAAAAACGTCAACTTTTGTAGTGTGTACTCAAAAAAACGACACTTGAGGTGTGCTGACATTAAATATTAATTACATCCCGAGTTAAACCCCTCCAATCATCTCTGTTGGCTGCATAGGGTAAACAAACGGACGCCCAATTAAATAATTCATTTAGACGAGGGGGCTTAGCATAAATAAAAGGACTGAGTTCGCATGTTACAATGTCTGTCCAAATTTTCCGTTGGCCGCCTGGCCTTTTTTTCCATCCGTGTAATGGGTGAGCTTCTATAGCTATTCTGACTGGATGAGTGGGCGATCTACGTAAAACATGGCCAATCCATTTTAATTGTCTTTCTTTAACTGTGTTAGAGATACATGGCCAATAAATGTTAAGAGACTTACAAATATTTGGGAATGGTCAAAATATTTTACTAGTTATTAAGTGAGTGCGTTCAATAGAGGACAACGAGCGAAACCATATAGATCTTAAACAGCTTTGCTCAAAAAGAACAAGTTTTTGTGTATCCGCTTGGGTGAAAGTCCAAGTTTCACATGGAACGCACTAAACTCTTATAATACAAAATAGTTTATTTTATTAAAAAAAAAGAACTTGAAATAATACAATTATGACATAAAGCAATTAATCATCATTAATTGCAATTATTTTATCAATTTAAATAAAATAAATAACCTTATAGATACGGAAATATTTTGTACACGAAAGAAAATTTTATCTAAGTAGAAAGAAAAGTTTTTTAACAAAAAAATAATTAAATTATTTACATTAGAGTCATCATGTATATTAGATTACAAATTAGAAATTAATAGGCATACAATTTAAAACAATTTTGTGCATATATGCCTACTTTTTGATAATATGGATAGTATTCATTATAACGTTTTTCGCTGCTACAAAAAGATTGTATTTATATTTTTTATATTATTTTTTATTGATTGAATGTTTTACGTAAAGCACATCTTTTAGCAATCAAGTTTAGCAATTAAACATCGAAATGGTTGAGTAGCCGCATTCACTAAATTTGTACGATGGGGTGATTTGTACAAGTGACGTCGCTTGTAGTAGAAGGCTGCATTAATGGTTGCTAGTTAAAATTTCCCCCAATATCTAACATCTATACTGATTATGTAAAGTAATGAATAAGAATGCAAAGACCGGACGATTTATTGCCAAATGTACAGAATCAAATTACGTAAAAAACTTAAGAACCAAAATGGATGCCAAAAATTGGACGAAGGACGGAAGTTATTAATGGCATGGAAACGGTTGTTTACATAGCATTTTCAACCAATTTGTGTCATTGATACATTTAAACAAAATGTTAATATTCAAAGAATATTAATTTTTTTAAATAAAATAAAACAATATTATCGTCTATTATTTTTGAGCTTCAATCTTCTTTGTCGATTGTCACTGCTACAGAAGTCGACCAACAGTCAACATGTAGCGCTAGCACTGAGTCCAGCTATTTGACAGTGTGGTAGACTACCACGGACAAGGTATTAAAGGGAATAAGACTATGCTCATTGTATTGTGCTTTTCTGAAAAAATATTCAGTAAAAAGTAAAAGATTTATTCGCATTTGAGAATGATACTTACGGTTGATAACTAATGTGTATTTAAAGCTCTGAGTTCCCTTTGCAATTCCAAATAAAAATAATAGCAGACGTGTAAACTGGATTTAAATTGGATTTAACGTAGGCATGGTTTGTGTTGTGTACGTGTATGTCTGTGTAGTTATTAATGTTAAGTTAATTACATCATTTTTTGGTATATATAATCTGTATTTACCTCAATTAGAATTCAGTTTAGAGTTAATAATACTACCGATTAAAAAATGGTAACAAAAATCTAAAAATAAAGCATTATTGATAGAAAATTTGCATCTCATTTCAAATCATATTGATGTAGAACACATTAAACAGTAACGGGAAAATGTAATTGTTGCTATACAACTTTTTAAAATCACTAAACATAGAAATACAACTAATTATAATATTAGTTCCATAAATTGGGCTAGTAATAATATTTTTTGTTGCCAAGGTACCATGTAGGCAATAAATAAATATTATTTTTTAGTTTGTAACAAAGCTTTTTACAATCTAGCAAAACAAATACTAATTATATGCAGCGTTTTAAACGCATTACGATTAAAGTCGTGGGTGGGATAGCGAAAAAAAGAACGTTGAAAAAAATTACTCGTTTTGAAAGAAATAACAATAAATAATGCATTTTACCAAATCGTGTATAATTTACAAGTACTTACTATCAATATTCTTGTTTTTGACCTAAATTGGAATTTTATGATGATATGGACATAAATTTTTATAAAATATTTTACTTAGACTGCTGAGATAACACTTAAAGAATGTTTTAGTACAACTTAAATGTATGTAATATGATTAAATAGTGATACAAAAGCAAATTGATTATTTTGTATTAATTTTTTTAACTACTTACTCTACATAATATCCAATGTACCTTTTAAATACAAAAGGATTTACAGTAGAATAAAGTTCACTTTTTTACTTAATTTTCACTGTTGAAATATACAAATTTTATTTTGTCATAATTTTACTGATTTAAGCAAAGCTCAAAAAAATTGGACATTTTAGTGTTCAGTAAGATTGATAAGCAATAATTAATAATTTATTTATTAGCCTTATTTGTTGTATACTTGAAATTAATAACTTTTATTTATTAGTTGATGGGTTTTCAAGGGTTTTTATTAGATTTATCACATTCACTGGAATAATAAATCCACTTGGTTTCAGTTAACCAGGAGCACTGTACAGCTGTTACACTCTTGTTTGAAATACCTTTCATGGCTTACACACACACACACACACACAAATGAACTTGAACTTACGCCCTATCTCGTGTCAGACCACTGAGCTATGGGTGGTTAGACTTGATCCAATAAATTTATTATTTATAGTGAACCTCATCAATTCTAATTACCCAGCGTCCTCAAATGTTGTTACGTTACTAGCGATTTAGCAAGTGAGAAAACCTTTTCACTAGGACTTATTTATTAATTTGAAATCTTGTTGGTTACAGTACAATTACAATATTTCTCAATTTACCATTATCCAGTTTGTTTTTAAAAATTTCCCTCTAATACGTTTCCCAAATGGCAGGAGTGGCTAATATTGTACATTTGTAACTGCATAGATATACAATATCTAACAGTTAATTGGGGGATATATTTAAAAATATATATATATTAATCTTTAAAATGTATTATTTCATATTTTAAAACAATAAAATACTTTGACATTTTACGAAACTTATTTTGTAAAAATGTAGGTTTTTAAAAAAATATTTGCTCTAATAAATATAAAGACTGCGTGCTATATTCGAACTGAAAAATTTAAATTACTTTAATTTTTAATATATTTATTAAATTATTAGTATTTAATTTTATTTTTTGTTGAAAAAAATTATTGATTATTATTTGTACAAAGCAGTAAAAGTTAAATTTTTATAAATTATATATAAATTATGTAAACAGAGTTGCTGTTGTTCTAAACAGAATGAATTAAAACAAGATAATATTTAAAGAATGTTTTAAGTCAACTGAAATGTGCTTAATATAATTAAATAGTGACACAAAAAGGAATTGATTATTATTTTTTAGAATTGTTATGTTAGTATTGTCAGATTCACTTAAATAATAAATTTACTAGGTTTTCAAGTCAACCAGGAGCACTGTACAACTGTTTCATCCTTAATTGCAATTATCAGCAGTGCATACATTTCAAGTTTTACATGCACATAAACTTGAACCCACACCCTATCTGGTGTCAGGCCAGCGCCTTAAACCATGAAGCTACGGGTGGATAACTTGTTCAATGTCCTCAAATGCTGCTACATTACTACCGGTTTAGCAAGTGAGAAAATCCTTTTACTAGGATTTTAATTGATTTTTTGTTGCTTTTGCTTTAAACAGAATGAAGCAACATGATTGTTTGTTCTATGTAATTATACTTTTATTTTTTGCCATTAAATGTTGACAGCCCAACGCCGTCAAATAAATGTTTGCACATAGTTTGTTACTTTTTTGGCATTCTATTTTGCAGAGACCAGGTTGAATATTTTATGCTCCAATCCTCATCCATCCTCAACTGGGCTACGGTCGAGTAAACTGCTTTTTATTAATTTAATCATTTATCGTGGTATTATTATTTGAGAGTTCCGAATAATTTGTGCAATATTATAAATTACACTTGGTTTGAGCCAACTAAAAGCTGCTCCATCTGTTTTTAGAAATAACCAGCTATAATTTATGTTAATTATTTACACACTTGTATTACAATGACTTAATTATTATTATTATTATTATTATTATTATTATTATTATTATTATTATTATTATTATTATTATTATTATTATTATTATTATTATTATTATTATTATTATTATTATTATTATTATTATTATTATTATTATTACCGTTATTATTATTATGATTATTATTATTATTATTATTATTATTATTATTATTATTATTATTATTACTACTGTTATTATTATTACCATTATTATTATTATTATTATTATTATTGTTATTATTATTCATATTATTAATATTATTATTATTATTATTCCTATTATTATTATTACCGTTATTATTATTATGATTATGATTATTATTATTATTATTATTCCTATTATTACTATTACCGTTATTATTATTATGACTATTATTATTATTATTATTATTATTACTATTATTATTATTATTATTATTATTATTATTATTATTATTATTATTGTTATTATTATTCATATTATTCATATTATTATTATTATTATTCCTATTATTATTATTACCGTTATTATTATTATGACTATTATTATTATTATTATTATTCCTATTATTATTATTACCGTTATTATTATTATGACTATTATTATTATTATTATTGATATTATTGTTACTATTATTATTATTATTACTGTTATTATTATTATTATTATTATTATTATTATTATTATTATTATTATTCCTATTATTATTAATGCCGTTATTATCGTTATTATTATTAGTATTATTATTATTAATATTATTGTTACTATTGTTATTATTATTGCTGTTATTATTATTATTTATTTGTTCAACTTTGAATGTTTTGACAAGAAAAGCATCTTTTAGCGAAGTTAAACTTAAGCCCGCATTGTGTAGATGTTTAGAACCAATACCCACGCAGGTCTAAGTCGACTAAATGCTTCAGGGCGTTTAGTGGTTGTTCAAGATAATGCTCCAGTGCATACGTCAAAAAAAGTAACGTGCTTTTTATCATAATTTAAAATTTTACGCATTTTTTATTGTTTTTATTAAAGATTCTTTAAATAGCAAAAAAACGGAGTTTCATTTAATTGCCTCTATACAGCCTGGACCTCAATGGAATTGAAATTCGTTTTAGTTATCATAAACAAGAAGTGAATTGGATAGAAAATCGAGACACGCTCAAAGAAAAAATTAATGATGTGTTAAAAATTCGAATTCGACAAAATTATATCAATAATTTGGTTGATTCTTGTCAAAATTGTTTAAAAGAAATTATAAAAAACCGTGGTTATTCTTTGAACTACAAAATTTTTAAACTTGGTAATATCACTTGTCAATATATGTACATATTTTATAATATAATGTATTTTAAAGCAAATAATGTAGTAGTATTTTTATTTTGTCGATATGTGTAAATTCTGGGTTTTTATTTTAAGCGAGAATTTGGTAATGCTATTTGGTAAAAAAAATTTTTTTTATTGTTTTAATTATTGGTATTGCTAAAGTGATGTTTAATGGTTATTGTAGAAAAATGTTGATGTGCCTAATATGCATAAGTGATATGGGGAAAGTTAATCAATTTCAATATGTTAATTTTGACAGAGCCCATTTTAGCCCCTGTACATAACATGTAATTAGTGCCATAAAACAAAATAAAACTAGAAACAATAAATTTACACGATCAAGTTTATCCATTTGTAGATAAGTAGTTAAAGGCGCTGACCTGACACCAGATAGGGTGTAGGTTAAATTCTCTGTGCCGGAGTGGTCTAGCAATACAACGCTTGAATTTGAACCTCGGTGGACATGGGTTCAAATCCCATCGCTGGCACTAAAATGCGGGCCCACGTTTAGTTTTGCTAAAATGTCCACTGCTAAGAGATGTTTCTCATAAAACATTCAAAGTAGCAAACATAAATCAAATAATAAATAAATAAATGTGTGTAAAACGTGAAAGGTATTCGCTACAGAGGATTGCAAATAAAGATGAAACAGCTGTACAGTGTTCCTGCTTAACTAAAAATCAAGTAAATTTATTATTCATGTACATTCGACAATTCTAATCTGACAATTTTAATGAGAAAAACCCCTTGATCAAAACAAAACAATGCAAAATAAACGTGCAAAGTAAAAATCAGACAAATTAACCAATTTATAAAACTTTTAAGTGTCAAGGTTACCATGTACGTATTTATGTGGGCAGATTTCTTAATTTAATTGAAACATAACCTATTTTGCATTAATTAGTAAACGCAAATAATCAATTTAATGAACATTGAAAGATAGTACTATTGGCAGTGACATATTTTCTGGGAAAGTTGACTTTAAAGCACATTGAGATCAACTATAATAATATTTTATTTTACGTTTAAAATGTTACTTTTTGGCTACATTTTCAAAAAATATGCCGTCGACTTTAAATGAAATAGGACAATGTCTCCATTTTTACTGTTCTTCATTATCTTTTATAGGACAATTTACACGAACTTAATCGATCGCATAACCTGCTGAGCTACGTACTCGACTCGCTGTTGCACTACGAACTCAAGGCCATCGAAGTTCACGGCGAACGTTTGCGTGCCGAAAGTGCGGATGAACTGGGGTCGATGCATCAGGATGTAGGTTGAAAGTTTGTTGATTTTTAAACTTTAAAATTCAGTTATTTTATGCATTTTAAAGCGTTTTATTTTGAACAGTTTCCTCTTAGGAGGCTGAAGAAACGCAAGCATTATTATTATTATTATTATTATTATTATAGATATATTTTCAAAAAGAGTACTAAGTAGAAGGGGAAAATTAATCCGACTATTGAATTTTAATGATAATGGCATAAATAGATCAAAACAAGTTGTTGTTATTTATTGTACAAAAAAAATATATAAATATAAATAAAATCATATGTTTATGCTATCTCCAAATATGCATTGTTGAATAAAAAGGTAATAATAAATAAAAAAATCAAGTTATGCTACATACATTAGAATAGCGCTTTATGCTCTCCGAAGCAAAAGGGACCGTTTTTTGTTGCATTCTAAAATGTGTATTAGATGCACTTTTGCTAAATCATTTAAGCAAAAGATTGACGTAGTTATTAAATAAAAATATTATACTATTAACTGTACAAGCATTGCAATTACTAGTAAATAACAGTTACAGCAAAAATAACAACAAAGTTACATAATTTAAAAAGAACATATGGGACAACAAAACGATTTTAATGTGTTCAACCATTTTTCCAAATTACTTGTTTGATTGCCCATGGGACATTCATTCCAATTTCCCACTGTTTTTTTAGCCCAGTTTTGTGTAGTCTACCCCCAACCTTTCTTTTGTCCATTCCACAACCGTTATTGCTGGTTTTTCGAACGGCAAACGTAGAATTTGCTCAAGTAATGTTCTTCGTCCAATCGAATATTTTGCAAATCAAAGATTGAGCTTTCTTTCGACATTTACTCAACCCAATCATCTGGGTCGAGCTATCACTTGTTTGCCCGGAATGGTGTCTTTTTATTGTTCTTTTCGCAGCATAGATTTTTACAGAGGTTAGGCTGCTAATCCTACGATAAAGGAGGACATGTATTCAAGCTTGGGACTGGTTAAATTGGTTCATTTCTGATCTTCATTAGGCGCAGTAACTAACTTTACTAGAAAATGCATATTTTTTCGTAAAAACAAACTTATTTCATTTTACTTTATAATTAACACGCTATGTGTTTTTCAACTTCAACAAGTCTAGCTTATTCAACATTTTTGCTCAACATACAGTGTTTGATTTCCACTTTTATTATTTTTATTTCAAACTTTTTTATTTTAAAATAAGCATCAAAATAACGGTTACAGCAAAAAACAACAACGAAATTTCATAATTTTAGAACAACATATGGGATAACAAAATAATTCCATATGTTCGAACAGTTTGCCAACATTGTTGTTTCATTCACTATAAGACATTCATTTTAATTAGATCTTCCCAAATGATTTTTAGCTACGTTTTCTGTCTACCCCAAACGTTTTTACTATCATCAATTGTTCATTTCAAAACCGTTTTTCGAGGGGTAAACGTAGAATGTGATTAGGTAATTTTCTTCATCTAATTGGCATTTCTTTGCCGTTGTTTGCCGGTAGATTTTTCATTGTCTAGAATGAATAATATTGAATAGGTTTTTCCGTAAACCACATTCAAGCAACAGAATAAGTAAAATAACCATATTTAGATATAAAGCAATTATACATGGCTTAACAATTTTAAGTTATAAATAATTTTTAGGAAGCATGCCATTGTTTACGTGTCCAAATATTAGAATTAAAGGAATCAAAACAAAAAAAAATTATTTTGTTTTAAATCAAAAATATTTCTGTTTTTTTTTGGAAAATCATTTTAAAAAGTCTGATTACCATTTTCGTACTTGTAATATATGGAATAATAAATTTATATTAATCTAGTTATCATATACTCTTATTATTATTATATATTGTTATTATTATAATTATTGTTAATATTATTACTATTATATATGATATAATAAATTTATATTAATCTATTTATTATATATTATTATTATCCTTATTATTATTATTATTATTATTATTACTATTATATATATATATATAATTATATTAATCTAATTATAATATTTTATTATTATATAATTACATCTAGAAAAATTACAAAATAATATTATTTTAGATGCAAAGTATTTTTTTTAATATTGTAAGTTAAACAAATGTTTTAAAAACTTTTGTACTACATTTAAGTAATTTTCGGTTGTTTGTACGGGATAGTCCAGTGATACATATTTGGCTTAGAACTTGAGTGATAACAGGTTCGATTGCCACTGTCGGCACAAATGCGATTTCCCGTTTGGCTTTTCTGAAAATGTTTATTTGCTGAAAAATGTTTCTTATGAAACATTTAAGTAATAATAGTAATAAAACTAATAATAATAATAATAATAATAATAATAGTAATAATAATAATAGTAATAATAATAATATTCAATATTATTATATTAATGATACTACTACTACTAATACTATTACTAAAAATAATAATAATACTAGAAATAACGATAGTAATAATAATAATAATAATTAAAAAATAATAATAATAATAATAATGATAATAATAATAATGATAATAATAATAATAATAATCCTGATAATAATAATAATAATGATAATGGTAATAATGATAATAATAATAATAATAATAAATTAGTGAGATGCGATCACTTTTTCATTATTTACGTATTTTCTGATCATCTTTCTTCTTTCTATATTCAAAAAGTAGAAGAAAGAGAAAGTTTTTGGTTAATGTCCAGTATCATAGTGATGGCATCACTGTTGTATGGGCATTAAAAAATATACCTTTCTTCTATGTTGTTCTGTTTAACAAATAAAATAAGTTGTTATTAGTACGCATCATTGACCTTTGTTGATTCAAAACACCGATATAGAACTTGATAAGATAGAGTTAATATTTTGAATAGTAACATTGTTAAAATCTTTTCATTAGGTTCACAATTATTAATATTGATTTTATTAGTAAAAAGGATTGTTTATTTTTTTCAATAAAGGAATGAAAGAGATGCATTGTAGCTTCAATCGCTTATAAGGCGTTACCAAAATATAAAGTGAAAAAAATTATATATACATTGTTATTTTATTAAAATATATATAATTTATTAAATGTTCAAGTTTTTTTCATTGGTTTTTAATTCTCGATAAATATTTTTGTTTTACATTTTTATTATTCAAATAGTTGACAGAAAACACGTTGTCAATAAATAAATACTTAGAAAAGTTATAGAAAAACATCGCTAATGCGACTCAAACCCACTGTCACTCATCCATCTTTATTATTATGGTACAATTAGAGTATTAACCGTAAGTCACTGACGCACCTATTAAATATTGTGTATTTGGTGTTCCAATATAATTTTATTTATTTTTTATTTATTTTATTTTTTTATTTTATGTTTGCTACTTTGAATGTTTTACGAGAAACATCTTTCAGCAGTGGACATTTTAGCGAAGCCGAACGTGGGCCCGCATTTTAGTGCCGGTGGTGGGATTCGAACCTATGTCCACCGAGGTCCGAATTCGAGCGCTGTACCGCTAGACCACCCCGGCAATAATAATTAATATGACTAGTTTCTATTAAAATAAACTAAACTGAATAACAAAGTTAACTATGTTTTGCATTTGTGTTGTTGTAAAAACGTGCTGAAGCAAAAAGTGCAAGGGTGTTCTGGCAGTACAGCACACTCGATTCGAATCCCACCTCCGACCCATTCAATGCAGGTTCACGTTTGGCTTTGCTCAAATGTCCACTGGGTAAAAGTGTTTCTGCCAAAACATTCAAGCAGAAACAGCCAAGTGAAAAGAAAAAAATCAATTTTTAAAAATACATTTTGAGGTGGTTATTTGTTTCTGGGGCTTGTCATGTTTATACTTGAAATGAATACAAATTTTGACGGCTGGCGTGCGAAAATGGAAGCACTGTGATACGTTGTAGCATCCTACTCTAGTTACTTATCTTAGGTATATTTAACTCTCACTAAGATAATACTTTAGCAATACACATCAAGTAACATTATTTACAAAAATAATATCTAATAGTATTAATTTTACAATACAGCATAATACCACGTTTTGCTAACACATAATGCGTTAAAAATTAGTTTATTAACTAAAATACATGAATATGTAAAGAAAAAGTTACAAACTTTATAATGCCGAAAATTTAAGTAGTATTCACTGTCTTTTACAACCTCTATCAGTAGTTTTCAATTTCAATCTATTAGGAAACAAACAAAATCCTTTAAAACTCGATTTTTCACAACATAAACAGTATTTTCTATAAGTAATACGTTATTTTACAACTTGTTAACCTACTCTTTAAAAAAACCAAACAAAAATTAATAACACTTAATTCCGGAATGTTGAGGATTAAATGTACGAAGGTCCGTTTTTTGCTTGACAAGGTTTTTGCAGTCTGAATAGGTCAAACATATAGCAAATTGAAAGTTATGCTGAAAAACCATTTTGTAAATGTACACCGGAGCATTGTTTTGCACATGTTTTAAACCCTTTGAGATATCATGCTAAAAGTATAACTACAATAATTATAAAGAAAAATTCATTAATATTTTACTGTTTTAGATTTTGTTTGTACGGATCTCTTTTTGTAACTCCACCTACTTCGTAGCACATTATCTATGTAGATAACACACGTAAGCAACCTATTTTTCAAAAAATTGTAACCTTTATCAAAGTCCACACTACATTTGACAAGATTATACAAATTTTGACGGTTGGCGTGCGAAAATGGAAGCACTGTGATACGTTGTCGTATCCTGCTCTAGTTACTTATCTTAGATATCTAACTTGTACTAATGCATACCTAAGATTGTACTTTCGCAGTGCATATCAAGTAACAATATGCACGAAAATAATTTCTAGTTATAATATACAACAATACCTACTCATGCAATAAAGCACAATACAACTATTTACTAAAACTTAAATCAAAAGCACATAAGTCGTTAAAAAAATAATTTTATTAACTACGATGCATAAATATATAGATAAAACGTTACAAACTTTATAACGTCAACAATTCAAGTAGCATTCACTGTTTTTTATAAATTCTGACAACCGGTTTAAATTTCAGTCTATCAAGGTACCAATAACATCCTTTAAAACTCGATTTTTCATAACATAAACAATATTCTGTATAAGCAATTGGTTATTTTACAACTTATCAACCTACCTTTAAAAAAAACAAAAGATGAAATTAATAGCACTTAATACCGGCATGTTGTAAATCAAATGTACAAAGGTCCGTTTTTTGCTTAACAAGGTTTTTGTAGTTTAAATAGGTCAAATATATATATTATACAAAACCCTTTTGCTTTAAAAATAAGTATGAGGCAGTAAGATAACAATTACAGCAAAACAGCAACAACAAAGTTGGCATTGAAGATTCTGCAAATCGAAGATTAAGCATCATTTCGGCTTTCACTTAACCCTATCAGCTGTATAACTCTGTTATTTAGATACGTGCGATCACTTCTTTGCCGTTGACAGCCGCAATGGCGTCCTTTTTTATTGTTTCCGTAGCAGCATACATGTTTTACACTAGGCCAGGTTGCTAACCTTGCACGCTCAAACCCTCCTTCTTTATCCAGGCTTGGGACTGGCTAGATTGAATCATTTCCGATTCAAACTAGGCGGAGTTAACCTTAAGTTATACTGAAAGTGAAGTGAAACAAATGACTGTCCATTTACATCATTTCGAAAAAGGATAACATCTAATAGTTAAAAATAACAATAATGAGTCAGCAAACATTTACTACTTATTTTCCAACAAAACCTTACCTTATTTGTTTGTTTATTGTATTTGGAAATAGATGGCATATTTTAGACATGTTTTATAATTTTTTGTAGTTATTGTAGCTAAAAATTGGGTAACATGTATAATACATGTTTTCCAACTGAATTAATCACGCCTAGTTACGTGCATTACTAAAAAATGGGCTTATTTTGAATGGCGTGAAATTAAATAGCATATACATATACACATTGTTCTATCAAACGTTTTATTCGACTTCTTCTACTTGTTAAAACAGAAAGCTGTCAGTAAAAATGAAAATGGGATAAAATAAAACTATTTTAATTATGGGGTTTATAACTGTAATAATATATAGAATTGTCAGATTTAGTGAATATATGGATTTGTTAGTGCACAGAGGTATTACTGAATTTCTGTTTCGGCGAATAAGAGCAAGGATGCACCTAGTGTACTTAAAAGGTATCTCAAGCGATACATATGCCATATGTAGCTAAGAAACATAATCCTGATAAAAAGAAATTAGGCGGGTTTGTCAATCTTTGCATCATCAGAATGATATCTACCTGCCCAAAAAACTTTGTTATACTTTTACGTTTGTTATACTTGTTAAGCTACCGTCACCAACTAAAATAAATGAATGAATGATTAAAAACTATATATATATATTTAATTTAAACATTGTAAAAATGTCAATTTTTGTTTTACACTTATTGTTTGAATGTTGTTTTCACAAAGAGCCTTTTCAACAAATAAATACTTAGACCAGTCTTAACGGTAATAAAACGTTTTATAAACGTAGATTTGTAAGCGCTTTCTTTTCATGTTTGCGCCACTGTAGCCAGTACTAAGTTCGGTTGATAGAGGAGCAGAAAGAGGAGGGGTGTTAAAGGGTAATGTCAACAACCTTTGTAAAATAAATTATAATAAAAGACAACAAAAAAAGAACATCATTTTATAAAAGTGCGGCAAACGGGTACAGGAAAGTAAATTAATACAAACTCCGTATTTAATGGAATATCGTTGTTGTCATTTACTTTTCAAAGCAAAATACATTTAAAATTAAATTTGAACAAAATAAATCATTATCTATTTTTAACTGTAAATAATTGCATTAAGATGCACTATTTGAACATCCCTTAAGCTATTTTAATTAACATTTATGTAAAACGTTTGAAACATCTATCTATCTGTTGGCATAATTGATAAATTTTTGTTTTTGTCTGTCAATTAAAGTTTGCGTTCAACTATGTTGCTATTTTTAACCAATCCACAATTTTGTAGTCTTTCTAAATATAATGGAATAAAAATAACCAATCAAAATCACAGACACGTGATTTGTATGCAGTTAGAATATGCAAACAAATTGTTCGGATTATGTAAAATGCGATTCCTTTTTTTACCCCCCCCTCCCAAAAAAAACAAAAGTACTTTAAAATGTACAAATACAGGAAATAATAACATTGAAGTATTTTGAAATAAAACGATGTATGTGTTGGACAATATTCTTTATATAAACATATTGTTTACACACTATTTTGCTACTTGTTATGATTGATTATGGGTCTAATTAACACTGATATTCAAATTATAATTGCTTTTTGTACTTTTTGTAAGCCAAATTAATATTAGGGTTGTTTTGAATTTATATTTGTATTTATATTGGATCATTCCTGTGTTAAAATTAATATAATACATACTACAATAAAGTGCTGTCTATAATTATTTTTAATTTATTACCTTAATATGTAATTAGTTTTATTTACCATAACACAAGTACTTTAAAGAAATAACCTTGGTGGTTTTGTGTACGTGTTGGATGATAGAACGTGTGTACGGATGTGCACAAAACCATTCCCAAAATTTTAGAAATTGATAATAAATCTACCCACCATGTTGAATTTTTACTTACATTTTGTAAAATAAATTAACTGTAAAAAAAATTCATCTAATGAACTTGCAATAAAGTGTTATTCAAATATTTTCGATTTATTCCCTCAATGTGTTTTTACAGTTCAAATGTACGAATAAATTGAATAGATTGTGTGAAATTAGTATTCTTTTTTTATCAACATAAAAATATTACGCCGAAAAACATGAAATGATATTGTAGTTTTTATACAAAATTGTGCGAGCTATTTACAAGTTGGATCATAAAACTGGAGCGTGGGCGGGCAGGATAATGACAAACTGTTTCGATCACTTGTTTAGATTTCAATTGATAATGAACGAAACACTGTTGTTTTTCATGTCTATAAACTGAGTCAAGTGATTTTCACCTACATTGCACACTTTTCTGTAGTTCGATTATGCCAGTATTAAAATTAGTTATAATAAGATTAGAACGAAAGGTTTGATAATTTTTATGGCCTCATTATATTTTTACTACAATTGTTTTAATTAATGGAACGGTATCTAAATTAGAATTATTATTATTATTATTATTATTATTATTATTGTTATTACTATTATAATTACTATTATTATTATTATTACTATTATTATTATTGTTATTATTATTATTATTACTATTTTATTACTATTATTATTATTATTATTATTATTATTATTATTATTATTATTATTATTATTATTATTATTATTATGTAAAAAACGACAGTAAAAGTTGGTAGCAGCGTATTCATTAATCCATTAGTAAAGCATCCCGAATTCATTAGTGAATAGGATGTCGGATGGGAACTAACCTTGACGGGTGGGGGGCACGAGCAAACTGAAATTTCTTGGCTTGAAGACCGCTTCCTTGTGACGACGCCCGTGTTCACAGCAATTGACGAGGCAATTTTCATCTGGGGAATTGATGCCGGTTGACAACTCTCCATGCTTAACCGGCATATGAATACTATAATATGCATGTTGGGTGTATGCTAGCACCTATTTACTCATCGAGAGTCTTGTGAAAGCCGAATTATCCTGCCGTGCACTCACCACCTGCTGTCATTAGTCTAGACGCCTATTGGCACCTGGTTTGGGATGCACAACATGAAGAAAGAACTCTTAAAAATATTACGATTTAAGACTTTATAAGTATTACTTAAATCTTCAAAATCATTAGCATCCCTCGTATAGAAGAATACAACTGTTTATAATATTAGATATTTTCTTGTTTCGTTTCTTATGCCAAATGCACTCCATTTGAAAACACACACACACACACATACAGATACACACGAAAACAACAATAACAATTTTTTTCTTAAAATCAATAAATTAAAATTCATACAAAGTTTAACTTTAATGAGAATATTATCTATTCCAGGTTAAAAATAAACACAAGTGCACTGACACGTTAATCCAAGTCATTTATCTGGTTGATTATAGTAATTACACATTTTTACTATTTCAAAATGTTTGTTCTGCATTCGAAAATGTGTATGTTATGTTGCTGGGCCCATAAATGAATACGTGTTTGATAAAAACTATTGTGGTTTTGTGTATTCTTAAATTGTACTTGTAATAATCAATCATTGTCATTGTACCGAATTCCACTTACTTCATATTGTCTATTGTTAGAGAAAATACTTTTTTAATACAATACGATTATTGATCTTTATCTATGGGCTAGCAAAGATTGACAATGTGAACAGAATTGAGTGGCGAATGTTAATCCGTCATGAAAGAGGAAACAGCTATAAAAGAAGGAGAAAGAAAGTTTGTGCCGGGGTGGTCTAGCGATACAGCGCTCGAATTTGGACCTCGGTGGATATGGGTTCGATTCCCACCACCGGCACTAAAATGCGGGCCCACGTTCGGCTTCGCTAAACAATGTCCACTGTGAAAGATGTTTCTTGTAAAACATTCAAAGTAGCAAACATAAAATAAATAAAAATAAAATAAAATAAATAAATAAATAATCACACGTTCATTGGTTGAATGTTTTAAAGATGTTCTTAGTGAAATACAGTGCAAGTCCAGTTATGCAATACTATATGACAAACTCAGATAATCTTTATTATTGAGTGGTTCACTTAATAAGGAGGTATATAATGTTATATTGGAATTGTCAGTTTTACCGAGTAATACATCTACAGGGTTTGAGTCAACCAGGAGCATTTTTAAAACCTAGAAAGATGTGGGTTCACGTCCTTGTAGAATTTAAAAAATAGGCACTGTTGATAATTGTTAGCGAGACAGCTGTACAACGCTCCTGGATGGCTTAAACCGAGTGAATTTGTTATTGCGCCGGGGTGGTCTTGGGGCACAGTACTCGACTCGGGCGGGTATAGGTTCGATTCTCATCACCAATACCGTACGTCGACCTACGTTCAACTTTGCTAAATGTTCCGCTGCCGAAAAATACATTTCCTGTCAAAACATTTAAAGTAGCAAACTAATAAATAGTAAATCAACTCATTCTGTTATAAAACAAATTTGTAAAAACATGTACCCTAAAATAATTCAATTATATACAATATTATCAGCAATACTTATGTAATATTTTTAACAAACTTAAAAATATATTGTATAAGACAGATAAAATAGATTAAAAATATTATCCAATGGTACTAATTCCTAAATAAGAATCATCATTCTAATTATGTAATATAATTAAATAGAAAAATATAACCCTTCGATAAACCTCTACACTAAAGACTGTAGAGTTTTAAAATATTTGTTTTAAACATATAAACTTATTAATGGCGTGATTATTATTTATTATTTATTTTACTTTTATTAGTTTAGTGTTTTATAAGAAACGTAAAATGTTTAAAATGGTTAAAATATAACAATGAAATTCAAAATACTAACAATGATCATTGTAATTAATAATAATAATAATAATAATAATAATAATAATAATAATAATAATAATAATAATAATAATATCTAATATCTATTTTTAAAATAAAAAGTTACAATTCATATTTTATAAATTGAAAATTATTAAATAGTGGATTGTGAGGTAATTTTTTACATACATGTCAGAAGTAGCTTTGCCGAATACATAGTTTATATCAGTTTAAACTTTACATATTTTTTATATAATTGAAAATTAAAAAAGCTAAAGTTTATGTAAATTGTAAAAAGTATATTAAAAACATAAAAAATAAATATATTTACAAACTAAAGCAATTTCTATTTTTTTCCAATGTTCAAACATATTTGGGCTATTTTTGTTTGAATTTTTCAACCGTTTAAAAAAATGTGATGCGATTGTCTTTTTCACCAAATTGGAGTTTTGAAATCTTGTAAAAATAAACAATAAACTAAAAGTTGATCGTTTTAATAACAAATAATTTTGAAAAAGTGCCAAAAAAAGAAAAGAAAACATGATTATGTGTAGTATCGAACTAAAAGCTCAATAATGTTAAGTAATCAGCAACAAAGGTACACCATTATTAAAAGTAAACAAAATATTTAAATCCTATTTTTATAAAAATACAAGCAATGTACACATCACAATTAGCAATGTACACATCACAATTAGCTTTGTGATATATATATATATATATATATATATATATATATATATCTAATTTAAGTTTACACATTTTTATTTGGGTTCAGAGTTCAGTGCTGGACTTGAATTTGGGTGAGCATGGGCTTGTCTGTTACTACTGGTACTAGATACAGGCCCTCGTTCGACTTTGCTAAATGTCTACTTGATGAAATGTATTCATTGTAAAAGATTTAATCCAGGCTTGAAATTGACTACATTGGTTCATTTCTGATCTCCTTTAGCCGGAGTTAATAATAATATTAATAATAATAGTAATAATAATAATACCAATTATTATTATTATTATTATTATCATTATTACTATTATTACTATTATTATCAGTTTAAATACTTCAATTGAAGTATAATTAAAATAATAATAATAATAGGAATAATAATAATAATTTTTATTATTATTATCATTACTACTAATATTGTTATTACTTTTCAGTATGGGTGTTGCAATTCCAACTGCTGTGAACACACTCTGTAAATAAACATTTACAAAAATAACAAAATAACGAGATAACAAAATAACAAAATTCTTGATTGATTGTCACCCTCAGAAGAATATAATTGACAGTAGTCATAAGAAAAGGAAAATTAGGCTTTAAAATGACTAAGGATTATACAACCCAAACAAATTAGTCATATATATATATATATATATATATATATATATATATATAGACAATTATACATGTCAGATGGATCAGATTAAAACGAATGTAATGAGTTTGACGTTTATCGGAAACCTTATCATGTTGGTGTCTCTAATCGATAATAAACCTAACAAAAATTGATAAAAATAATTATAGGATTTTTATAATTTAAATTTATAAATGTTTTCACGATTTAGAAAAAATTGCATTTAATTTATTACTATTTAAACTAAACGTTATGTAGTTTAAGTGCAAATTTTTGTATATTTAAAAACTAAATCAAAAAGTGTTTAATTTTCAACTCTATTGTAGTTAATAGTCAAATCCAGGTTAAAAAGAAGAAGGTCAATGTTAACAGCTGTGGTATTTGAAAACAATAGATATTGCTATTAGGGCCAAGATGTAAAAGCGTAGTTGCAATAAAAGGCGTAAGTAAACTTGAAATCAAGCCCAATAGTTTATATGCAGAATTCTTACTGCCAAAAATGTAATATACAATTATACATGCTGCCCCATACTGTTTGGAGCTGAAAGGGTTTTGTAGCAATACAAAATGGTGTTAAATTAGAAATTCCAATGTCATTCATTTGAAGTGGGTTGGTTGTAGGTCAACACATCAATTGCTCATTGGTCAAACACCAGACATATAAAATAACGTTGATTGATTGAAAAAACGTGGATTAACGTCAAGCTAATATATACAAGCAAAATAAGGGTGGTCTAGCAATACAGCACTCGAATTCGGACCTCGGTGGGCATGGGGGTTCGAATCCCATCACCGGCCCACTAAATGCGCGAGCCCACGTTCGGCTTCGCTAAAATGTCCACTGCTGAAAAATGTTTTTTGTAAAGCATTCAAGGTAGCAAACAAAAAAATATTATCAAATCCGTTTTTGTTTGTCAATGCTACAGATAACGGCCCTGCCATTGCAATGCAGTTACAGACTTTACTTTATACATGTTCGTCTACTATCCAAGTTCTTTTTTTTCCTATTTCAACAAATCAAACGTGTTACCAAATGATTTCAATTATTTATTTTCACTACTTTTTACGGGAAATACAATTTTTAGCAATGGACATTTTGGCAAAGCTCACATTTGAACCCATGTCCATCCTCTCTGTAAATTAAACGTTACAACTGTTGAGTAGCCAGTTTGTCAATTTCCATGCATCAACATTAACATTTTATGTTCAAATAAATAGTAAACAATAATTACAAATGTTTATCGTCATTATTGTACCAAAAAGCATTTATTTTAAGAGTTTTTTAAAGATATTTTTCATTTAAATAACTGTATCACAAGGAGCAAAAAACGTTACTACAATGTTGTATTACGGATAAATATTTTTCATGCATATTGCTTCATTGAAATTTAGTTTATTTCTAAATCATTTTAATAAAAAGTGTTAAATTTGATAATCTGGGAAAGTTGAATGTTTTAGGGGAAACATTTTTCAGTCGTGAACATTTTAGCCAAGCCGAACGTGGGCCTGCATTCAATGAAGGAAGTGATTATAGAGCTGGACACTGGCAAAAATTATACGTCTAAGCAAACCAGATTATAGATTGTTGCAGGTTTCAACGCGTCGAAAAGATTAGAAATGAACCGCCCTAGTCAGTTCCCAGTCTGGATAAAGGAGGAGGGCTTGCAGCAGGATGGATATTCGGTAATAAAAAACTAAAGCCAAAACGTTTCAATGTTCATAATGTTTTGAATGTGTTCAATACACAACTAAATGGAGAATACTGACTAGAAAGAGCAACTTCTCGTAAAAAAGGAGAAAAAGTACTAACATTAGTTTTTTTAATATAATACAACAAATTATTGATAAACATATCCGAATTCAAAACTTATCTGTTAGAAGTGTGACTACATAACCAATTATGTTACATTGGGGTTGGCTTTGACAGATGTAGAACACCGACTTAGAAATTCGTAAAACATAAAACATGTTAGAGCCAACCATGAACATTGTACAGCCATTTCTAATCCTTGTTAGCAATTACCTCCTTGTTGTAAAAACATATACCCACAAATAAACCCATTATAAAACATTATTTGTTTAAATAATTACATTTATTATTATTATTACCCTTAAAATATTTTGGATTAAAGCTCAAACCAGCTACGGTGGAGTTAACGTAGTTATTATATTACACAATACCTTAAACCGCAATGTTTCCATTTGACAATACATGTTAAAGTAATTTTTTTTAAAAAACTTAATGTGGTTTAATACAGAACCAAATGGAGAATACTGACTAAAATAGCAACTTCTTGTAAAAGTAGGGAAAAAAAGCTGTAAAAGAAGAAAAAGTACTAACATTAATTTTGTTAAATATAATAAAACAAAAGTATATCCAAATTAAAGAATTACCTGTTAAAAATCTGATTATATTAATAACCTAACCAAGAAATCATACAAAAGCAGTAAATCAAATGTTATGAAAAAATCGATTACATTTATTAGCAAGTATTTTGTAGTAAACATTCGTCGACAAGTCAAGTTGAGAAAGGATTAGGGTTTGCGGCAGACAAGGCAAGACAACCGGCAGTAAAAACGGATGCCATAATGCTTAAAATTTGGTTTGATGTAGAACTAAAGGAAGAAAACGGGGTGGTCTAGCAATACAGCGCTCGAATTTGGACCTCGGTGGGCATAGGGGTTCTAATCCCATCACCGGCCCACTAAAACGCGGGCCCACGTTCGGCTTTGCGCTAAAATGCCCACTACTGAAAAATGTTTCGAGTAAAACATTCAAAGTAACAAACATAAAATAAAAATATAAAAAATAAAAAGAAACAGCCATTTATTATAAAAGAGGACAAAGCTGTATAACTAGAAGTTTGGTTCCATATTTCCTGTGAAATGACGTTTAAGAAGATGGTGTTACGATTGGACTTTATGCCTATTTATGCCTTTCAGATCTTAGTAATCTGGGTAAATCAGTCACCCCATTGCAATGCAAAATCGTTACTCGAATCCAATCGTTATTGTGTATAATTTTTGTTTTTAAAAAGGTATTGAAATGCTGCGAAAGTAAATATAATAATCAATTCTCAACAATTTAAATTAAATATTATTATCTCAATTATTTTTCTATTTTTTAAAACATCTGCATGTTTATAAATATTTTTCGGACAATATTTTCAGATGGGAAATTTTTACAAAAAATAGACGCAATTAACTATAAAAAAGGAAGAAAAAGATAAATTAAAAGAGATTATTTTAAGCAACTGTGCATTTTGGCGCAAATACCATATTGAATTCTAAAAAGCATTTTTTGAGATCTTAAATTGGAAAATAATTAAACAATTTTATTGGTATAACGCTACGAAATTATAGAATAAACAATTTTTAAAAACGATTTTTCAATCTCCAGACCGGAAACTTTTAATTTCAAGTCTGGTATTAAAATAACATCCGAACTAATTTTATTGTGAAACTATTTTGTTAATATTGGAAGTTAGACTGTATCACCAGTGAAGCTTAAATGATCATCATGAAGTTGAAATTTGAATTGCAAACACAGGCTTTGCCACTATGTATATGCCGGGGTGGTCTAGCAGTACACTGTTCGATTCGAACCTGGGTGGGCGTGGATTCGATCTCCACCAGCGGCACTAAATATGGACCCACGTTCCGCTTTGTTCAAATGTCCACTGCTACAAGATGCGATCCTTGTATAACATTAAAAGTAGTAAAAAATAAATAATAATAATAGTAGTAATAATAATAATACTAATAGTAATAATAGTAATAATAGTAATAATAATAATAATAATAATAATAACAATACTAATAATAATAGTAATAATAATAAGAACAATAATAATAATAATATTACTAATAATAATAATAGTAATAACAATACTAATAGTAATAATAGTAATAATAGTAATACTAATAATAGTAATAATAATAATAATAACAATAATAATAATAATACTATTAACAATAGTAATAATAATAAGAACAATAATAATAATAATATTACTAATAATAATGATAGTAATAATAGTAATAATAATACTAATAATAGTAATAATAATAATAATAATAATAATAATAGTAATAGTAATAATACTAAGAACAATAATAATAATAATAATAATAATAATAATAATAATAATAATAACAACAATAATAATAATACTAATAATAATAGTAATAATAATAACAATAATAATAATAATACTATTAATAATAGTAATAATAATAAGAACAACAATAACAATAATATTACTAATAATAATGACAGTAATAATAGTAATAATAATAATAATAATAATAATAATACTAATAATAATAGTAATAATAAAAAGAACTATAATAATAGTAATAATAATAATAATATGTAGATATAAAGTAATTAAGTTGACAGCATCATAGGTGTATTTTACTATTCATATTGAAGTATTTATTTTTATCATTGTCTATATATTTATTATCAGCATATTTTATGTTAGAATTAGAACGCAAACAGTGAGTCCAACTGTTATTTTTCCTCAATTGAGATCAATTGTCCCAGGGTGACTATCAGCAAAGACAAATAGTAGTCTACATTTAATGTCGTTAATTATATTCGATCCCATGCTTACCCAAACTCAAGCCATACATGCATATATATTTTATTTTTACTTTAAATATTTTAACGGAAAACGCATCTATCAGCAATGGGAATTTTATCGGAGCCATTTAGTGCACCAAATGTGGGCCCACATTCGGCTTTAATGAAATGGTTCAAACTAGGCGGAGTTAGTATTAGTAATAGACAAACGCTTGGTATTCTTTAAACAATAGGTTAAATAATAATACATTTTAATCTCTTTAACTTAAACACGTTTATTCACAAATTTGAATCGATAATTTTGTTTGAATAGGTGAAATTTAAACGTAAATCACAAAAAATACTTTCAATCAATTAATTCACTTTTTTAGTTTTTACTACGATGATTGTTTGGCGAGGAAATGCATCTTTCAGTAGTGGCCATTTCAGCGAAGCCAAACGCATAGATCTGCATTCAGTGGGCCGGTGGTGAGATTTGAACCACTAGGCCCAAGTCGAGCGCTGTACCGCTAGATTTGGGAAAATGGTTCTAAAACTAATACCACCAGTTGGTTTTATAAAAAAATATAATAATATAATACACGTGCAAAACTTTGAGCGTGGGGTTCTTTGCACCACCGTTTCAGTTTCTTCGTTGTTTGGAACCGACAAGTGCCAAAACCGCTACATTCAAAACTGGGTGAGTTTGAGTCCAACCAATAGTACTAAAAGCGGGTCCTCGTATCTTGAACTTTGTATGACAGAAACTTGAAACTGGTTGTAGGAGGCGTTGGTTTATTTTTTAAACATTAAAAGTAGCATAACCCAGCAACCACATGATTAAATAATATCAACCTTTCTTTATTCGCAAAAGATGTAACTCTTAACACTTTTTGTATTATTGTTATCAACAAATCCTTGATCTGGTAGAAGTAGCAAAAGTGATAGATTTGCAGTCAATTGCACAAACTTACGGTAAAAATGTAAAGGTATAATTTATTATCATTTCAAAGGCATTTCCCTCTAAAAAACATAAAGCACCGCAAGATTTACTTTCAAGTTCGTACATATGGAAGAAGGTTGAAATTCTATTTATATTATGCCAAACTGCGTTATGTTTTTGCTGTGGGCTTAATAAAATAGTTATCCTCTTGTTGGTTCTTCAGAATTATTATTATTTTTACAAAAGCCAGGTTGCTAATCTTGCACCCAAACCTTCTTTCATTCCCCAGTAGACTTGGAACTGCCTATAATGGAGTTAAAAGCACAATTAACAGTTAAATTTACCATCAAATGTCAAATCGCCCTTAAGCACAAATGGAATATGTTTTTGGTTCAAATCGGAAAATCGCTTGGCAGTACATAATTATAATTTATTTTTAAAATAAATAATAAAATTTAAATATAAGGGTTTGTGAATACAACTCGTTCTACATGTCTTCATCGTCGACTGTAAACGCAATTGGCCGTAGCTCGATGTCATTCGGTAAACAAGACTCGACGGGGATGGCGGTGGCAGTTTGAGGTTGAGCGAAGTGGATTGACGGCGACGAACTTTCGTGCATGACCGACAACAAGCGCTCGGCTTCTACTAGGGTTGTCTTTGGATGCAAAAAATTGATATTATTATTATTATTATTATTATTATTATTATTAGATGATAAAATATCCGATTAACAACACTTTAATTTTACTGATATGCTTAGATTATTGTAACACGCAAAGTCCCTACCTGTTCCAAGCAAGAGTGCGCTCCCAATATAGAAAACTATTGGTGTTCGGCTAGAAATGTTAAACGTTCCATTAACTTACTTATCTAGTGCAACTTAACTAGGTTAAAAAAAACTGTCCAACTTGGATTATACTTTAGTGAAAACTGTATGCGCTGCAGTCAATACATTGCACGAAGTAGTCATTATCATTTTGATAAAATGAATTTGTTTTTAAAACTATATATTTTCATCCGACATAATTATTAGTTTATAATGGGTGCTTTTTTGAAAATAGGATGCTAATTAATAAACCTGAGGTTTGAGTAATGCTTGGCAATATTCCTGACTGGCATCTTTATGTAGCGCATTGTAAACTTGGTGCATTTAAACACCTAGAATAGTACAACAAGACACAGCGGTATATCTGGGATTCCGATTTGGTAGATGGGTGCAAGCATACACTCGAGATACTTAAAAGGCATCTTAAGGTATACGTATACTGTATGTAGCTGTTGGGCTAAGGGCAATAATCCTGAAGGAAAATTAGGTGACCTCGTCCATCTTTGCGGACAATGGCACCGTCACAAAGATGCCATCTACCAACCAAAACACTTGGTTATTCTTATACAAGTAATCGGATTCAATTGTTTAAAATGCCATACCAGGGTGGTCTAGGGGTACAGCGCTCAAATTGGGACCTCGGTGGGCATGGGTTCGAATCCCACTACCGGCACTAAAATGCAGGCCCACGTTCGGCTTCGCTAAAATGTCCACTGTTGAAAGATGTTTCTCGTAAAACATTCAAAGTAATAGACATAATTTCTTTTAAAAATAAACACGGAGTTGATTACATCACCACCTACAATAAATAAATGAATTTTATAGTAAAGAACACATAATGTGGTTATTGAAATTGCTTACAGTAATTTTGTTAACAATACTTAGAATGTTTTACAAGAAACATCTTTCAACAGTGGACATTTTAACAAAGCCGAACGTGGGCCCGCATTTTAGTGCCGGTGATGGGATTCGAACCCATGTCCACTGAGGTCCGAATTCGAGCACTGTACCGTTAGAATTACCGTCCTTTAAATTAGTTTCTGTCGCTATATTGACATTTGACATTATGACAAGTTAAATTTAATATTTTTAGTTTTTAATTTTAAATGTCATTTTAAAAATATGAACATCCTCAATATTTGTAAAGCGCATCATACAATCGCATATTACTATTATTATTTTATTTATTTTTACTACTTTGAATATTTTACGGGAAACACATATTTTAGCGAAGCCGACCTTGAGCCTGCGTTTAGTGAGCCGGTGGTGGGAGTCAAACCCAAATCCATCTGGTCCAACTTGAACGCTTTATCGGTAGGCCACCCCAGCCCAATACGAAAACCATATTGTGCTCATTACAAATGTAGATACAACGCAGTTTATTGGATAATAAACAGTATCCTTGTAATGGCGCCACTGCTGACAAGTATTCACATAAGTGCTTGTTTTTTGGTTATAATGGTTCGTATATATACACATTAAGATAACTTCTAAATACCCTAGCATGCATTTGTCAGTATTGAAGTCGACTTACAATGTTCAATTTTTTAAATAGTTTCCACTTTTTAATTGTCTTACAGTAAACATTTTTCAAAAGTAGACATTTGAGCGAAGCTGGACGTAGGCCCGCAATTGGTGCCCCTGCCTATCCACGTTTGAGTAGAGAGCTGTACCGATAGGCCACTCCGATATGAGTGCGCCAAATCAGGAATATCATCATAATTGAACATTGAAACTTTATAAACACAAGTCAAATGCATCCCTTTAGAAATGTTCGCACGTTGCTCAATAAGTCTTTTTAAACAAAATCTCCCAATCGGAGTAATGAATAGTAAACTGCCCTACTAAATAATGATAGTATATATTTACAATCTTTAGATGCACAGATGTTAATTAGATCGACTAAAACTACTCCAAAAGATTGGTCATTTTAAAATAGTCACCCAACGGAAATAAAACGTTTCAACAATAAAAAGTCACATTTACCTGTGCCGAGGTAACTCGTTGAAGACCAGTCGATTGTGATTCGAATCAGTTGATTTCTGGTGTTGTAAATGTGTATCATCTACAAAAAAATAATACAAAAATGTACACGATTATCTGAAGGTATTCATTTACCTATACAGCTGATTAGGATTGTGGATCTGTCAACCAGCGTGAACCCTCAATTCCCAGTAAAAAAAATCACCTCGCCAATTCCTGTAAATACTGGCATCGGTGCAAAGAAGCAAGGTTAGACTCAAAACGCAATAGGCATAGATTCGAATGCCACCAAACATTCAAGCACTGGAAAGAAACGGTAGCAAAAGCATCCAAACCAACTATTGTATACAAAACATTTCAATTTTATCGTTGAAATATGCCGATCTGGACCAAACGACTGTGTCCGGCAAAAGCAAAAGGATGTTTATTTATATGCAATGCAAAATCAATATATACTATAGTTCATGTATTCCGTATATATTAGAAAATCGTTAGCCAATTTCGAACATGCCAGAAATGAACATTCAATGTCATTCAAATGGTAAATGATGTTTTTCCCATGTTTAACGTATTAGAATTACTTCCTTCCACGTGACCTGGTGCTTTGTTTTGAATTTAACCAACAATTTAACTTATAACTATCATTACCTTTTATTTTTTTGTGTAATAGTTAATTGACTTGAAGGATACATTTATCAATTAAATTAAACATTTTTCTATTTTATTTTAATGTTGCAATTATTTTACATCTTTATATCATTTTGATCTGTAACTTATTTATGATCATTATCATATGCTTGCGTATTTAAGAATACTAAATTTACTTCTACTAGTGTTTACACTAACAATAATAGTAATAATAATAATACCAATAATAATAATAATAATAATACCAATAATAATAATACTACCAATATTATTATTAATAA
The DNA here is from genome assembly GCA_025895645.1 of Cardicola forsteri. Taxonomy (NCBI): domain Eukaryota; kingdom Metazoa; phylum Platyhelminthes; class Trematoda; order Strigeidida; family Aporocotylidae; genus Cardicola; species Cardicola forsteri. Next base: position 198,263 of record JAKXYG010001355.1, on the reverse strand, counting down.
TAATAATAATAATATTAGTAGTAATAATATCAATAATAATACAGATAATAATAATACCAATAATAATAATAATAATAATAATAATAATAATAATAATAATAACATTAGTAATAATACCAATAATAATACAAATAATAATAATAATACCATTAATAATAATAATAATATTAGTAGTAATACCAATAATTATACCAATAATAATAAAAATAATAATATCTGATTAGGCATGGATTCGATTGCCAACTAAAGATCCACTTGGCTGAAAGCATATTGCCCCTCAATCAAAATTCAACTGTCCACTCGTAACTTACTTTTGTACATTACCAATCCATCGACCTGTTCCTGGTTGGAGCAAACAATCATCGGTACATTGGAGTGCGCCTTGGTTTGCTGTTTGTCTCCAAGCCACTGGCCAAGCCATTGAACAACCGGTTCCCATTTGTCGGACATTTTGGACAGATAGTTTTGAACGGATGCATTGTTGGTAAACAATTCGATAACAAATTTGGTACAGTGATAGGCACGAAGTGCATCTTGATTGCATTCGGACAAGATGAGTTCTGCAATGGACCCGAATAAATATAAATTGTGTGTTTGTAGTTTTTATAAACAAATATGTAACTCAATTACTACTAGCTTTGGCGTGCTTCGAAAAACGTATATTTAGTATACTATGCACCAAGTGGATACAATTCTCGATTCGTACCTGGTTCAATGTTTCAGAATAAAGAAAATGTAACCTATATACGTACTTTTGCATTAGCGTTTTGAGGCAAAGATAACTTGTCGGTTTTGACCCTATGTATTGATCAAACAGCATAGAGTGGAAATTTTTAATATTTTTCATTTTCTAATAATTGCGACAATTCTGTTTCCATACCATTATATAGTTTATCATGAACCTGGAATAACATGAATATGGAACCGAGTATACAGTGGCATATTTGGACTTCCGCCTCGGTCGATAGGTTGAGAAAAATAAGTCAGACAAAAACAATCAGTATTTGCACACAGCGGTGTCATTCACCTACATTAGCTATGGGTTATTAAACTATTGGATGCGTTCGTTTGATCTACTAAGTAAATGTAGAAATGATGAATAAGTTACCAATCACAAATAATACAACTTATTAAAAATGTATAATTTTTAAACCAACCACTAACAAAAATCCTACAATCAATAGTCTATATTGTACGTAATTCAAAAAATATCAAGTCGTAAATCAAATTTCTTTTCTTCATATTTATAAAATCCATTGTAAAGCACTATTGACAATAAGCCTTCTCCCTCCCCCCAATTCGATAAAAACACAAATTTAAAATCCATTAGTACATCAGCGTGTTTCCACTATAATTGACAGCAACAACAATAACAAGCCATCTCAAACATACCCAGTAATCCTTTGACCTTGGGCGGTCCAACCGATTCCAAATTATCGCTTGTCGATTTGCCCAACTTATCGCCATTCGAACTGGACGGCTCCATGTGGGCATTGCCGTCGGCTGGTTGGGCAGACCAAGTCCACTGATTGTGCAATTCGTTAGGACCGACAAATTCGTGTGTCAGACCGCTAATAACCGAAATAATGCGGGCAGTTTGAACGAAATCGTCTTCGATACAAAGAAGGTAGGTTAGCAAGTCGAAATATTCGCGTAGATCGACTAGGGGACATGTCTGAATTCGTGACAATAGCTGTTGTTGGGATTGAAAAATATGTGTGCCAGTGAATGAATGACAAATGTATTTATTTATTTAATTGTTATTGATTGAATGTTTCACGAGAAACATTTTAGAGTAAGGGTTCATGTCTACCCACGTTTGAATCCAGCACTCTACCAATAATAATACTGACAACTGTATGCAAGAAATACTTCTACCCAAAATCGATTTTGGTTCAAAACATTTTTCGATATTTAGATGCAACTAAATAGAGAGTTGCCTTTATTATCGATAATAAAATTCATATTATTATTAATTAAGTTGACACCTAGCATTCTTAACACCAGTAATTACGAAATTTAATTGTTTCTTTAAATAATCATGAAATAGATATACAACACTGGATTCGTTACTGCTTCGGCAATGATTTAAGTTTTACCATCCAACACTATGGCATAGACATCGGTTCATGTTCATTTGTGTATAAAACTTGAAAGGTATGCATTGAAACAACTGTACAGTGCTCCTGGTTGACTCACAACCAAATGGATTTATTATTCAAGTATGTAAATTTGACAAATCTAATAATTCACCCTTAAAAACCCACTTATAAATATTAGAATTGTCAGATTTTAGCAAATTATTTCTACTGCTATAGAATGTTTGACAAGAAGCATTTTCTAGCAGACAAAAATGTAACTAAAGCTGAATAAGTTTCCTCATTTAGTTTGCCAGCGGTGCAACTCAAACACATGCCCATCCAAGTTTGATTTTCACATTCTATCAATTCTGTCAAAAATTAAACAAAAAAACAATCTAATAATACACAATTGATCTATGCCATATACACGATCAAACCTGCGTTCAGTATGCCAGGATCTATACAAAAGATTTAACAAGGCAAGTCTAGCGGTACAGCGCTCGAATTCGGACTTCGGTGGGCATGGGGGTTCGAATCCCATCACCGGCACTAAAATGCGGGCCCACGTTCGGATTCGCTAAAATGTCCCCACTGCTGAAAGATGATTCTCGTGCAAACATTCAAAGAAGCAAACATTGTATATATACTCGTTTGTTAACGGTAGTAGCAGAGCATTCATTGAAGGGTTCTCGGATGGCTACGCTACTCTAATTTATCATGACAATATACATATTTTTTATTTGCCATTATCTTTTTATTCAACAATATATATTCGGAAATTATATAAACATATTATTTAATTTATATTTATTTTCATTTTTTTGTGCAATAAATAATGAGATTTATGTTATTATGATTAAAATCAAATAATGCAATAAAGTTTTCTTTTCTGCTTAATACGTTTTTTAAAAATGTACCTGAAAAGCAATATTTTAAACGTAAAATATCATTATGGTTGATTTCAACGTGCTTTGAAATCAACTTAATCAGAAGATTTGTTATTGCCACTAATTCTACATTTCAATGCAAGATTGATTGTTGATAAAATTGATGATTGACCTGTAATAATTAATACGATAATTCATGTCAACAGTTGTCTTTATATTAAATCAAAAATCCTGCCTAAAAAATACATTGATGATAACCTTGTCACTTGAAAATAATAATAATTATTATTGTTATTATTATTATATCTCATATCTCAATAAACAATCAGTAGAGTCATTGTGCCAACTATCCATAGTTTACTTGGAAAAACTTGAATCCATAAACTTATAAAGACGTGGGTTAAAATTTGTATAAAACTTGAAAAGTATATATCGGTTAAAAGTCCCCCAAAAACATCTCTGTACACAGTATTATGAGTTGGCTCAAACCAAGTAGATTTATGAGTTACTGAGTCCGACAAATCCCATATAACACTCCACTACAAAAATGTTCATTTTGCAAAACCTGTGTTTGCTTTTAAACAAACAAACAAACAAACAAACAAACAAATAAATAAATAACTAAATTACTCCCAAACGTACAATAACAATGAAGCAAACAGAAGTATTCCACAATCCACAAATCATATGAACGACAACTTGTTTAATTTTGGCCCTCAGAGAAGCATCGTCCAAGTTACTAAATAACTAAATTACTCCCAAACGTACAATAACAATGAAGCAAACAGAAGTATTCCACAATCCACAATCATATGAACGACAACTTGTTTAATTTTGGCCCTCAGAGAAGCATCGTCCAAGTTACTGCAAGCGGCCGATTTCGCTACTCGAAGGCTTGTTTGCATCATGCCGACCAAATGTGTACTTTTTTCCATTTCGGCACAACACAGAGTCGATACGGACGGATTTTCCATGTAGGCGTTGACGAGGATTTCGCACAGTCGGAATACACCAACGAGATGCGTCGATGTAGCGACTGCAGTCGAAGAGCATTCGACAGGTTCAAAACCTAGCCATGTTAGAACTTCTTTGGGAGGCTTGAGTAATTGATCGAAGGATTGTTGTGAAATAATGGGTGTTAGGTTATAATAATTGTGTTCTGATTGAGTGCCAGTTCTCAATGGAGGCAGTGATGATGATGATGGTGTTTCGTGTATTGCATCTAAATGGCATGCATGGAATTTTTTATACAACAATTTTATGGGATTTTTTTACAGCTAGATTGTAAAAGCATATGTTAGTTTAAATATGCTTTTATCTTTTGTAATTATTGTACAACTTTATACAACTGTGCATTTTCATTTTTGCTTAGGTTAATGGAATAATATATTTTGCGTATTCAGTGATAAATTTCTAAGTTGACAATTATTATTAAAATGCACTCCTTTTAAAAATCTCTCTGAAATAGCAGCAAATTGTTCATAATCGTAACATTGTAAGTTCAATCAATTCAATCTATGCTAATAATAAAATATGTATTAAAGCTCACGATTTAATTTAAACTTTAAAATTTTTTGTTTAAATCTGTCAATTTAATTAGAAACCGTGTGTAAAATTAAGGTCGATGGCTGCGCACTTGATTAAAATTTAGGCGAGAATTTCACATAAATTTGCCAATTACCATAATCTAATCGTGTTATGCGAACATTGTACTACATGCCTGTGAACAAATAATGAATATGGATACGAAATAAAACAACCGAGACAAAATGAAATTTGATCAAATAATGGTCAGTGTTTTATTGTAATGCACTAATTCTATTATCATTATTATTATTATTATTATTACATCTACTATTATTACTACTATTATTAATATTAATATTATCACAATTATTAATAACAATATTATTATCATTATTATCAGCCTAAATAGTCCAACTAAAGTAAGTTTAACATTATCAGATAAAAAGTAAAATGCAAATAATGACTGATGACATATAATTACGTTTTGTTTTAATTTAGAGCACTTATAGTAGATAAAATGAAGGAAAATGGACTAATTATACGTGTAATAATGTGTAGTTTTATAGATCATTATTAATTTGTAAATAGTTTGTACAATTATACAATAGTTTATCTGTCATGGCAGGCACTGAACACATAAACCGCATTCAACGGCCATAGTAGGATTCGATTCCCACGTTGTTAAACCAATTACAGGTCTATAACCTTAGCCATATCTCAGCACATCGTATAAGTAGCACTAAAAGTACAATAATTTCACCCTTTTTGTTTATTCAACCCAGCCACAAATGTCTTGAACAATTCATTGCACATACAGTCAAAATAATCAAACATGGTGTGCGGGGGCAATGAGATGCAGCAGACTTACTCGACAAACGGCACGATTCGAATGATATTTGGAGCAACAAAAGAGTCAGCAAATAGTACAAATTGCCCATTTCGTGTTGCTGTGCCAACGTCCAAACGCGAAGTCGATCAGTCTACGAGTATCATCAATAATAATAATAATAATATTAATACTAGTAATAATAATATTATTACTACTAATAATAATAATAGTAATAAATAATAAATAATAACCGTAATAGTTATTAATTATAATAATAATTATTAATAACAATATTGTTAATATAATAATAATATTAATACTAGTAATAATAATATTATTATTACTACTAATAATAATAGTAATAAATAATAAATAATAACCGTAATAATAGTATTAATTATAATAATGATATTGATAATAATATTGTTAATAATAATAATAATAATAATTTGGTTAGTAACATTACCACATTTTTATTATTTCTATATTTGTACAGCATACCAAGCGATCGACACCAATAAGTTCTTAAATGTAAAACACTGGAAATTTTATTTATATATTTTAAATCTTTTCGCCCTAAAGAGTACGGGGCAACAACATAGGGTTGCATAGGGTTAAAGATCAACCTTGAAAATGGTGCATATCGAAGACCGACATCCTATTGCAATTTTGGCCGACATTTTAGCTAAGCCCAACGTGAGCCGATGATGGGAATCGAATCCATGCTCAACCCGGCACAACAGTGCTTAAAAATTAGAACCAACCTTGCAAACTGGATAACATTTGTCTCCTTTCATCTCTGGATCAACTAGCTTGAAGTTCAAACTTAACGATTTCACCCTATTGAAATTTTCAAAAACAAATGCCCCAGTCTACATGAGCCCCATAATACGATAATTATTATCCAACCTGACATATTGCCATGAAAATTATTCACAATGATAAACAAGTTGGTAACCTACCCAATTGGGAGCTTGTTCATTAAAAAACGTCTTGTTGGTACGGGGCATCATGAAATAATTCAACAACCGCACAATTATTCGCAAATTGATCAAGTGCACACTCGTGTACGAACATATTTCGGCATAATTTCTCAACAATGCAAATAGAGCGCCGGCTTCCTGAACGTACTTGGCGACTTGGCCGCGATCGAATAAGGACAACAGATGATTCATCAAACCCGTCAGAGATCCGTCCAACTTTAGAGAAAATAAAAAAGAATGCGTTTAATGGCAATAATTATGGCCCCTCGAAAGGCAGCACTGCACTAAATTACCATGACCATATACTAAATACATATTTTTTATGCCATAGCCTTTTCACTTATATATATTTAAAGTTATATATATATATATATATATATATATATATATATAACATTATATTTATACGTATAAATATATTTTCTTTCCTTTTGACAGAACGGGGCTTTTATCATTAAAATCGAATACTGGAGTTAAATTTATGTGTTGTAATATATATATATATATATATATATATATATATATATATATATATATATATATATATATATATAATAGAAAACGACATTTTAAATGTGAAAGGAAATATGATCATAATGGCCACATAAATTCGACCATTCAAGATTTATCGTTAATAAAATCGATATTCTACAGCTGCTAATTAATGCAAAAATGTATGTCAACAATAGTTTGAGATTTGTGATTAAACAGTTACATGAATGTTATTTTGTACTTTTACGTTGTATTAATTTTTTTGTTAATTATGTGTTGTGTATGCATCTGTATTCTAAGTGTACCATTACTGAAAGTTTATATCAATAATAATAATAATAATAATAATAATAATAATAATAATAATAATAATAATAATAATAATAATAATAGCAATTACAAAATAGTTTTCATTATGTTGTTTGTAAAAGGATATTGGGTGACAGATAAAAATAAATAAGTAAATGAACTAAACTCAACTACACCGTCTATTCTCTACATATTCATAACCCTACCCAAAGAATGTAATGGAGTAAATTGTATGAAAATGACTTTAATCCTTTCGTTTATAAAAAGACATCAAGTAACAATTGCATGTTTTTTTTAGCAAAATTGCTATTATACTAGAATCTTTTCATTTGCCACTTTGTAAATCGTCACATATTACTTGGTCAAGTTCTGCGTTGGTTGTTTCCAAAAATCCAGTAAGAACGGTTTTGTAACAGACAAATAAATGTTGGAAAAAGTTCAAAAAACGTGGTTAATAGCCATTTGGGAAAACCTAGCACATAAAGACTGGACAAAATACAAATATATTGAACAATCTTGTGATCACACATATTCTTCAGAACAAAGGAATTTAGTAATAGTAATAATAATAATAACTATATTATATTATTATATATTATACAAAACCCTTTTGCTTCAAAACAAAGCATGGGGCAATAAGACAACAATTACAGCAAAAAACCACAGCAACAACAACAATAACAACGTCTTGTTGGCATTGAAGATTCTGCAAATGGAAGATTAATCTCCCTTGCGGCTTTCACTCAACCCTGTCATCTGTGTAACTTTGTCACTTCTTTACCGTTGTTTGCCAGAATGGTATCTTCTTAACTGTTTCCGTAGCAGTATAATTTTTTTACAAAGGCTAGGTTGCTAACCTTGCGCTCAAACCCTCCTCCTTTATCCAGGCTTGAGACTGGCTAAATTGAATCCTTTCAAATCCAAACTAGGCAATTTATTTATTTTCATTTATTTCAAAATCAGTTCGTCCTAAAGAGTATGGGACAAAGCAAGATTATTCCATGTAATTGTACATTACATTTTTGGTTCTAAATAATGCGCATATCGAAGATTGGCAATTTCAGTCAAATTTTGCCTAACCCCGTCATCATGCTGCTTTCATGTATTTGCTGTGGTCTAAAAAAACGGTATCTTTGTACTATTTTTTACCGAAACTGCGTTGCAAATTTTTCGCTTTTTTCTCAACTCGATTTGGAACCGGATACTTTTGGTACAACAGTTGGAAAAGCGTACGACATAAAACTAGATAAATACTAGTTCTAGTTTCAACACCGGCTCTAAATACAGATTTTCACTTGGTTTCGTCAAATATCCGTTTGCTAACAACATAACACAACATTATACGTTTGAATTTGAAAGGATAAATTAAGTTTCTTGACTAGAAAACAGCATCCTGGTAACGACGCCACTGTTCACATGAATTGACAAGACGATCTTCTTTAAGGTTGATGCCGGTTGACAGATTCACAAGCCTAACTGGCTGCATATGATAAACGGATATCTTAAGGTACATTTAAACCATCTTGGGTGTATGCTAGCACCCATGTACTGAATGGGAGTCCAGTGAAAGCCCACTTATACCTCTGTGCACTCGGTCCCTGCTGTTATTAGTCTATAGGCCTGTTAGCACCTAGTCCATGATGCATCATGTAGAGAAGGAACAGTCAGGAATATCACTGTCATTAAAAATTGATACTTTATAAAGATTACTCAAAGCGTCAGGATCACTAGCATCCTAGAATTTTCATTAATCCGTTTAATTCTAGCTATCCTTATAAAAGCAATGTTTTAAATAGTAATAATTGAGTTAAACCAAATAAATAATTATCAAAAGTTTAGTAGTTGTATTCACAAACATTTACGACTAATCGTGTCATTGTTAAAAATATAACTCCGCTTAGAGAAGATCAAAAATGAACAAATCTAACCAGTCCCAAGCATCGGTAAAAGAGAAAGTTTCAAGAACAAGGTTACTAATAGGATGAAATCCCGGCAAACGGCAAAAAAGTAATAGTTATCAGCAGTGCATACCTCTTTCAAGTCTCTCACACACACATATGAACTTGAACTGAATAAATACAAATCCTATTTCAATAATTTACAATGCTTGAATATGTGTATTAAATAAACAACCATTTTCAAGGCTGTGATCATTTATTGTTTAATCCAACGCAAAGGTTAGTACATTTAGTTACAATAATGGGATTCAAATTTTTGTGTTATCCTAGTGCAAAATAAATACTGTTTTCTACATTATTATTATTACTGTTATTACTATTATTACCATTATTATTTTATTATTATTATTGTTACTATTATTATTATTATTATTATTATTATTATTATTATTATTATTATTATTATTATTATTATTATTATTATTATTATTATTATTATTATTATTATTATTATTATTATTATTATTATTATTATTATTATTATTATTATTATTATTATTATTATTATTATTATTATTATTATTATTATTATTATTATTATTATTATTATTATTATTATTATTATTATTATTATTATTATTATTATTATTATTATTATTATTATTATTATTATTATTATTATTATTATTATTATTATCATTGTTATTATTTATCAATGGGTTTTTTAAGGGATTATTTGTCTTAAAATTGTTATATTAGAATTGTCAGATTCACTTAAATAATAAATCCACTAGGTTTTAAGTCAACAAGGAGCACTGTACAGCTGTTTGATCCTTATTTGGAATCACCAGCAGTGCATACCTTTCAAGTTCTACACATACATGAACTTAATACCGAGCGCTAGTAATTTAATGCGCTGGTCTGACACCAGATAGGGCGTGGGTTCAAGTTCACATGTAATCCTGGTTGACTTAAAACCTAGTAGATTTATTATTCAAGTGAATCTGACAATTCTAATATAACTATTCTAAAAAATACCAATAATTCCTTAAAAATCCCATTGATAGCCCGATGCAAATAACAGGGTTAAATAAAAGCCGATAGCAGTATCTTCGATTAGACGAAGAAAATTACTTGGTCAAATTCTTTGTTTGCCGACCAAAAGCTCGGAAAGAAGAACGGTTTTGGAATTGACAACTGATGATGACAAAAGAATGGTTGGGGGCAGACCACAGAAAACTTGGCTAAGATCCATTCGGGAAGATTGAATTGAAATAAATGTGTCTCATCGGGGGGATCAAACAAAAATGTTGACAAAATGTTCAAACAAACGGAATCATTTTGTTGCCCCATATGTTCTTTATAAATTATGGGAGTTTGATTGTTACTGTTATTCTGTTTCTCCATGTTTATTTTAAAACAAAAGGGTTGTGTAATAATAATATTAATAATACCGATTCAATTTTATTAAATAAATAAATAGGATTAATTAATCTTGTCTGATTGGTTATTTTTGAAGGAAATGATTAAACAATGAGGTTGCATTATCAGAAAAAAAAATAGTCACGTGACTCGGTAACTAGCCAATCTATTGTGAATTAAATTGATACAACTGTTGCATAACAAGACAACGTACAAGTTTATTTGGAAATACAGGATAACTTTATTAAACAGCCATCATGAATGATTATCAATAAAATATCAAAATATTGTTTTTGAAAGACACATTGTTTATGTTATTAGACAAGCATTCCTACTGAGAGCATTTTACAATTCTACGAATGGTATTAAATACCGACACTCATTTGGGTGCTTTAATATAAAAATAAAAATAAAAATAAAAATAAAAATAAAAATAAAAATAAAAATAAAAATAAAAATAAAAATAAAAATAAAAATAAAAATAAAATAAAATAATAATAATAATAATTAAAAAAAATAATAATAATGTTCTTTTAGCTGTTGCTGTTATCGTGTTACCTCATGCTTACTTGAAAGCAAAACGGTTTTGTAATAATGTAATAAATAAAAAATCTAAGAAATGGTTTACAAACAACAGGTTTGTAGTTAGATGGGTACGAATTCCACCAAATGCAAATCCTTGTATTTTCCAAATGTTCACTTACTAAGAAAGGCACTACCATAATTTGTGCACATTGTTGCGTAATGCATCTAATACACCCTATGTATTATTAATCGCCTAACCTGGGGAACGCACTTGTAAATGCCAAAAAATATACAAATCAGAAACTTTGAGAAATACAAATACTGCTAAAACAACAAGAGGATGACAGTACGGCAGTAAAGACACAACAAAGAAGTAAAAGAGGATAACGTTATCGAGTGACATCCGTCAAAAAAATGCAATTTCTGATACACAAAATCTTCAAAAATACAGTCATATAGACCAAGTATGGTGGTTTGCTTTTAACAACAACAACAACAGCAATAATAGATAAGTTAATCAACTCGTACATATCTGTAATAATTGTCGATTATCCATCCAATTGAACCAAGGTTTATTAACAACTTACAATGTTAGTTTCTTTGAGCGAATAAAACGATTGGATAAGTGACAAAATCATTATTGCCATTTGTTGACGAATAATTGTGTTGGGATTGCGAAGCAAATAAATTCTTGAATCAAACGCAAAATATGGAATCAAAAGAGGGCTTTATTATTATTTATTGAATTATGATTACTAGTTTGAATGTTTTGACAGGAAACGGGCCTTTCAAAAGGGGACATTTTAGCAAAGCCTAACGTGGACCCGCATATTATAATTATGATTCTTATTATTTATTTATGGTTATTACTTTGAATGTTTTGACGGGAAATATGCATTTCAGCAGTTGATATTTTAGCAAGCCCAAACGTGGACCCGCATTTTATTATTATTACTATTATTTTAATTTTTATTTAATTAAGGTTACTACTTTGAATGTTTTGACGGGAAACAAGCATTTCAGCAAAGCCGAACATGGGCTCGTATTTGTGAGATTCGAACCACCTGGACCGCTTGACTACACATTTTACATAAAAATTATTTCACTTTCAAATTAAAAGCATACCATCTAGGCTATAAACGGTTGACTGTAACTTTCTAAACTAATAATTGTAGTCCAGTTACTCAAAAAAGCAGAATGATACTACTGTTAAGAAGCACAAAAACTATCCCTCTTACTAGGGCTTTTACCGCAGGTCTTCTGGCATATTGTACACGTTTAATAGCATATATGGCACAGTTGAGTTATATTTATTGTGAGGTTTTTCGAAAGTGATACATTAGAATTGGCAGATTCACTAAATTATAAATTTCTTTAGTTTGACATAACCAAAAGCACTATACAACTGTTTCATCCTTGTTACTGCTTAAACGTCTCACAAATAACGTATTGATACTCGAGCTCATGCATGCTTACTTTCAAGTACTAGATTTCTAGATACCTCAACACCACTCCAATGATTATTCACCTATCCTTGTTATTAACTCGTGCATCAAGAGATGGGGGTAATACACCTTATTAAATCGTGTAGATTTAAATCACGGGATGGAACAAAAATAAACTCGTCAACAGTAAATGTGGAATACACAATATTTGTTCTGTATTTTCCTCTACTTTATCTCACTATTTAATGAATTCTCCATGGTCAGCAAATCGTGCACCAATAAGTTTATTAATGTGCCTATACCTACACACTTGTGTATCATAATGATACACGAAAAAAAGTTCATTCACATTTAATACAAATATATGTATATATATATATATATATATATACACTAAAACTCGTGTATTGCATATTGAACAATATTTTTAACCAAAAACTGGAAGAATAAATTGTTATTGTGTGCGTGTCTTTCTACTGTCAATTCGTACTTTCATTTGGCGCACCGAATACTATTTTTATCGGTATTTCTTCTTCTGCGTGACCTAACATTTTAATTTTTAACTAAATAAACACTTTACAGAATTACTACATGGCTACTTCCTAATTATAATATAAAGCTTTATAAGTTTGTTTGATTTTGATTTTGTAATTACTATCATTATTGTTGTTATTATATAACCCTCAACATTTTTATCGGTTTCTGACCTTCTTGGCTTATTTGTTTTTAGATTTTATTATGATTAGCCTCATTGAATATAAACACTCCCTACGGATTACCAAAAGGCCACCAAACTCCAACTTCCACAACGTGCACTTTATGAACGACACTTGTTATATACTGACTTTAAATGTTAATTACATCCCGAATTAAACCCTTCAAATAATCTCATTGATGCTCGGCAAAGAGTAAAAAATCGAATGCCAAATTAAGTAATTAATTTAGATTGCGTTCGCGGGCTACAATATATGTTCAAATTATTCGTTAACTACCCGGTCTTCTTTTCATCCGAGTAATTAAGCTGAATGTACATCTACTTGAAGTATTGAAGCTAATAATAATAATAATAATAATAATAATAATAATAATAATAATAATAATAATAATAATAATAATAATAATAATAATAATAATAATAATAATAATAATAATAATAATAATAATAATAATAATAATAATAATAATAATGACAATGTCTTTCAAACTTACAAACACGGTTGATTGGGACTGGTGTACAAAAAATTCATAAGACATCGCGACGCATTCGAACTGGTCTTGGCCAACTGGATCAACAGCTGAATCCATTCGGCATGGAATTGGACAGCCCACAAGGACAATTCGGACGACGATACGTTGCCCGACGTCTTGGAGTACATCGACAGCTTGGTTCGGGGATGCAGGCTTAGACACGTGTTGAATAGGAAGTGAGCCAATATTTTGGTGCCCAGCACGCCTCGTTTGGGCTCTAGATTCAAACTGCCTGTATCCAACTGTAATGGGAAGAAGAGATGAGCAAGGTGTTATTTAGTAAAAGACTTACTTGCTTTGGTTACACTACAAATAAGAATATTTAACTCCGGTCCCCAAGTCCGGTTGATAAATGAGCGCTAAGTTAATAAATTGGCCTCTTGAATAAAGAAACGAGAATTGCAAAGAAGTGAAATCATAATTACAATGACAAAGTTGAACGAATTTCGAATAAAAGCTCTATCTTCAATGCCAACATACAGTTACACATTCTTCCAAGCAAAAGGATTTTAAAATAAAGTTAAAGTATTTAAACAGCTACTGTCGGTGTGTCTGTAATTATTTGCTTAGGTTATAAATAACATAACGTAGCATAAATTGGTTGTAGAGTCATCTCTTCAAGTTTCAACTTGAAGGGATAAATGAAGTTTCTTGTCTAGAAGACTGCTTCCTTGCAACAAAGTCAGTATTTACAGGAATTGACGAGGCAGTTGACGGTTCCACAAGCCTAACCGGCTACATATGGTAAATAGATACGTTGAGATACCTTTTAAGCATCTTGGGTATATGCTACCACCCACCCACTGAACGAGAATCCAGTAAAAGCCCAGATATACCGCTGTGTACTCGGTCTCTGCTGTTATTAGTCTAAATGCTTGTTGGTATCTAGTCCAGAATGCAGCACATAGAAAAGAAACATCATTGGAAGTTGAGACTTTATGGAAAATACCCCAAATTTTCAGGATGATTAGCATTCTAATTCTTAGTAAAAACTGCAATAATGTTATGTGCAATCACATAAAACAATTTAATTGCCCAGTGTTCTTCCGAGTGAAAGGGTTTTGAAATAAAGTTAAGGTATTTGAACAGTTACTGTTGGTGTGTGTATGTGTATAATTATTAAGAGACTTGTTTGCTTAGGGTATAAATTGCAACTAATAGCGATTTTTTGGTTAGTAAATAATTATAATAGACTATTAATATATTGATCTACATCGCAGCCGGTCGCAAACGCGGATGAAAAAGGAGGAGAGTTAGAGAGTACGGTAAGCAACTTAGATTCATTAAAATAAATATTGCTAAAGAAACAGCATAAAGGCACCATTCCAGAGAACTACAGCAAAAGCATGAATCCGATAACAAACTCCAAACGAAAACTCATTGCACAACAGAGTATGTCATGTACACATGTTACTTTGATTTTCTAAAGTACATTCATTGTTGTATTTATTGTTATGCTTCAGGACAATTAATTTTTGTAATCGTTAATACTCCTTCAAGGTTATTCAAAAACGTTAAACAAAAAACCCAACTTAATTGATAAAATGTAGAAAAATGACATTTACATGTTTTTCCTTCTTTCCTTCATTGACTGTGATTAATTTTAATTTTTCTAAAAATGTCATTTAAATTTACATTTCATTTTTTATAAAATAAAAACCATAATACTACTCAATATTTGTGTTACTATAACAACAACTTAAATTCTATTCATTTGTAATAAATGTTTCTATTACATGTTTCAAAACCCTTTTGTTTTAAAAAGCATAAAGCAACAACATTTTCCCATGTAATTATACATTCAATATTTGGTATTGATAATCTTGCAAGTCAAAAAAAATAATCTGTTTTTAGCTTTCACGTCTTTGCCGTTCTTCTTCCATAAAGAATCGCCAATCCTGGTCAGTTTTTTATATTTGGTTGTGCATCAAACCAATTTGAAGCATTATAGTTTTAGCATAAGCCGGATGCCCTGTCTGCCGCAAACCCTTCTCCTTTATCCGGACTTGGGACTGGCTACATCGGTTCATTTTGTGATCCTCTCTAGGTACAGTTGTACCCATTCCTTTAGCAATATGCTTTAAAGAAGCAACGTTGTTGGCCTTGCGATTTAAACCTTCTCCTTCTCCAACCGGACTGAGAACCACCTAAGGTGGAATTATTGTGTTACGTAATAATGTAAAATATTATTTGTGTACTTGATGATTGCATCGATATATTGCACAACAAATGTTGTTAAGCAATTCGACATTTAGCGAAGCCCTAGAAACTAAGAATAGGCGCTAACGACAATGGAACATACCAAAATTCCTTTGCACAACTTGCGCACAAATTCGAAATAGTGGTACGAATAGATGTTGCGATCGCGCAAAAATGTTACATTTTCTAACCAAACTGCCTTCATCACTTTTTCACTAATTTGCGGTTGAATTGTCAATTCCTCCGATTTGATATCGACAGTTGTGGGGGACGTCACATGTTGGGCCAAAATGTTCGACGATTGGACAGATCCTGATAGAGAGATGATCGGAGGAGAAAATAAGGCATATTGAAATGAATGTTTGGATATGGTAGATTTTGAGAAATGAAAAGTAGGTTGTGGTTTAAACATATGTTTGATTTATTGATTAATACTGAGGTTTTTTAAATAGTTATGCTTACTATAATAATGACAATAATAATAATTATTATTATCATTATTGATTACTTTTATTATTTATATGTTTTAAGGAAAACAATGTTTTGTGTGTATGTGTGTTTAACAAATCTTAAAGCGAGTTTCTGTATTTAGTATTCAGTAGTCGAACCCAAACTCATGCCCATCAAGTTATGAGACCAAGACCTTGGCCATGCCTGCCCTCACAGCACATTTGGTTAAGATTTCATGTAGAAAATGCAACCACTGTTTAAACTAAATCAAATATAAAATTCTATCAGTTGATTCTTTTTCTTTCTATATTTGTCAACATTGGCATACATAGACATATGCAGCCTAGACTCATGCCAATCAATTTTGCCCCAATATCTCACAATAAACACCCACGTATTAAATTTATAAATAATATAATCACATCTTGTTATTTTTCAAATCAATCTTTTGTTGCCATTTTTTTACCAAATTACTGAACACACATTTTTATTCAATTGATAATTTCTTGTGTTTTGTGGTAAAGCCAAAAGCATCATCAGTAGCACAAATGCCCTAACCCACTGCTGGCACTAAATTTAACCCAATGTATTTGGTTTTTTAAAATGTTTTCAGTTTCATTTACCATATCAATAGGCGTTCCCCGGTAAGCAAATAAAACAAAACAGCGAAAAAACTGTCAATTTAAATGTAAAATCCATAAGTATATAGGAATTTATATTTTTATCTTTAAAACACATTATTTTGTATTTTTGAAATAATAACATTTTATAAAACGTATTTTGTAAAAAAATTGTTTTAACATTTGCTATAATAAAAAAACAATGACTGCTTGCAATTAATTCGAACTGAAAAATTTTAATTTACATTTTTAATATATTTATAAAAAATAATTAGTTAAAAATTAAAAATTATTTAATTTCATTGTTTTTAAAAAAAATGTGTAACTTAAAACAATTAACTACATTGATTTTTGTAGCAAAGCCGAATGTGGGCGGACATTGAGTGCCGGTAGTGGAGATTCGAACTCATACTCACCCAGGTTCAATTTAAGCGCTGTAGTGCCAGACTGCATTATATACAATTTATGACCAAACTGGCCACATTGACCTTATTCATTAAATTAGATATTTTTTTATTGTACCAATTATTATCAAACAAAGGATTTTTAAAATTATTTATATTAAATTATTATTAAATTGTTCTCATTTGACCAATCAAATGTTTAGTGCAAACTTCTTTGTTTATATGAGGCATGTATTTTTGGAAAAAATAATATTTATTTTCGAAGAAATAATTATTTAAAAATTTTTAATTTTTTTATTAATTAATTTAATAGATATATTGAAAATTAAAACAATTTAAATTTCTCATTGCGAAATAATTTCAGTTTGAATATTGCAATCAGTCATTGTTTTTATTACAGTAAATTAAAAAAATAACTTTTATTTACCAAACAAGTTTTATAAAATGTAAAATTTTTTATTTATTTAAAAAATGCTAAATAATGTATTCTAAAGACAATAATAAAACTTTTTATATGAATACGCAAATGCATCGCTGCCTATTGTATATATATATATATATATATATATATATATATATATATACATTTTCCATCTCTGCACTTACTTATAATTGGTTTGAAGGCGTCATTAATTGAAGTGCGAGATTCGATGGATTTACGTTGATTGATAGGCGGCGTCCAATCAGTAACATCAGCACGTTCGTAAAACAACAAATAGGCACTCCAATATCTCGTTCGGGTTTCCATCAGACGACCTAATAAGTGTCAAAACGATGAATGCATTAGCAATTCACACTTCCAGAAAATAAAATCTGTAACTACGTTTGACACAATGTAGATTGTCTAAAAATCATAACGAAAATCCGTTGGTAAAAATGTACACGCAAAATGTAAATCCCATTAGCGACTGTAATCATTTGCTCCCCAGTAGAAACTGATAATTTAGTAATACCTACCTCACACGTTTTCCATCTTGCATATCAACATCATTACGTACAACAAAAATGTTTTATAGGCACTAGATTGAAATCGATTCACTTAAATGAAGTGTAGTATACAATTGTCCCGTTTTGTTACCAACCAAGATATTTGTTTATTTGTAGCGAGGTGGCAGAATTGATAGAACACTTGACTCAAAACGCACGTGCCATAGATTTTGAGTCGTATAATGGCACATTAGCCTATCCAAATCATGAGTGTTTTTTTGTTTTCTTTGGTCTGACCAATTACCGTTGTTTGTAATCTGCCCATTTTTATTTGTGACCACTTATTATCCTTCATCCAGGGTATTATTTTACTAGCCATGCTTACTCATAAGTCATGAATCATTCGCATTTTATGTATTCTGACATATTTGCACACTATTAACCATAGTGTCCCCTAAATAATACCATGCCTCTCTACGCATATCATATTGAACATGACTTTGAATATACGTTGATTTTGAGTTTTTTTTTTTTTAGCCTATGTAATTTAACCTTACTTTACTTATTATTTTTTTTGGACTGCTAATTGTATTGTATTTTTATAATTGTACATATTTTTTGTGTGCTAAAAGCTACTTCTACTGAAGTATCTAAGCCAATAACCATAAATAATAATAATAATAATAATAATAAATAAATTGAAAGCCCTCGTTTAGAACAAAAACTCTCAAACAATCCTATAAGTAACTAAATATAACATTGTTCTGGTAGTGTAAAGTAGTAGGTTACATTGTTTTAGTAATAATAACTTTTATAGAATTGTATAGACAGTTTGAAGCCTCAACCGACCTTAACTAATATTTATCCAAAATCCTTCGACTCTAAAGATTATGAGAGTAACAAAATTGTTCCATAGGATCATACCTATCGCCGATTCAAATTCTATTCGGATTTCTTGCCAAACCCCGTCGTTGAAAGTATGCTGCTTTCACTTCTTTGCCAAGGTTTGACGAAATAATGGTGTCTTCTTTAGCAATATTATTATTTTATAGAAGTCAGGTTTTTAATCTTACACCCTAATCCTTCTCCTTTCTCAAACAGACAGGCTACGATATTGATTTATCAGTTATAGGCAGCGTCGAATTCTGTTCTTACTTAATTCGGCATTAAAATACCCGAGACAATATTACAATGTTACATATGGGCACATTTTCTAACAGATTTTGCAATTGATTGTTGAAGACAAAATTTTTGACTCTCCTCGGTGGCTTCGTAGGGACATAGAGTTACACAACTGTTACTGGTGTTGAATCATGCATGGATTAAAAATCTATTCAGATTTAGCCAAATCCTGTCATCGGAATCATCTTGCTTTCCCTTCTTTGCCGTGGGTTTAATAAAATGGTCAGCCTCTTGTTGTTTCTTAAGCAATATGTTCTAAACAGAGCCCCACTTTGCTAACCTTGTACTCAAACCGTCATTCCTACTCAACGGTCGATTTGCAACCAATCAACTCAAACAATAACCAAAATAACCAACCAACATCCATCCATTCACTGTCCACAATAACTACGGCGTTGGTGAGAAACAACTTACACTCTTGATTCCAAAATAGATAATTGCCTCCGAAACATTCGTTTTCCAAAAATTCATCCGTCAATTCGATAGGTTCGACTAGGGTGTCGTTGAATCGATACCATTTTTCATTTTTTGTATCGATTAATTTCTTCAATGGACTGTTGTCATTTTGATCAAACGCTAGCGACTGTTGTACCTTGTCGAATTGGTGAGACGAAGAAGAATGTAAGTTGGTTAAATTGTCAACAATAGTTGATTTTAGCGATCTGTAAAGTTATTAAATTATATTATTATTATTATTATTATTATAATTATTATTGTGATTACAATAAAAATAATTATTATCATTATTATTATTATTATTATCATTATTACTATTATTATTATCATTATTATTATTACTATTATTATTATTATTATTATTATTGAAATTGTTTTATAGGAAACATCTTTGAGCAAGTGGACATTTTGACAAAACCGAACGGGAGCCGGCATTTAGTATCGGTAATGGGGATCGAACCAATGACCACCCAGTTTCCATTCTGACTCACATGGTTACGTAGGTGTTTTTCTTCAACAAACGTACAATTCCATTGTGTGTTACTTCTATTCAATTTACTCAAAAACGTATTTTTATCAAAAAGATTATAATAATTCTAAATCTATATCTTATAACATGACATGATCACCTCTTGATTATTGCCAATTTCGTAAGCCGCTTTAAATAAGTAGCGTTCTTGCTGTTCCATGTGGAAAAAGAACATTACGTGCAATAATAAAGTTTTACCAGACCGCCAAAGCTTATCTTGTTTAATCAAATGACCATATCTTAAAACCTTCCTTTCGGCTTTCACTCAATTCTGGCTTTTGAGTCGTGCTATCATTTTTTTGCCGTTGTTTGCCGCAATGGCGTCCTCTTGATTGTTTCTGTTTTACAAAAGCGCTCAAACCCTTGGCTTGAGACTGCCTAGATTGGTTCTTTTAAAACACTTCTACAATCGTACACACAGAGCTCGACACATAATTTCTATTCCATTGCAATTTTAGTGGTATTACTGTCAATTATGTAATAATAGAAATCATTTATTTGAAAGGAAAACGGCTGCGTCATTCAACCTACTTGTATCTTCGATCTTTAATGAAAGCATAGTAGTGACCCGAATTGGCTTGGCCCGAATGAATAACAATTCCAACCAAGTTGTAGATAATCGATTGTGATTGATTTTTGATACCACTCGAAGGCTTTGTCGTTGAGTCGGTTGACTCGGTATGTCGGAAAGAACACTGTACATTGTTCGACGAGTCGGACAAAAAAATCGACGGTCCTGACAATCCTTGAGAGCGTTTGCCTATAACGTCAGGTTGTGAATTCGGGGTAGTTGTAAAACTGGCGTGGTCGACTGCGATCGATATGTTACTCGCCTGGCAACATGAAAAGAGAATGAACAGTATAAAACTAGGCCAAGTCGAATGATTGTCATACTTATTATTGTGATTATTATCATTAATATTATAACTATTCTTTTTCTATTTTTTCTTCTTACTACTACTACTACCATTCTTTTTCTCCTTATTACCAATATTATTAGTATTATTAATTATTATTGTTATTATCATTGTTATTATTACTGCTATTATTATTAGTATTATCATTAATACTAATACTACTATTAATAATAATATAATAATAATAATAATAATAATAAATACTATTATTATTATTATTATTATTATTATTATTATTATTATTGTTATTATTATTGTTAGTTTAATAATAATAATTAATAATTAATATTATCACTATTAATATTATTATTATTATTAATTATTATTATATTATTATCATTATTATTGATACTATTATTATTGGTAATAATAATATTATTACAGTATTGTTATTATTATTATTATTATTATTAATTTTTATTACTATCATTATTAATATTCCTATTATTTATACTATTATTATTACCATTATCATTATTATTATTATTATTACTACTACTATGATTATAATAATAATATTATTATGACAAAACTCTTTCGATCTAATGAGTATGAAATGACAAGATTGCATTATCTGGTGATTCTTTCAATGCTTGTCGTTTAAAAATCCTGCGCAACAACAATCGAGTTTTCCGTCGGCCTTATAGTCAATCCTGTCATCGGAATAGTGTTGCTTTGCCGTATTTTGGGAAAAACGACCAACCTCTTGTTGTTTCAAAATGTCCATACTGCTAACACTGCCCTCCTCTTTTCTCCAATTGGACTTGAAACCAGATAAAGTCGAATTCATTGTTGTTGTTGTTGTTGTTAACATAACAACCAAACTTGGTGCAAATAACAAACATTTATCCATTGTTGGCAACAAGAATGGAGCACCAACTCAATGACCAAACAATTCTAAACTGCAGCACAACTGTTTGATAAAAGGGTTGTACTAAAATGCATTTTTAAAAAACATCATCAACCTTGCCAATATTAGTCGTATGTGATTTTGCCATTCGTACATTGAGCTTTGATGATTTGCTGTTGGCATTGGTTTGCAGCCCGATGGCTTCTTTGGCTTCGCGTTGCAAAAGTGACGATGTGGACAAATTGTGACTGAAAAATGCCGAAGCGGAAAATTTCTGCACAAAAACAAATTGGAAAGTTATCGACGTTTTATTGTTTGTTTTGTATGAATAATCGTGTGTGATGTACTATTTTTATTATTATCATTGATAGTTAAAATATATGACTAGTTTGAGTCTTTTTATTGACACTGTCAAAGCATATTGCTGCCTGTAATTAAACTCCGCATTTAATGGGGTTTACATTTGTTAGTATGTAACTGTGATACAAAACTGCTTAACAGTGTACACTCCTAATAATTCATTTAATTTATCGTTTATCAATATAAACATTCATTATTAGTAAAAAAGATAACAAAAATGAATATGACGATAGGGTCCTAACAATCCTCAGGATTTGAGTAATACGGTACAGCGCTCGATTTGGACCTCGGTAGGCACCGACCCACTAAAATGCGGGCTCACGTTTGGGCTTCTTTAAAATGTCTACTACTGAAAAATGTGTTTCCCGTAAAACATTCAAAGTAATAAACATAAAATAAAATCAAAATAAATAAAAAATCTCAATTTCTAAAAAAGGTGATATTTATGACTGTCATTTTCACGTAGTACATCCTAAACTAAATACTCCCAGGCACTTACACTAACATAGCACGACTGGGTTCCCGCTTTGATGGGTGGGTGCAAGCATACACTCAAGGTACTTAAAAGGTATCTCAGGGTATACGGGCTAAGGGAGATAACGCTGACAAAAAATCAGGCGGTTTCGTCAACCTTTGCGAAAAGTGGCGATGTCACAAAGATGCCGTCTACCGGCCGAGAAACTTCTTTATTCTTCTACGTTTGTTACGCTCATCAGACCATCGGATGCAATATATAAATATGGACAATAATAGCGAGGATGAACGCGACTACGTCAAGATCAAATGTTTTTTTTTTAAACTGTGTTAATATCATTTTGTTATATTTAAAAAATATGTGCTCACATTGTTACATTTTGGTGTTTAATGAGTATTTCAATGTTGTTTTAACAAATACAATTACCGTTACCAGTATTTGCTATAAATAATCCATTGATAGGATCGGTTTCAAGCACCCGCGACTCATTGACTAAAATACCGAATAAAGCATAAATTGAAGTTTGTGAGGAAACTGCTAATGATTGCAAATGAGGTATCAAAGATTTAGCGATTAGCGTTATAAAAAGTCAAACTTGGTATGAGACGACTGATGATTTCGAACAAGTATGAATTAATCAAACTTTGCCAAAGATCCGCTCATACAAACAATATTACCACGTTTGACTTAGCTAAAATGTCCTCTGCTAAAAGATACCCATTTAAAGTAATAATAATCAAGTCACAATTATTGTCATTTTTTCAAAAGCATCTTTATGAAAACAAGTCAGCCCTCCATCATACCTCATATGATCCAGACATATAGACACCCAAATCGATTTGTCTGGGGAATTTGAAATAATCGTTAAATTTGACCGAGATCTGTGCATTCCAGTCAAAGTCGAACCGTTTCAGTTGGAGACAAAGAACCGGCGGCGTTGAATGAATCGAAATGCGCTTGACAGCTCGACGCTTCAAGTGACATCGTTCGCACAAGTAGGCATTGTCACCTTGGAGAATTTCGCCCCGAACAAATTGACTGAGTGCTTCGTGCAGATCGTTGGATTTGACTGGCAAATTGATGGCCGTGAATATTTCTTCGCGATCGTAACTGGCATAAACAAAAATTGCGTTTAAAGGAAGTTACAGTGCTAAATGCATCGATTATTTATTTATTTGGTTGCTATTGATTGAATGTTTTGCAAAAAAACCGTTTTTAGTAGGTGGACAAATAGGGAAGTTACACGAGGAAGGATGCATTTGGTGCTGGTGCTGGTAATGGGACTCGAATCTAGCATTGTACTAGTAGATCATCTTGTTTGTAATGATTAATTTATATACATGTATGGCCACGTATTCGACAATAACTATTTCAAATGTTTTCGTATTTCTCGAAATTGTTTAAATTCTGAATATTTTGTTTAAGTAACAATTTGGTCAATTTAGTTGTATAAAATAATTTTTGTTATGTTTTTTATTTGTATTGTCAAAATAATTTTCAGAAAATGTTTTTTTTAAATGCAAAACGTGTCTTGTGTAATTACGTAATTAATTGTAAGAGCGGCGCTTGTATCTGCTTATATATATATATATATATATATATATATATATATATTATATATATATATATATATATATTTACAACCCATAAAAACGATTACTTTAAAAAAACGTCGTTATTAAACTGATACATTTCTTACACCCGCATAATTTAATAAAGAAACTCAGTTTCATCATATTATAAAAAACACAGTATAAGCAAGAAAACACAACTATATATATATATATATATTCTTAAGATAAAAATATGTACATAAAATGCCAAATAGCATATAATCAAAGGGTGATCAAAATCATTGATATAAAATATGACGTTCAATTTCCAAAAAAATATACACGACACATGTAATTTTTTCAGTCGCCGAATAATTGTTTAGATTATTAAGTACAACGTATTTAATAATTTATGTAATAAGAATATATATATATATATATATATATATATATATATATATATATATATATATATATATAATTATTACAAAACCATTTGGTTTAAAAATAAGCATGGGGCAACAAGATCACAGTTATAGCAAAAATGGATATAGGGCAGCAACATTTGCCCACATATTAGAACATTTTGCCAAACGTTTTGTTCGGTCCCACAACCTTTCTTTCACCATTTTCAATCGTCCATTCCAAAACTGTTCTTGCTGGTTTTTCGTGCGGTAAACATAGAACTTGACGAAGTAATATTTTCGTCTTATTGTAATGAATGAGAGTCAGTTCTTCTCATGATCTCATTATTGGAAATGTAATCGCGCCAGTTAATCATTAAAATACTTTTAAAACACCAGTGATGGAAAACATTCATTATCTTATCAATCTCATCTCTTCGGTTTCACGTTTCACTCCCATATATTGCCGTAAGAATGATTATTGATGCGCACAAACGACGTTTTGTCTTCAGGTAGATGAAAGAATGTGACCATATTGATTTGAGTCTATGAAAGACTGACATTGCCTTTCTAAGTCTGACATTAACATTAATTTCGGTTTTTCTGTCTTTACCAATGATGCTCCCTATATATGCAAAATGAATCAACAGTATCAATATTATGTCCACTAATTTTAATCGCCAAATAGTCGTTTGATATTACGCACAACACTTTCGTTTTTGAACAGTTAATCTGTAAGCCAACACAAAGACTAATATCACTGATACGTGTTGTCATATTTTGCACCATTTCTGAACTCTCACTAAGTAGGCCAATATCATCTACAAAGTCAAAATCCGTTAATCTGCAATGGTTCTATTTAATGCCATAATACAAATTATTTATGGACCGAGTCATAATAAAAGTAATTACATAAAATAAAAATATTGACATAACAGGTCAACCAGTTTATAATCAAAGGATGATTACTATCACTGATATAAAGCATCACGTTAAATTAAAAAATAAATACAATGCACACATACAATTTTTTCAGTTGCCGAATAATTGTTTGGATCATTAAGTACAACGTGTTTAATGATTTATGTAATGTATATTTTAAACTAAACAGTGTATTTTTTTACAATAAACTACGATCATCATTACTAATTACAATTACATGGATACTTGTGTCAATATCATTACAAGTTTTTATAAAACGAGTTTGAGAATTGCATTGATTGCAATCTATGAAATAATACATTAAAATTTTTCTGCAAAAATAAAAACGACGAAAAAATGATTCTAGTGGATAGCCGAGTTCGGTTGTACCACCACCGGCATTCGGGTTTCTTTCGAGGTTTGTCAATTTTCCAATAACTCTACTGTAGCCGGTTCCATGTCTGATCGAGAAGCAATGAGGATTCAATACCAAGCTTAGTAACCTGGCCTGAATAAAAGATATTACTTGATAAATAACAAGAGGATGACAATTTCATTGAACTATGGCACGAAAGTGAAGCAGCCTGTTTCGAATGATGGGCATTCCAATGAATCCAAATGGAATTTCAATTGTATAGAAAAACCTTCCGTCGCCCCCAAGTTCTACAGAACTTGATATATAATTTAAACATGTGGCATAAATGCTTGGATTCGTAGTCGGGTAGACATGTATTTGCGTTCCGTCACCAGCACTAAATTCGGGACCATGTCTAAAACTTCGCACTGCTTCCTTGTTGAAACATGTTTCTTACAAAATATTTTCCAATCAACAAATAAAGGCCGAAAATAAATTGTAATAAACTGCAATTCAGCAAAAACTCATCAATATGATAATAAATTGTATTACAAAAAAAAACATTTTTTGTACATTTGATAAATTTGTACTCTATGCATAACATCAATACTTTTATCTCTTTACTGAATAAATAAATGTGTTATTTATAATAATGCAGATTACATGTGTTTATCTTCAATTTACAAAAAATCATGATTTATTAAACTAACTAAAAATGAATAAAAATTGTCATCTTGTTATTACAATTGATAAAAAAACAGATTGCATCTACATTATAGGCAAATTAGAAATAAATCAATGCAATTCATTCACGAGAGCAAATAGTGCAAAACAGTCAAATAAAATTATAAAAGTAATAAATAAAGCATTTGTATTTATTTTAATTTAATTTATTTATGTACAGTTAACTCCGCCTAGTTAGGATTAGAAATGATTCAATCTAGCCAGTCCCAAGCCTGGATAAAGAAGGAGGGTTTGAGCGCAAGGTTGGCAACCTGACCTCTGTAAAAATTTATACTACTGCGGAAACAATGAAAGATGACGTTATTCCGACAAACAACAACGTATCTGAATGGAAAAGTTACCAGATGACAAGGTTGAATGAAAGCCGAAAGAAAGCGCAATCTTCGATTGTGCAGAATCTTCAATGCCAACAAGACTTTGTTGTTGTTGTTGTTGTTTTTGCTGTAATTGTTGTCTTATTCTTAAAACAAAAGGGTTGTGTGCAATATAATATAATTTGCAATGTTGCTTGACGGGGCCCGCATTTTGGTGGACCTGTAGTGGGATTCGAAACCATGTTCGCGTCTAGCGTTCTGCCAACTCAGTCACACGTCGGAACATTTAATCAAAGCACAACAACTCACCGATGATTGCATTCATCACAAAATTTGGAATCCAGAAACGTTCCTTGATAGAGAGCTTGGAAAAATGGTGCGTGTTTCATTTTCTACAAACATATTACATATTACAGAAACAAATATTATTTATTGTAAACTGACAGGGTTTGTTTCAACTATCTGTATCTCAGAAGGTACGGCCTCGGTCTAAAACCAGAAAGGTCGTGTTCTCATAGTTATAAACAAAGAAGAAATATAGTAATCATAGTTGGTTCAAACCATTCATTCATTATGATTGATGCCATAGTCACCTCTTCATTATTTCCAAATTTGTACAGCATATAAAACGATGAACTTCTATGATTTGATAAGCGTAACAAACGTTGAAAAATAACAAATTCTTTGACTGTTAGACATCATCTTAGTAAAAAAAATTGACAAAGCTTCCTAAATTTTTGTCAAGGTTATCTTAATGTACCCAAGGGCTACAAATAGTATACATATATTTTAAGATACCTTGTAAGTATCCTAAATATATGCTTGCACCCACCCGCCGTAGCAGAAGCCCAGTTATTCCGTTGTGTTCTCGGTCCCTGCTGTTATTGATCTAAATGCATATGAACACCTAATCCGGAATGCACATATGGAGAAGGAACAGTCAGGAATATCACCAACGTTGGAAATTGAGACTTTATGAGCATTACTCAAATCCTCGGTATTTACATTAAAATTTACTGGGGTAGATTTATTATTGAGTGAATTCGGCTAATCTAATATTAACGTCAAAAACCCCATAATACGTTGTTCTTTTGTTTAAAATTTTCATTAGATTGTCGCACTTACTTTCAAATTGTTATCCAGTTGATCAATGAGGGCTTGAAAAAAGTCGAAAGCGTCTTGTTGTTCGCGAGGATTAATTTGAACGTCCGATGCCCACGGACGAAAACTCTGCCAAAATCCTACAGGATCGTAATATTCCAATTGGGAATGGGTTAAGTAGCCAAAAAGCTGTAAACAAAATGGCCATCGTATCTTTATTAGATAATAAATGGGACAGTTCTATACATTATATCAATTCTAATTATAAAATATATATCTTTAACAACTTTACTACATTCATTTATAGAAAAGACTATGATACTGGGGTTGTATTCCTTTGCTATTATTGCTATTCTTAATCTTCTTCTTCTTCTTATAATAATAATAATTACTATTATCATTATTATTATTAATATTATTATTACTATTATTATTATTAATATTATTATTATTACTATTATTATTATTAATATAATAATAATATTATTATTAATATAATAATAATAATAATAATTATTATTATTATCATTATTATTTTTATTATCAATATTATTATTATTATTATCATTACTACTATTATTATTATTATTACTATTATTATTATTATTACTATTATTATTACTAGCGGTATAGCGCTCGAATTTGGACCTCGGTGGGTATGGGTTCGAATCCCACCACCGACACTCAAATGCGGGCCCACGTTCGGCTTCGCTATTATTATTATTATCATTATTATTATTATTATTGTTATTATTATTATTATTACTATTATTATTATTATTATTATTATTATTATTATTATTATTATTATTATTATTATTATTATTATTATTATTATTATTATTATTATTATTATTATTATTATTATTATTAGTAGTAGTAGTAGTAGTAGTAGTAGTAGTAGTAGTAGTAGTAGTAGTAGTAGTGTAATTACCAGTCCGATGTTCCAACTCTCCTCAAATTCTCGAATGAAACGGTGTTCGTTTTGAACTAAACAAAGAAATATAATTATAACACAGTCCAACTAAATTCTGTTATCAAAAATATTGTCTAACTGAAACTATCGTATTTCAATCATTACAAATGTCTAAACTTCATAAAACGTGGCTAATAGACGACATCATTGTGACTACTACCCAACTGATCGCAAAAAAAAAATAATTTATTGTCAGGGTTGCCTCGTTTACCCCATCGGCTACCTACCGTCTATGCATACCTTAAAAAATGTTTTAATTATCCAACAAGGCAGAAACCCAATCATATCGCTGTGCATTCGGTCATTAGTGTATCAATCTAGGTGCTTGTGTGCACCTACTCTACAATGCGACTCGTGAAGATAACTGTAAAAAATGTCACCAACATTAGAAATTGAGACTTTATAAGTATTACTCAAATCCTCACAGTCATTATTTATTGACAAAATGCATTTCTCTTCTTATTTCTTTAGACAATTACTAGTTCAACTTGTCTCCGTATTACAGGTGTAGTCCAGTGGTCCAGTGCCTTACTTCCTTCTGGGTAAAGATAGGTTCAAGTGCTATCTCGGGCACCGGTTTGACTTTGTTAAACTATCCACTTAATAAAAATGCTGTCGGTACAACATTCAAACAATAACGATAATAATGATATGAATAACAATAGTAATGGCTACAGAGAGTTCAAACAGACAAAATACACCAGCCATTACCCGCTGAGTTTGGTAGACTATGTTGCTTTCGCCATCATCACTGTCACAATCTTCCATTGCCAACAAATAGTTGGCCACATCGGGTTGCATAAACAATTGCTGAAGAATAGAATTCATGTAGCACGTGGCGCCACCGTTGCGTAGTCCAACAAAACCACACTCAGCCCGACCTGATATAAACGGTTGCACGTCCCAGTAGACGCCAGGCTAAAATGTAA
Source organism: Cardicola forsteri (assembly GCA_025895645.1). Taxonomy (NCBI): domain Eukaryota; kingdom Metazoa; phylum Platyhelminthes; class Trematoda; order Strigeidida; family Aporocotylidae; genus Cardicola; species Cardicola forsteri. The sequence continues at coordinate 167,951 of JAKXYG010001355.1, read as the reverse complement.
CAGTCGAGAGAGAGAGATTAAAATAAAATATTTATTTAATTTTTATTGATTACAAAACATACTTGGACGGATGCTGTTTGGAATCTTATCTTGGACATAATGGTTAAGTCGATGGACTGACATATTCCTACACGCCTACGGCAACCGTGAACAATGGAAGGGGGATTATTCGAGATGCTATGCGAACTAGAAATTAATAAAAATGTGGTGGCTTTGCCACTGTTGTGGTTGTGTTACTAATTTAAACGTTTTACAGGTAATGCATTCTTCAGCAGTTGACATTTTAGCGAAACCGAACGTGGACCCGCATTTGGTGATTCGGTGGTGGAATACGAACCCATGAGCACCCAGGTTCGAGTCGAGTGCTGTACATGATAAAATAAGTTAACAATCATTCGGCCCAATTTAGTTGTCATCAGTGTTTGCCAATTTTTGGATGGTTGCTTTTAGATGGAGATCCAGTCGTTTTCACAGTTGCTATACTTTAGTAATAACTTACTTTTTATCACGATATGAATGCTAATCCCTCTTCTTTTTACAGTATAGTTTGTGACATTATTGTCTTTATTATTATTAAAAACAATATTGCTATTATTATTACTATTATCACTATTATTCTTAATACTAATTATTGATATTATCGATAAATACTATGATTATTATTGTTACTATTAATATTATTATAATATTATTAATGTAATTAATATTTCCATCATTACCCCAATTTTTTCATTATCCATTTTAACTGTCGATTGATCCAAGACATTTTCACTTTTTGACGATGGATTGGCGACAGCATTGCTGCCCGATGTTGTAATGTAGGTGTGATGCAACAAAACAAGCAAACTGACAAGCTGAAAACAAACAAAAACATTCAGTTAAACTAATAATTATAAACAATATTACAAGAGATCAAGACGCTGGTCTGAGATCAAATGGGGCGTTGATTCAAGTTTGTGTGTGTAAAACTTGAAAAGGATTTTTTATTTTCATTTTGGTTGGTAACGTGGCGTCACCTCTTCATTATTTTCCATATTTATACCGCATCGATTTTGATAGCTTAATAAACATAGAGGAATAACAAAGTATCTTGGTTGGCGCCACTGTTAGCAAAGACTGACGAGGCCATCTGATAGTTTGTTAGGGTTATCTCCCTTAGCCAAATGGTGACGTACGGTCTACATATATCTTAAAATACCTTTTAAGTACCCTGGATGTATGCTTGCACCCACGCGCCGTAGCAGAAGCCCAGTTATTCCGCTGTGTTCTCGGTCCCTGCTGTTATTGATCTAAATGCATATGAACACCTAGTCCGGGATGCACATATGGAGGGGGAACAGTCAGCAATAACACCAACATTGGAAATTGAGACTTTATGAGCATTACTCAAATGATCGGGATCTACATTTGAATCTACTGGGGTAAATTTATTAGTTAGTGAATTCGGTTAATCTAATATCAACCTCAAAAACCCCATAATACGTTGTTCTTTTGTTTACAATTTTCATTATATTGTCGCACTTACTTTCAAATTGTTATCCAGTTGATCAATGAGGATCATTAGCCCAAGGGCTACATATGGTATGTGTATACCTTAAGATACCTTTTAAGTACCTTGGGTGTATGCTTATACCCACCTATCATAACAGAATCTCAGTTATACCGCTGTGCAGTCAATCCCTGTTATTATTAGTCTATATTCTCGTGGGTATCTAGTTCAGGATGCACTACGTGAAGGCTAAATAGTCAGAAATCTCACCATCATTGGAAATCAAATCCTTAAAATCATTAGAATCTACGTGAAAGGTATGCACTTCGTATGCTTCTAAACAAGATTGTAAAACAGCTGTACAGTGTCTATGGTTCATTGAAATCAAATGAACTTATTATTCAAGTAAATCTGACAACGTTTCTTTAACTGTTTATAATGTATCCTAATAATGTTGTCACAACACCTATCATTGTTCATTTCATAAGCCCATGTTGATTGTACCTTTGGGATTACGAAATATGGTATAGCGATAAAAATAATAAAGATAATAATTTACAAAAGTACTTCCTGGGACAAGAACAGGTGTTACGTAAACGATACAATTAACGTCTCACTACTAAAAAAATTGGTGTTTCAAATAAAAATCCACCAATTCACTTTACTTTACTGCTTTCGTTAATCATTTGAATTTATTTGTTATTTATTACAAAACATCTACTACCAACGTTTGCTGTTGTTGTATTCACCTTTTAAAGAAACTTTACACCTGCACTTGGTTGAGCTACGTAGGTGATAAATTGATACACTAATATTGTTTATTATTTCACTATGTATACAAATTATGAAAATACTAATGAAGGGAAGATTGTTAATAATACAGTGCAAAATTTCTCAATCTATAATCTTGCGGTTAACCACAGTTTGCTAGTATTATTATTTCATATTTTACTATAGCATGTTTTACAATAGGAAATAGTTAGAACAAAATTAAAAACTACAATCAATGGGGTTTTTCTTCTAAAACAACTACTCAGTTCGATATATTGGATCGATGATAAGTTTGTAGATGAAACTGCCACCATGGGGGTAATCCATTGAATATCAACTAAAATTGATGTGTCATTCAATTCCTAACTATAGCTATCAAGTTATATATTTAAAGAAATTGTCATTATTTAAAATAATAACTAAATCCATAACCTAATTTACTATTACACTGGTTTCATTTCATTTTACGTACAAAAATTAAATCCTAGTGACATGTATGGTGGTTAGATAATTAGTCATATAGCCAATTAATCTAAAATGTATTAATAACCATGACACATGTTTACAAACTTTATCCATATTACGCCATCTATTAACAAGTTACAATCAGCTTTAAGCCAATAACAATTTTAAGGTTATTCATCAACTTTCATCATAATAGAAACCGTGAAATTTGTTTACAACCGTAAAATGAATACAATTGTTAACATCAATGAAGTCGGTATATTCATACTCCATCGTTGGATGAATGTGTTCACATACGGCAATGTTTATTCAGATGACTAATCGAGTCATCATTACAGTTTTAAATTATTTTTAATTTTTACTACTTGTGAATGTTTTGAGACGGAAAACGCGCATCGTTCAGTAGTGGACATTTTAGCAAAACCGGACGTGGGCCCACATTTAGTGCTTGTAGTGGAAGTTTCGCTGTACCGCTGGACCATCTAGGCATGTTTAAAATGTGTTTGTTGGGGCTGGACAAAAGGGCTAAAGTTACAAACTAGGGCAGATATGAGTTCGAGCCCCACCACTTGCACTAAATGTGGGCCTTCTGCCTAGTGCTTTTCTGGAAGCCATCGTATGACTGCCCTTTGATAGACTATCATAACTACGTATCAAACATATACTTTATTTGCTACCATCATTCTAATCACTGATGTGTATATATATATTCTCTATTTTTGTTGTAATGCATAACTAGAATTTGTTTTGACAGAACTATGTTGTTATTATCAAAATCAAATTATCATTTATACTTAATACAATTTTCAAAAATATGACCAGAAACCAACATTTCAATAGGAAAAATGTCATTATAATAATGGGCTTTCAATGTGCCTTGTAAAATCAACTTTACCAAAACATATGTCATTGGCACCCTACTTCAAATGCCTTCAAATACATAATCTATAGTTGACAAAATTATCAGTCTGCGTCTACTAATTAATGCGAAAATGTGATGCGAACAGTTGTTTCCTATACGTTCAATTATCATGACTAAGTAAACACATGGATGATAATTCAATTTATCCAACTGATTATTTGTACCTTTATATTGTATTGATTTTTTTGTCAATGACATGTCAATGCATGTACCTATATGCTAAATATACCTCTAGTGAGGCGTTGAATTTGGCAATATATATATATATATTACTCCATCATGACAATTATACAAAGCCAGTAAAAGCACAATTCTGATAACAAAATCCAATGTGCCATATATTCCATGCACGATCCACATGGATACACCCTGCGTGTATGTTTGAAATAACATGCTCAACAAACGCTTTTGCCCGTCAAAACGCACCTTGTCCAAACTGTGCAAATCCATTTGACAAAAAAAATTCAAAAATTCGAATGCCACTTTACTAGCCAGCCGAAATTTAGCTCCAATCGTATTCGACCCATTCGGCTTGTCGCTGCTATCGGCGGCCAATCGAAAGAGCTGGAACTTGTCTGGCAAATAGACTTGATTGCCACTGACGACCGAATGACAAGCCGTACGCAACACACACGTATTTTTGCCCGGCCTCAAGCCATCCAATTTGGCCCGACCTTCGACTTGGAGTAGAAATTTGGCTGCTGGAAATAGGAAGTCGACGATGAGACAGAAGACAAATTCACGCGACAGTCGTATGCATTGACCCGATGCCAGAAGGACAGTTTGATATTCGACAGTCAATTGGCTTGGATTGTTTGTGCCCCAATGATTCATCAATTCGGCTTGATGAACATTGGGCCATTGTTTGGCCAATTGCATGCAATCGTGTTCGGTCATCAAGTGCAGTTGGAGATCGTCGAGTAGTGTCAACAAGTCGGCTGGCGTGCACATTGACCAGTTGGGAGCGAGAATTGAAGCGTGTGGGTGGGGTGTGCTTGATGGCAACATGCCTCGCAAGGTACAGGTGCTTTGGCCAATAAGACAATTGACCAGTTGGGCACAGATTAGGCGGGCTGTGTCGAGATGGCCGGCCAACAGATGGTCGATGACGATTGAATGGCATTTGTCCAATTGTGGATAATGGTCCAGCAGGGTACGAAACTGCAACAATTCGCACTGGGAAATGGAGAAAAGGTATGATAGTTGGGATTAATTCATTTTATTTGGTGACGTGGTCACCTCTCCATTATTTGCCATACGGCATATAAAACGATCGACTTCAATAAGCGTAACAAAAATGTAGAAGAATAACAAAGTTTCTTAGATGGTAGGAGGCATCCATCCTCGAGAAGGCGCCACTGTTCGCAAATAGTGACAATGACGCTGATTTTTTGTCACGCTTATCTCCCTTATCTCGAGGGTTACATATCTCAAGACACCTTTTAAGTATTTTGGGTGTAGGCTTTCGCCCACTTGCCGTAGCGGAAGCCCAGTTATACCGCTGTGCTCTCGATCCCTGCTGTTATTAGTCTAAATGCATATGGGCACCTAGTCCAGGATGCGTCATGTGGTTGGAGTAATAGACTGGAATATCACTATGAGCATTACTCAAATTCTTAGCTCCCCAAAAAAGAAGCTCAATATTTTATATGTCAAAATTGACCCTAAATGCATTCAAACTAGCTACACTGACGCAGTTTAGAAATTAATAATCTTTTGTATTAATTTTTAAAAAAGAAAGGACATTGAATATTATTTATACGAAATAATTGTCAAAATGGAGTAATTATTAACTAATTAAATGTTTGGTGCAAAATATTTTGTTTATATGTATGCAATTGTTTCTAATTTTCTTTTGAAAAATAAAGAAATTAAATAATATTGATTTTTTAATAATTAATTTTATAAATAAATCAAAAATCAAAACAATTCAAACTTTTCCGTTCAAAATAATGTAAGTTTTATTGTTGCCAGCAAGCATTGTTTTTAATTATCGTAAATTTTTAAAAATAAACATTTTTTTTATAAAATTAGTTACATAAAATGTCAAATTAAATTAGTATTTTTAAAAATGCAAAATAATATATTTTAAAAATAAATTTTAAACATATATCCCCTAATCATATTTATATTTGATATTGGTTAGTTAGAAAATTGTGTGTCCTTTTTTGAAACAAATATTAAATCGAAAAAAAATTGTGCACATCCACAATAAACAAAAATAGTTCTTATTTTTGGCACAAGAAAAGTACACTGCATCTTTTTTCGATTTGTCAATCTAATAATTTATTCATTCATTTTTCTTTGGTTATGTAATTATTGAATAAATTAATTTTTCTATTATTAATTAATGATTTCTGGAACAAAACCACCCAAGAGACTAAACCTAGCCTCTTCAAAAACGGATATGTTAATATAGCGTCATTGTAGAACATTTTTTAAAATGTATATATATATATATATATATATATATTGCAAATCAAATATTGATCTTTTATGCAAAATGTATCCGCTTGAAATCATATTTCTACTTATCGGCAATAATTGTATGCAATACTGTCTTGTTTTTTACCCATATATATATATAGAGAGATCAAGTTTCTAAATTTGCTCTCCAAACAGGACTTGCATTATTATTGTTATTATTATTATTATTATTATTATTATTATTATCATTATATTGTTTTATTTATTCATTATTTAGGTTTTATTAGTTGCCAAGATATTTTACAAGAAACACAAATTTTGTACCAAGTAAACATTGAGCAAAATTTCGCTTTTAATAGGCCGTTGGTGGAAGTCACAGCGCTGTCACACCACTTGTCATACTCAACTACAATCCATCGCTCGTGTCCATTCAATGGTTTTGCGACAAACACCACTGTAAACCTACTTGCAACAGTCCAAAGTGTTCAATATTAAACACCGTCTGTAGCAGATAACGTGGCGTTTGACCCAGTACGAATCCCTTAATTCGAAAATATTCGGCCGATTGGCCAATCAGCGCCTCGATCAACGGTGAAATGGACTGATCGACGGTGTCGATGGCGAATAGGCGGACTTGGAAAATTGTTTTGAGCAACAAACACAAAATTTGCGGATAGCTGATGTGTTCGTGTAGGGCACAATTGGATGTCGATACGAATGCATCGGACTTTTGTGCACTGCATTTGGCATTGATTTGTAGGTAGGACGAAATTAGCAAACACAAGTGCTCCATTTGACGAGCTGTCTCTTGACGGATTCTGGACCAATGGAAAATAAATTTATATGAGGTTCACAAGCCACTCCAAAATAATTTTTTCTGCCTAGATAGGATCAAAAATGAACTAGTTTGAATAAATGATCAGGGTTTGCCGCAGGTCAAAAATTATAATGCCTTAACTTGGTTGGATACCAAAACAAATGAAGAAAGGTTAACAATTCCACGTAAATATGAGGAAAAGCTAAAGAGGAATAAAAGAAGAAGAATTTAAACGTTGTATTCTACTGCAATTATTTAATTTCGGATAAACATCTCTATTTTTAGTTGCAACTATAGATAATGCTTCAGTTGTGTTTTTATACAGAAATATTCAAGTCAGTAAACATAATTCTATTTATAATAACATAGCAAATGTTGATGGAAGGTTCCAGTTTGAATTGCTAAACAGTGAGGTTGTCGGATGCGAATTGAACTTGCAGGGTTGACGCCAGTTGACGGATCCACAGACCTAACCGGCTGCATATGGTAAAACGTTCCCATTTTACGCCTCTTGAGTGTATGCAAGCACCCATTGACTGAGCGGCAGTCCAGTGAATGCTTAGCTATACCACTGTTCACTAGGTCTTTGCTGTTATTAGTCTAGATGTCTGTGGGTATCTAGGCCACGACGCAGCATGTGGACCACTGCTCAAATCCTCTTAATTATTAGCATCTCAATTATATGAACCATGAATGTCGTTTTTCAAATGATAAACTCCACTTTCTACTTTTTTGCGTTAGTTTGACACATAAAATTATTTTCTGTAAAAAGTAGTAAAATCAGATTATTGGAGATGTTTTACTGATTTGGAAGAAATTGTTGCTAGCTTAACCGACTGCATATAGTAAATGGATATATTTTAGGAATCTTGAGTGCATACTAGTACCCATTCACTGAACAGGAATCCAGTGAAAGCCTAGTTGTAGCGCTGTGCATTTGGTACCTGCTGTTATTAGATGTTTTTCAGCACCTAATCCAGGATGCACCTAGTGGGGGATAAACAGTCAATAATTTCACCATCATTGGAAATTGAGACTATATGAGCATTACTCAAATCCCCAGTAGGCATGGGCTCGAATCCCATCACCGGCCCACTAAAATGCGGGCCCATGATCGGTTTCGCTAAAATGTCCACTACTGAAAGATGCGTTTCTCGTAAAACATTTAAAGTAATAAGCATTTTAAAAAATTAGCATCCCAGTTATGATGACGTCACATAATAAGAAATAACTTTAAAACGTCCATAACCATAAATTTTTAAGACAATCTGGTTTTAATTGATTTTATTGAAGAAATTACAACGTTGTGTTTAACAAATATAAATGCAGAGTATTAAACTCTATTTTACCTTAAATGACATTAACCTCATAAATTAGTAGTATGTGAATTATTGGTAAAAAAATTATATTTTTATTTATGTTGACTTGCTCAGTGTTTCTATAATTTCAAACCAATATACTTCTTATGCTGCGCTACTATAATTTACCATGTGTAGTCATGGTAAATAACTTATTTTTATTTGCCATTATCTTTTTATTCGATAATTAATATTTGGAAATGATATAAACATTTATTTTCTTTTTTTGTGCAATAAATAATAAATATTCGTTTTTACAGATTTTTGTAATTATCATTAAAATCTAATAGTACAATGAATTTTTCTTTTATCCCTAATGCATTTTTTGAATTTATATTTTTAAAAAACAACAGTTTGAACTTAAAATAAAATATCATTCTAGTTGATTTCAACGTGCTTTGTAAAATCAACAAGATCAGAAAATATATCACAGCCATGAATTCTATTTTTCAATGCGAAATTTATTGTTGATAAATTTGATGATTTGATTTTACTAATTAATTCGAAAATACATATCATTGATAATAAATAGCCTTATTATGTTACTTGATTTCATTAATTTCATTAATTTGTCAAATTTTTTACTTTCTATTTTTATTTTGAAATGTTGTAATGATAAATACATAATCAATCATCAATATATAATCAAATGTGGAGGATATTATATCAGTTATTCAAATGTTTAGTTCTTAATATTGATTTTAGAGTCAATTTAGATTTACGATAAACCTATTTTATTACAGATAGTAATGGGATTAAAAATCTTTCTTAATAGAATACAAATTCTTAATCATTATTGAGTTTCAAATAATCTTGACAATATCATGTTCCTTATATTAACTATTATATAAGCCACCATGAATACAAATCATTATTTTATAAGAGATTAAACAAAAAGCTTTCATTGATAAAACTAAACAATCTCGTAGTGTAATTGATAAAACAATTGTAGTACTCAGATCCATACATATGTTATTTATTAATTTTATTTGCTCTTTGCACACATTAAACATGAATAAAACCCATCAATTATCAAAAAACAAAACTTTTAACATTATTTTCAAACTAACCACCGTTAACCGTTATCACTTTTGTTAAAATTCCTCAAAATAGATATTTTCAAAGTGGCAGTATACATATAAACGCCATTAAAAATTCATTACTACTCTAACATACTATTTCGCATTATACAAATAATATAAATTGCATAATTTTAAAAACACTGTTAATTGATACCTTTTGGCTGGGGCACAGATAAGCAATTTGATCAGCTTATGTTGAACATTTTCTAAATTTAAAAACGCTTCGACAAATAATGAAGGATAACTGAAAATGATTTGAAAAAACAAGCGAATGCTCTGTACGCAAATCTATAAAAAAAAATCAATAAAAAAATCCACGATTGATTTAGAAAATAATTTAAATAAAAACACTCAAACTACTCATAAGTAATCATCCATGTAAATTATTTACTAAAATTACCTCGACATCTTGAAACAAAATTATATTGCCAAAATGGGAAATACATTCGACGATTTTGGCTACACCAGATCTGCTATCCATCCGCGGTTTGTAAGTTGCATTGCTAAGCTTGTGCACATCATAGTGATCGGTTGTAAAAATCAAATCCACCTCAATATTGGCTTCAACGATTGCCAAATCTAGTAATGTGTTCAACAAGTCGGATGCCAATTTATGCCCGATAAAATCGGTGACATTTTCAGTCAGAAATGTGTATTTTGTTGTCTTCTTTAATAAATTATTATCTGTAAGAAATAGGAAGATAAAACACGCATTACGTCCTATTATATATTGGGTAAATATTGACGTTATATTTTAAAGCCGAGTTTAATAGAAGATTTAAAAAACATTCTGTAGAAAATAAATCCAAGTAAAACAATAAAATCAATATCCGACTTCTTTTAAATAAAACTGTCAAAATATAGATTGTAACTACATTGCAAAAATGCTAACAACCAGATAAAAATTAAGCCAATAAGTGTTATTCAGTGTAGAGTACCTACAGTTCCAAGTGTTCTACTGGATATCCATATAAAATGAGCGTAGTCTCAAAAAAACATTTCCGACTACTACTACTACTACTGCTAACAATGAGAAAAGTAGTCAAAAGCGTTAAAATTAATTTATTTTAAAAATAAAATTTATGTAATACGTCAAGTGAACTTCCGAATATTTGCGGCTTGCAACTACGTAATTTAAAAAAATCGTATTTGTTTTATATTGTGTTAGATGCAATTATTTTACAGTTAAAATAACTTAGTTAACGTATTTATTCGAATGTGCAATCTGACAGTTATTGTCAAATAACTTATGAAATATTTGTTGAAAAGCAAATAGCACATAGATTTAAAGCTTTTTTCACTCTTACAATGTTATAAAATGGTAGGTTTTATTGCTAGAAAAAATAATGAATATCAAATGTTTTAACTGAATTCACTAAATCAACATTAACGGGTTTTTTATTAAAGTAAATCCATTCAAAATGTCAAGTGTATTCAACTGTTCCAAATAATCAAACAGCTGCTTACAATATATTTATGTTTTCAAAAATATAGCATTGAAGCTCAGCATTTTCATGGCTTATTTTCGACATTAAAATTAATACCAAAGATATAGTTACTAAAACATTTAATGAGATTTAATAGAGAAGAAAACTACCGTCCAGAGATCACAAATAAACCAATTTAGCCAGTCCAAAGACTGAATTAAGGAGGATGGTTTGAACGCTAGTTTAGCAACTCTCTATATTGCTAAAAAAACAGTACAAGAACGGTATTTCGCCAAGCCACGGCAAAAAAGTAATTGTACCATCCAAATGACTAAATTGTGTGAAAACCGAAAGGAAGTTGAATTTTCGATTAGACGATAAAAATTATTCGGTTAGATTCTACGTTTACCGTTCGAAAAATCAGAAAAACTTTTCGTAATAGATAATTGGTAAAAACAAGGTTGGTAGATAACAGAAAACAAGGCTAAAAACCATTTGAGAAGGTCCAATTGAAATGAATGTCTCATGCAATCAAACAAAAATGTCGACAAAATATTCGAACACACATGGAATTGATTTATTACCTCTGCTGTTCTTTTTAACAGTGGTATAGCTAAGCATTCACTGGACTGCCGCTCAGTCAATGGGTGCTTGCATACACTCAAGAGGCATAAAATGGGAACGTTTTACCATATGCAGTCGGTTAGGTTTGTGGATCCGTCAACTGGTGTCAACCCTGCAAGTTCAATTCGCATCCGACATCCTCACTGTTTAGCAATTCAAACTGGAACCTTCCACCAACATATGCTATGTTATTATAAATAGAATTATGTTTGCTGACTTGAATATTTCTGTATAAAAACACAACTGAAGCATTATCTATAGTTGCAACTAAAAATAGAGATTTTTATCCGAAATGAGTTAAATAATTGCAGTAGAATACAACGTTTAAATTATTCTTCTTTTATTCCTCTTTAGCTTTTCCTCATATTTATGTGGAATTGTCAAGCTTTCTTCATTTGGTTTGGTATTCAACCAAGTTGAGACATTATGACTATATGTAGCTGGTTAAGCTTTTCAATACGTCAACTGGTTTCAACTCCCAATTGTTCCAAAAAGGATCGTTTTATTAATTCGTCCAACCACAGGCGGTCTTCTAGCCGGCAGCCTTTTTGGGACCCTATACGAACTGGGAACCAATAAGGAGATGGCTCTGTCACCAATCCGATAAGTCCATTCGAATTTTGTCGGTTTATTTTCCTACACCAACATGATATTACCATATCTCGAGGTACCTTTAAAGAATGCTTACTTTTAAAGTAGAGTTTGGTTAATTAGCCGCCTATCAGCAAATAGATTGCAGCTAAAGTAACATTAAGTATTATTACAATTGTTAAAAATATCAAACAAACTATTGTTAATTGTTTACTTTTTAAAAATAAAAACTACGTCATTAAATCGAAAATGGTAAACAATTTATATTTCGAAAAAAATAAAAATTTTAGCTCTCATATTATTGTTCAACTCTCTCCCTCTCTCTCACTATTGATTTATCTATCCAAATTAACTTAATAATGATTATATATTATTATTATTCTATTATACAAAACCCTTTTGTTTTAAAAATAAGCATGAGGCAATAAGAAAACAATTACAGCAAAACAACAACAACAATAACAACAATAAAGTCTAGTTGGCATTGACGATTCTGCAAATCGAAGATTGAGTTTTCTTTCGGCTTTCACTCAACCCTATCATTTGTGTAACTTTGCCATCCAGATGCGTGAAATCACTTCTTTGCCGTTGACTTCCGGAATGACGTGCTCTTAATTGTTTTCGTAGCAGTATACATTTTTTACACTAGGCCAGGTTACTAACCTTGTGCTCAAACCCTCCTCCTTTACACAGGCTTGAAACTCGCTAGATTGAATCATTTCTAATCCAAACTAGGTGGAGTTAATTAAATAATGGTACAAAGCATTTACAAACCAGTAAAATTCATAAAAATTGATCACCTTAATCAAATGCTCTACTTGGATTTGCTTGAATAATTTTGTACAAAATAACTCAATTGGTTGTTTTTATTTTACCAAACAAGACCAAACGTACCATCTGTAGCACATTGCCGAACCGGATTGAGCAGCGTGGCAATCAGCTGCAAACACATGTGTCGTTTTTCACGAAGCCACCAATTGGTAATGCTTTGAGCAATAGGCTGATTTAAGCTTGATTTCGAAACGTCCAAATGTTTGCGCACCAGACAAATGAGCGATTGTAAATAGTCGATTGCCTGTGCATCTGCTATCAGGTCGATGTCTTTGTCCACTGCAAATGGGGGGGGAGATAGGAAACGGGGCAGGTGGGGGAAATGGGGTTAGATGATAGAACCAATCACAGAAAAAACAATTACAACAAAATCCTATTGGTCAACCTTTGTGTGATCTGACTATTTGATCGAATTACTGGAGGTGATCTGGCGGAAAGCGCTCGACTTGGATATGAGCAGGCATGAGTTCGAATCCCATCACCGCTAACATGTTGAAAGATGCGTTGGCCGTCAAAGTAGTAAAAAGAATAATTTCAATGACATGTTTGAATAAAAGTCGGCGTGCATAACTTGCAATGCCAACCAACAATTTAGAGGATAATTACATAAAACAATCTTGTTTCTGCAAAGCGATAAGCTCTTGTAATAATTGTGGGAGAAAAGCCAACTCTCTTTACCATAACGCTTATGATCCTAAGGAAACGATGCCAATAATCCTGACGATTTGAGTAATGCTCATAAAGTCCCAATTTCCAATGATAGTAATTTTCCTAACTGTTCCTTCTCCACGTAGTGCAACTTGGAATAGATACCCTTATCCATCCAGACTAATAACAGCAGGGTTCGAGTAAACAGCGGTATAACTGAACTTCCGCCACAGAGGGTAAGTGTGAGCATACACTCAGGTTATTAAAAAGATATCTTAAAGTGTACGCATAACATATGTAGCCGTTAGGCTAAGGAAGATAACCCTGACAAAAAATCAGGCGGTTTCGTCAATCTTTGCAAACAGTGGCGACGTCACAAGGATGCCGTTTACCAAACAAAAAACTTTGTTATTTTTCTGTGTTTGTAAGCTTATCAAACCATCGAAGTCGATCATTTATACTCCGTATAAATATGGAAAATAAATAATTTTACAACAATTTATCTTAGATAGGCAAATTAATGCATAATAGCCAATCCAATTCTAATTGACCTACAATTCACTTACCAATTTTCCTAGTCTTCGCTCTAAATCCAAACAATCCCATGGGAAATGAATAAAAAAATCTTTTCATGCGTTTCTTATTGGCTGAACCATTATTTGAACTGTCGGTACGATGCAAAACATTTGAATCGGATGTTTTAGATGCCAAATCGGGTTGGGCGCTTGTAACGTTTCCAGTCCCGGTAGCCGTATTGTTTTTAAACATATGTTTGTTATCTTTCATAGACGACAAGAATAAGTTGGTTCTTTGTTCCGATCGCGAATTGACGAAGTACTTGAGAGAAGGTGGCGATAAAAGACTGCCAGGTGAAACTTCCCACCATGGACTGAAATCGACCGGAATTAGGATGGAACTTAGCAGCTGATTGGAGGAAAAGTCAATGGAGTTGAATAAAATGAACAACATTGATGTCGAACGTTTATTGTATAAATTATATTGCAAAATGCATTTAGATCATTGTTGTTATATTGGTGAAACAATTTATAAATATAGTATGACAAAAGCATATTGTGAAAACAAAATATATATAATGTAAACTAATGTCAATAATGATAATAATAAATGATGTAAATAGTCAATAAATTAATCATTTTAAAATAAAAACCGGAATTAGGATAGAACTTAGCAGTTAATCTGAAAAAGAATGATATGATTTTAAATGGACAAAATTTATATATCCCTTTTAATATTTAAAATATATAGGGTAAATGTCCTTATCTATTTGGAGAATTAATTGAAATTATGAGAAAAGGTTTACATATTTTCCTAATTATTTAGTAATAAGATCTGTAATATCACTGTTGATACACTTGTAGGTATTTCTCGCTTAGCACTGTCACTCTGATTTACACTGCTGTTAATTTATGTGTAATTTATGTTCCATTTTCAGACCCATTTTAACATTCTTGGATTTTTTTGCTTGGGGTTTTATTAATTTAAGGTGTACACTTGAAGGATAATTAACAATGCTGCTAAACATAGAAATCGTACTACTGATGCAGTTTAATAGATAAAACTACAAATACTGGAAAGGGTGTTTCGGAAAGCATTCTATCGCTTTGAACATTGTAGAAACATTAATGGTCGCCATGAGGAAAAGTAGTTATTTGTAACATATATACTGTGGATACTGTGGATATAGTTTTTTCTCAAATAAAAACCTGTGTTTCAAAATTCCAAATAGTTTTCCAAATAGAAAGTGACTTGTGGGTAGAAGAAGTACAAGAACTGTATACAGAGTTTTGAAGGATTATACACGTCCAAGAACAGCAAGAAATGGATCTGCACCATTTACGAGTAAACGAGATGATCGTTTACTATCACCAAGTTAAAAAGAAACAGAATCAAACCTATTCAACAAATGCGAGAAGAGGAATTACCAAATTTTCCATATTCACTTATTCGCAATCGAATCAAATCGGTCAATCTATAGTTAGAAAAAATATTTAAAAAAAGTTCCGTTAAGAGCACAACATAGAAAAAGACGTGTAGATTTGGCGAAAATGTGCATAAACCGTTCAGTTTGTTTCTGGAGATCGATTTCTTTTTACTGACGAGTGAACTTTGAAGTACGAACCATGGACTGTGCAGTCCACGATTATCTGTGGTCCCGATTTTCCTCAAGGCTACAATTGTATTGTTAAAAAGGTTGCGCATCCATCATGTCTTCATGGATATTTAAGAATTAAGTACGGGTAACTACCAAAATGCAGTCAAAAAAGTAATCTTTTGAATAGTTCAGTATTCGTAGCCATTTTCTAAGGATTTATCAAGTCTGAACTATGACAAAATGCTTTAGGTCATTTAGTGGTTGTTCAAAATAATGCTCCAGTGCATACGTCCAAAATGGTAACGTGGATTTTATCATAATTTACACATTAACGCATTTTTTTATTGCTCAAATTAAAGATTCTTTAACTAGCAAGAAACTGAGCTTTATTCAATCGCCTCCATACACCTCGGACCTCAATGTAAGTGAAAACGTTTTCAGTTATCTCAAATGATAGGTAAATCGGATAAAAAATAGAAGCACGTTTAGAGAAAAAATCGATTGTTTTGAAATATCAAATTACACAAGAGTATATCAATAATTTAATCAAAGCGTTTGAAAAATGTTATAAAAAACCATGGTTATCCCTTGAAATACTAAATTTGTAAAGTTGATGATGTCCATTTTGTATATATGCACATATTTTATAATATAATTCAACTTATACGCTAAATACATATCTACTGAAGTATTTAAGCTATCTGTAATTGTAATTTTCAAGCAAATAATGTAGTAGTATTTTCTTCTTCTCGAACTGTGTAAATTTTAGGTTCTTTGTCTAAGCGAGAATTTGGTAATGCCATTTGTAGAAAAGAAATATATTTATTGTTCTAACTATTAGTATTGCTAAAGTAATTTTTAAGTGTTATTTTAGTAAAATGTTGATATGCCTAATATGCTTATGTAATGTGAGGAAAGTCAATCAATTTCAGTGTGTTAATTTTGACAGGACCCATTTTAGCCCCTGAATAATATAAACAAATTTCAATGGTAGTAATAATAATAAATCAATAAATTAATACATTTAAAATAAAAACCTCACTGCAAACTGTTTTAAGCCACGTTCGTCAATAGGATATGCACCTGATAACGTTTTACACATAGACAGGATTAAGATCGCTTGATATAACAACAATCTACTAATTATTTTTTTGCTTTTTATTGTTTTCGATATTTTACAAAAAACATTTTTCAGTAAGTGTATCCAAGGTGTAGGAGATTTTCCTACTAAAAAAACTGCATACCAGATCAAAACCGATTAGGCATTGCCGCGAGCTTTAATCCACTAAGATGCAATGACGAGCCTGAATTCAGAGCATTTGTGATCCTAGTCTCAAAAAATAATGAAAAGACTGTACAACTTACTAGTCTATATCCTTAACTAACACCTTGTCGACATGTTAAAAAAGGAAATAATTTTTGCTGATGCACAACATACACCCAACAAAATACCTACGTTTGTGTTGGTAAGTAATGTCATTTAAAAAAGATTCAGGAAACTAAATTGAATATATTATAAATAGATGTTGTTATTTATACGCTGCACTTAAAACTTAATCACTGGTTTGTTTTATTAAATGCAATATTTGTCGTACAATAAATGTGTATTGAAGCAACAGAATGCAATGTACAAACAATAAATGTCTTTAACAATTATTGTCATAAAAAGCTCTAAAATATGACATTTTTAAGTAAAAATATAATATAAAAATTTAAATTGAACCGAAGAACGTCATTAATTACGTCACAAAATGTATGTATAAGAAAAATGAAAACAAATTACATTAAAAATTTGGCATAGTAACTTGTTAGTTAAAAATATAATTTCAAATTAACCAATAACAATTTTGAAAGTTAGTCTTGAAACACCATCAATTGTATTATAACACTACAATATCTAATTATGCTGAAGTAGTGGAAGTGACTATCATACCAGACTAATAGATATCTGACAGTGGGTCTCAGTTCTACAGATAATAATAATAATGCTAATAGTAGTAGTAATAATAACGGTAATAATAGTAATAATAATAATAATCGAAATAAAATTTATATTAATAATCACCTACTACTACCACTATCACTATTACTAATAATAATAACATTAATAATCACTACTACTACTACTACTACTACTAATGATAATACTAATAATGATATTAATAATAAAATTAATATTTATAATCACATACATCTAATACTACTACTACTATTATTACTATTACTACTAATAATAATAGTAATAATAATAATAAACAACTTACTTGCAACTTGTACAACGTTTTAAACGGTGACGAGTCTAGCAGCGATGCGGGGCTACAAATCAAACTGTCCAACAACGATTGACTACTCGAATTGGGCTTTGTTGTACGTCCCACCTCGACGCTGTAGGTTGGCAAACAGGCAAACAAAAGCCTGACAGGATGCAAAATGCTGAACGACGACTTGTACTTGCCGACAGTCGTCAAGTTGAGCTCGGAATCGGCCAAATCGAATAGCAAGTCGTACATGGAAGCATCGCGGGCCAAATGCAAACTGGGTAGGGTACAATTGATGGTAGTGGTATTGAGCGAATCAATCGTCATACTGCTGCTCAAACTCAGCGTACTGTCGCCAACATTGGACAAGTGGCTTGTCGACAAATGCACGTCGGAGTATTTCGACGAACGCGAGCGTACAGGCAGCAGTAGCTTGCAGTCGACATTGAGAAAGGAGCGTTTTGGTTGAAGAATGGTAGTTGGTTGAAGAGTGGACAAATCCAAATCGGAAGAAAATGATTGGCCGAATGAATTTGAGTTGGCTTTGACGGTATTGGGAATGGATAGTGTGGTGTTTGCCAAAGCATGTGAAGGATGTTTGGTTGGTTGTTTGCTGGGCAAGAAACAAACAATTACGACGCGGTTGTTCTGTTTTGTTGGCGAAGAGGGATAAAAGTAGTGGAATCGATGGTTTATTAAAATGAATTTTAACAAGTTGGTAAATAATAAACAGAATCTAAGTGGGATGCTAATAATCCTGAAGATTTGAGTAATGCTTATAATGTTTCAATTTCCAATGGTGGTGATATTCATGACTGTTCCTCTTCCATATCGTGCATCTTGGATTAGATGCCCCTAGGCATCTAGACTAATAAAAGCAGGAACCCAATGCACAGCGGTATAACTGGGCTTCTGCTACGGTGTCCTAGTGCAAGCATATACTCAAGATATATAAAAGGTATCATAATGTATACTATATGTAGCTATTAAGCTAAGGGAGATAATCCTGATAAAAAATCAAGCGGCCTCGTCAATCTTTGTGAACAGTGGTGCATCACAGGGATACCGTCTACCAGCCAAGAAACTTTATTCTTCTACATTTATTAGGCTTATTAAGCCATTAAAATCAATCGTTGAAGATACCGTACAAATATGGAAATAATAAAGAGATGACCACGTCAACAACCACAATGAATAAATAAAGTCTCAATATCGAATATTCATAATAATCTCGTTTCCTTAACTCTAAATGGTGAATCTTGGACTGGAATTCCGTTCTAGTAAATGGATGCTAGCATGCATCCAAAATATTTAAAAACTTAAGTCATATGTATGTCATATGTATATCATATGTAGGTGTTAGGCTAACAAAGACAACCTTGACAAAAAGTCTAACCACCAATTTAATCGGTACAAACAGCAACGCCGTCACACAAATGCCGCTATTATCACCCAAAAAGTCCAGTTATTCTTCTTCTTTTACAATCATATTCATATAAAAAAATTTATTTTAGTTTTTAGAATACATTATTTAACATTTTTAAAATAATAAAAAATGTTTACATTTTATAAAACTTGTTTGGTAAATAAAAGTTTTTTTTAATTTACTATAATAAAAACAATGACTGATTGCAATATACAAACTGAAATTATTTCGCAATGGAAAATTTAAATTGTTTTAATTTCCAAAATATCTATTACATTTTTTAAAGGGTAGGTTAACAAGTTGTAAAATGATGTATTATTTATAAAGAATATTGTTTGTGTTATGAAAAATCGAGTTTCAAAGGATTTTATTGGTACCTTGATGGAACTGAGATTGGAACTAGCTGGCAGAAGTTATAAAATGCAGTGAATGTTCCTTAAATTGTTGACACAGTTTGTAACTTTTTCTTTACATATTCATGTATTTTAGTTAATAAAGTTATTTTTTTAACGACTTATGTGCTTTTTATTTAAGTTTTAGTAAATAGTGGTATTATACTTTACCGTAACAATAGATGTTGTATATTATCATTAAAAATTACTTTTGCGCATGATGTTACTTGATGTGTATTGTTAAAGTATTAGTAAACTAGAGCAGGATGCTACAAAGTATCACAGTGCTTCCATTTTCGCACTTCAATCGTCATAAATTGTAGTTATGCTTATAAAACCGTTAAAGGCAATTGTTAGATATTCTGTGCAAATTTAAAAGGAACCACCTCACAAACGACATCATCATCAATAAATAATAAGTAGGACATGCCGGGGTGGTCTGGCGGTATAGTGCTCGATTTGGACCTAGGTGGGCATAGGTTTGAATCCCACCACCGGCCCACTAAAATGCGGGGCCCCCTTTGGCTTCGCCAAATAATGTCCACTGCTGAAAGATGTGTTTCTCGTCAAAGATTCAAAGTAATAAAAATAAATAATAAAAATCTGAATAATTACATTGAGAATTATTGTTAACTTAGATAGAAACGTGGAAGCGAACAGAGAATATTGATAAGGTGGTAGATATTTTTCATCGCCGGTGTCTTAGAAGTATTTTAAAAATTACCTGGCACAATCAAATTTTAAATAACGATATTATAAAAAGAACTGACTCTCGTTTACTACATGACATCATTACAATTAGAAAAAGAAAATTACTCAGTAAAATTCTACGTTTACCACCCAAAAAACCAGCAAGAACGGTTTTGGAATAGACGATTGTAAATGGTAAAAAAAGGTTGGGGTAAACGACAGAAAACTTGACTAAGAGCTATTCACAAAGAATGAATGTTTTATGGGAGATCAAACAAAATGTTTGGCAAAATATTCGAATACATGGAAAATGTTTGTTGTCTCATGTTCGTTTTGAATTATAGGACTTTATAATTGTTTTCGCTATAATTGCTCCACGCTTATTTTTAAAGCAAAAGGGTTTTGTAATAATAATAATCAAAATAAAATACAGAAAAAAGAAAACTTTTATAGAACTAAAATAATCAATTACAAAACACTACCCAAAAAATATATTACAGCATCACTTCACACTGATAAATGGAAATTCAATTTTATCATTATCTGATACTTCTTTAAATGTCCTTTCGTTGAAAAACATTTAACTCCTTCACACACACACAAATGCACAAAATCATGTTTAAACGAAACCAACCTGAAATCCCAATTCGCCAATAGGCTTTCGATTCGACGTCGCTTGTACCAACGTCTTCGAAGTTGACGCTGTCGACTCGAAACCCGTGGACGAAGAATGTCGGCCGTTGTTAGACGCTTCCGACTTATTCGTCGTGGCCGTCGGACCCAAACAAATGACGGAATTGGAGGCCGAACTTGGACCACGAAATAAAGTGTCGGTCGACATCAGCCGCTCCTGATGGTTGCAAAACGATGACGCCATGCATGCCATTACAGCTCGAGATCGAAGTGAACCGAGCGATTCGTTGGAATGGGCCAACAACACGGTGTTTGAATAGTTGGGCACTTGGTCAGGGTCAAACGCGGAGGTGTTCGACGATGAACCAGATTCTGATTTCAATTCTAATGTCAAGTCCCAACCCCTGTACGAACAGGCGTGCGGTTTCCAATTTACGTGTTGTGCTCGGGAACCGAACAATTCGTCCTTGGTATTGGACAAGTGGAAACAAGTTGGTGTGATTTTATAATGGCGATTGAACAAAAATGTTTGTTATTTCAAAATAAACAGTTTGTTTTTATCAAACTAGCATCCTTTATTGTTAATTTAACCTTGAACACATGATTGAATATATTATCAGCCAGTGAACTACAACTTTCCATCACATGATAG
This sequence comes from Cardicola forsteri, assembly GCA_025895645.1. NCBI lineage: Eukaryota > Metazoa > Platyhelminthes > Trematoda > Strigeidida > Aporocotylidae > Cardicola > Cardicola forsteri. The sequence continues at coordinate 146,335 of JAKXYG010001355.1, read as the reverse complement.
TTTTTCAAATTATTAAAAATGTTACTCAATGTACGGTTTTGTCTTCAACATGCAATCACTGTACTGTATGTATTCATTCTAACAACTATTTTCAATGGGTCGTCTAGCGATAGAGCACACAAATCAAAGCTGACTAGATATGAATTCACTTCCTACCACATTCCGCCTCGCCAAAATTACCACTGCTGGAAGATGTTTTTCGTACAACATTTAAAGTAGCAAAAATGGAACAAAATACTGTTCAATTCTCTTCGCCTTTCCTTACTCGATGTTAATTCACTTAAAAGGTTTTTCCATTTACTTTTATTTTGACAGGCATTGTGTACTATAATTTACTTAGCGGACAAGAAATATCAATGTAAAAAAAATAATAAGATAGAATAGCAGTCAACTAACTTTAACACTTATTTAGATTAATCTATATGGAAATGACTAAATTTTCCTGTTTCATAGCATCTTTCACAACTAAACTCCTTTATGAAATTTTGAAATATCATTGCAAATTATTACAGTAATTTAAAATATTTTGTAATTTATAATTTTTTCATAAAACAGGAATTTCTGTTGTCACAGGGAAAAAAATTTAAATGTTCGTATGTAGCAAAATCATCACCTAAGTTTTTTTACATTTCCTTTCTTCCCCCCTATTATTATATACTGTTATCCAGATACGTGATCGTTTAAGGTAGAGATTTTATTACAAAGCAATTTGTCTTGTAATTGTTACAAAAGAAACAAAAATGTTCGGTGCGTAAAAGTACACAACAATATTTAAAGATGAAAAGTATTATTTATTTTAATAAAACATGCCTTATAATAATTATCCCTTTTAATACATTACTGTGATTTTACTATTACTAATTTTCCTTTTTATTGAGATACGTTTCTCGTAAAATATTCAAGCGACAGACAACAAATAAAACATGTTTAAGTTATTATTATTATTACCATAATAATAATAATAATAATAATAATAATAATAATAATAATAATAATAATAATAATAGTAATAATAATAATATAATAATAATAATAATAATAGTCATAATAATAGCAATAATAACATTAATAGTAGTAATAATAATAATAAAGCTTTTGACAATGCACAGTCACATCCACACATATTTCAACGGTTTGTATATAGGCACATACCAGACCAAGAAATAGTAACAATTATAAAAAGCGTTTTACAATGCACATCCACGTGCACGCCCACACATACTTCAACGGTTTGTATAAAGGCATACACCAGACCAAGCAGTCGTCGTATCGCCAATTTGGACTCCGTGCTGTTGCGGTGCCTCGGTTTGCGCAAAGGCAGGTCCATACCGCCAACAAAAATGGATGCCAAAAAGTAACCTGTATCGGCAAGGACGGATTGAATTTCGTGATCGTGGTGCGATCCACGATGCGCAACCCAATTTGACTGCAAGGATGAAATGGTAAAACGTTGTACATGCGTGTGTGTGTGAATGGTGTTCAGTTGTCAAGTTAATTATTTATTAAGTTTAGCATAGATAAAAAGACTGAGTTCGCGTGTTACAATGTCAAGATTATTCGTTGACCACACGGACTTATTTTTCATCCGGGTAGTGGTTGGACTTCCATAGCTATTCTGGCTCGATCAATGTAAAGCATGACCAATCCATTTTAGTCGTCTTTCTCTTATCGTGTTAGAAATACACAGTCTATTAATGTTAAGTGTGTTATAAATGTCTGAAAATGGTTGCAATATTTTATTAGTTATTAAACGGTTGCGTTCAAAAGAATACTTGTACTACTATTGGAAATGGTAAAACGTTGTGTGTATCTAAATGGTGTTCAGTTGTCGAATTAATTATTAATTATTAGACATCAAACGTTTGTCCAATGTCATTAGACGTTATTTTGTACAGACGAATACGCTGGTTTGGACATTAATATCGCCGTTTGATGGGCGATTTAACAAAATTCGATTTACTAGTGGAATGATTAAGTCTGTAGAGGAGAAGCCTTGGTAGACAACGGAAAATGCAATCTAATTTATTCAAGTTCAATTAAATAGTGCTTTCTCAGGAAATAGAACAACTAACTTTGTGCAATTGTAGCTACATGTGTACAAGATATGAAACACAACAAAGAACTCGCACTCTATCGAAAAAACCCATTACATTGCAATGTGTAATCATACTTCGAGTAAAAATTACAATTATGGATTTATTTGTTATTTCAAATCCCTTTTGCTCTGAAAAGCATAGAACAACGCAAGAATGTTTCATATAATTGTACATTAAATTTTCGACTGTGAAGATCGTGCATATCGAAAATTGTCAAACCCCGTTATCAGAATCATTACTTTATATCATAATTTAATAAATTGCCTAGTTTGCTAATACTGCGCTTAAATCCTCCTCTTTTGTAGCACCAGATTTGGGAAAGGCTACGGTAGAGTTAGAATTATGAGCGCACTAGCATAATTGTAATTATTCTATTTATAGATCACAGCAATTTTTCTGCAGTGACGTAATGACTGAGCTGTTTGTCCTAGTCCCACCAAATCGCAGATCCAAATATCGAAGACAACGCCCCATATTCCACAACATGTTTCTTGTGTGTGTGTGTGTGTACACTTTATAATAGTCAAAGCCAAAATATTATTGTTTACAAACAATCTCTCTAAATATCTGTACTACTATTTAACCAACCCCGAAATCATGTAAGGAATGAACCGTTTTTGTGTCTTCCAACTAACAATACATGTGTTTTGATGTTTTCACCACAAAGATTGGGTATTATCTTTTTAATAGTCATTTCGTATTACATTTTCTTTTTCTTTATTTTTTTTCTTGTATTTTGTATCCTATAACGCTGAATATACTTCTACTGAAGTATTTAAGCTAAGGGTAATTGTAAATAAATAACAATGACGTTTATTTAGTTTTTATTTGCATAAATGTGTAACAATAAACAGTAAGTGGATATTTATTGAAGTGTCCGTATTTAAAGCTTGTGGTTGGATTCCACTTCTACCACTCAGCAACAAACAAAAGGAATTCTAAACCATAATGAAATAATACAAATAATATTGTTATATTCAATTTGAAAAATCAAATATTTCCTAAAATCAACATTAAAAACAAGTATCAACTAAATACTTGAATAAATCAGAAAACTTTTGCAATTAAATTATCAATTTTGATTGAACACGCGCAAAACAAAATTATTAAAAAAACCGAACATTCCTGGTGTGTGTAAAAATAAAAATATTAAACAAATAAATTATACGTACAAAACAAATGAACACAATAATAACTTGAGACATTTAGTATGGAAATGCCATATAATAATAATAATAATAGTAATAATAATAGTAATAATAATAATAGTAATAAAAGTAATAATAGTAATAATAATAGTAATAATAATCATATCAATAATAATAATAATTATTATTATTAACATTATTATAATATTTTTTAATATTTTAGTAAAATTAGTATAACCAGCATCAACCTAGCATTTGTAAATTAACCTTTAGAAAAAGTATAATCATTAATCAGTCCGTAGACAGCCAAATTACACATGGTCTAGCAGCTAGCAGAACATGGGACAACCATTACCCGAATTGCTTGTTAAAACAAGTAACGTTTCATTGATGAAGCCGTTGAATGACTGCGCTGCTCTAATTTATCATATATAACTTATTTTTTACTTGTCATTATCGCTTTATTCAATAATGTATATTTGGCAATTATATAAACATACGATTTTATGTATATTTATATATTTATTTTTGCTTTTTTCGTGTAATAAATAATAAAACTTTATGTTATTATGATTAAAATCTAATAATGCAATAAATTTTTCTTTTGTAGTTAAAACTTTTTAAAAAATGTATCCGAAAAACGACATTTTAAACGTAAAATAAAATGTCATTATAGTTGATTTCAACGCGCTTTGAAATCTATTTTATTAGAAAATATAATAATGCCACTAATTCTATATTTCAATGCATGATCAACTGTTGGTAAAATTGATGATTTGCGTTTACTAATTAATACAATAATTAATGTCAACAGTTGTCTTTATTTAAATTCAAAAATCCTGGCTAAACAAATATACTGTTGATGATTATAACCTTACGTCAATTAATAACGATAGTTATTATTATTTGCTTAATGACTCTAATTATGTGTTATGTATGTATATATACGGTAAATGTACCTCTATTAATGTATTAAAATGTGGTCTAGCGGTACAGCGCTCAAATTCGGACTACGGTCGGGATGGGTTCGAATCCCACCACCGGCCCACTAAAATGCGGGCCCACGTTCGGATTCGCTAAAATGTCCACTACTGAAAGATGTTTCTCGTGCAAACATACAAAGTAGCAAACATAAAAATAAATAAATATTAATTAATTAATTACTTAATTGAGATCCTTGTCCTCCCTGTTCAATCACAACTAGTCATTTCATCCCTAGTGCACCCTACGCACGATGCTATCATTTGCCCTCTTGAAACAAGTAACCTTATCCCATCCCTAAGCTTCCATTAAGCTCCTTGCCCTATCACGTTCAATCATAACTAGTGCCGCGGTGGTCTAGCAGTACGGCGCTCGACTCAAACCTGGGTTCAACCCCTCACCCCCCCCCACCGACCGACTCACACTAAGACGTCCCCTGCACGAAGGCCTATTTCTCATTCCCAGTCTGCCCTACACACGACGCCATCACTTGCCTTCAATCGATTGTGACACGTGTCAAAAAATCGGGAATAGCACGCCTCGGCATCGCGTCTCAATCGCGGCATCAATTGGGCCCAATGGACGCTGAGTAGGAGCTGTCGAGCCAAATTGGCACAATCGGGCGTTGGTTGGACATCTTCGACCGTCTTCGATGTTGGCAGCGTCAGCGGATTGGACTTGTTTGCTGTTGTATCTGTTGTCCAATTGTATTCATGTTCGGCATGTGGCCCTGTTGAATGACCGCCATCGAGACTGGCATCGGTTGAAGGCAAAGCCAAATACAAGTCCCACAAAAAGTCGAGTCCTATCAAGTCGGGTTTTTCGACTTGCTGGAAAATGGAAAATAGGCAACATGGTGTTAAGCCAGTGGTTGTATTACCATAGACACAAATCGAACTGAAACAAGTAATGAATTCAAGTAAATAAAACACAACTTGCTTTATTAGTTGGGCTATGTATTGCGCTTAGCAACGTGGTCATCTTTTCACTATTTCTATATTTGTTCAGCGCATTGAACGACTAACCCTACATTAGTTCCCATAAAGGTATAAATGGTTGTTAGCATTATTGTGACAGCACCACTGTTTGGAAAAATTGACAAGACCGCCTGATGTTTTGTCAGAGTAATCTCGCTTGGCCCAACGGCTATATATATGGAATACGTAAACCTCAAGATACCTTTATATATCCTGAGTGTACTCTTCCATCCACCCGCCAGAGCGGAAGCCTAGTTATACCTTTGAGCACTCAGTTTATCTGAGTCTTTGTAAGTACTACTCCAATCCTCGGGATCATTAACATGCCCATAAAACTTCTATTAAAGCCATAACAGAATGAACTTTACTTCTTATGTATTACAAAAATACAAAAGAGTATTAGTACAAATTGGAAATAATACAGTTCCTGATCTCCGTTAACAAACGTTAGAATTTCGATACAGACATGAAGAAAATGAATTATTACTCATATAAATCCATTTCAAATAAAGGGTAGCTTCAAGGTAACCTGTCAATCAGGTATTGGACCTTGAATCTTAGTCTTGTACGGTTTAACAATTTTTATACTTTCAATACCAACATTGAATAAAAGTTTGGATACACTTCGCGTTCCTTGATTAAACACCAATTTTGTAAAAACATTCAAAGACTAAGATAAATAAAAGTTTAAGGAATATGTAGATGCTACATAATATTATTAAAATACTTGAAATGTATGTACTTATTATTTTTACAACTTTAAATGTTTTATGGGAAACATCTTTCAGCAGTGGACATTTTAGCGAAGCCGAACGTGGACCTGCAGTTAGATTAAATATTACCGTAATAAGACGGACCAAATAGTTTAATATTATCAGTAGGGACTGCTGTCAACTATAAAATTATCCAATTAATATACTTATCAATAGATTTAAGAAATCGTATAGAATTGTAAGGTTATCTATACTTGTAGCTAATTAGTCATAAGTTTAATTTGCACTATGGGCATTAAATGTAAGTTCATGTTTGGTTCCATCAAATATATACTGCTGAAAAAACTGTATCCAGTCAAATATTTAGGTCTCACAATTATAAACCATTAACATTATTTCTTTATTACGGACCCTTGACTGGCTGACCTACCTTAAATTACCATGACTGCATACATAACGTATTTTTTATTCACTAATATATGTTTATATATATATATATATATATATATATATATATATGAATATATATTCATTTATATATATTGGTGTATTATATAATGATAAGTTGCTTTGAACGAACTGTGTTGTTATTATTAAAATCAAGTAGTTGAATTAATTTTTCATTTACACCTATTACATTTTTTTAAATATAACTGAAAACCAACATTTAAAGCGTAAAAGGAAAAGGTCATCACAGTAGCTGTCCACGTGCCTTACAATCAACTTTACTATAAAATATGTCATTGCCACTACTTCTATCCTTCAAATGCATAATCTATCGTTGACAAAATTAGCAATCTTCACCTATTAATTCATGGAAAAAATATTTTTACGTGTGTTGTATATTAATTGAAGAATTGTGGTTGTCCATGAATAATAATTTAATTCGCCCAATTGTTTTTATTGTACTTTTATATTGTATTGATTGTTTTTGTTAAGGGCATTAATTATGTGTTGTGTATATGTATCTATATGCCACATGTACTTTTAGTGAGGTATTGAAGCTTATATTGATTGTTGCCACGTTATATACAATGTGAATGAACAAGCAAAAATGTATTTGATCATTGTTTCTTCCATACTTATATTTATTATAATATACTACTATTATAGGCTTAAGTACTTTAGTAAAAATGTATTCAGTACAGCTGTACAATACAATTGGCATTTAAGCATTGAAACATTTTGACAATGTTGTAAATAATAATGTACAATCCGGTTTGCTTCCATCAAATAAATCCCCTAAAGCATTTCAGTGATTAGTACTCTGGTATTCATTCTGGTAAGTCTAGAGTTTGTATGCTGTCTTCTATCACCACTATATTAGACAGGGACGGATAAAACAACCAATACAATCCTTTTCTTCTTTAGAAAATGAATATACGCTACATGTGAGCACTTTTCAAGATGTCATTTCTTCATTGGATTCATTTTCATTGAAAATGCACTGTACAGTGAATGTTCTACCACTAGACTACCCAGGCATGGCATTTAAAAAGTAAAGAGATATATTGCCTGGTTGATTGACCAATTTTTGATAATCCACATAACCACCGGCCCACTAAAATGCAAGCCCACGCGTTCGGCTTCGCGCTAAAATGTCCACTGCTGAAAGGCATGTTTCTCGTACAAACATTCAAAGCAGCAAACATAGAAAAGATAAAAACCAATTAGAATGCTAGAAAGCTTTTGCCCTTTTTTTATAAAGAGTCGCAGTTTAGGGTCAAGTTTCTCTATTTGGTTCTGTATCAAACCAATTTGAAGTATTATGATTGTAAGATAGTTTTGGTGTCAGTTGTTTAATGCCAAATGCCCCATCTGTAGCAACACGCCTCTTTTATCTAGGCTAGGACGTCTGGCTAAATCGGTTGACTAGGCGGAGTTAAGTGAGATGCTAATAATGAAGTAAAAATAGACGCAAATGATTTATTTTTACTACTTTGAATGGTTGACAAAAAACGCATCTTTCAGCAGTGGACAGTTTGCGCAAATCCGAACGTGAACCAGCATTTAGTGGGCCGGTAGATGGGATTCAAACCCCGATGGCCACCCAGGTCCAAATCGAACGCTGCACAGCTAGGCCACCACGGCACAAAAACAAATCTCTTCATAAATATTTTACGCTAAGCGTAAATAACTTTTTTATTTGTACTAATTCAAGTTGGTACTTACCCATGTCTTGAAAACTTGCTTCATGCGTCCCTCGTTCAAATTCACTTTTTCAAAAAAACCCTTGAAGCATTCAAAACCTGTTTTGTTTGCAATGAAAAATGAATTGGCAAATATATAGAAAAAAAGCTTATGCAAATGAAAATGCTTCTTCGATCGATACTATTGAAGCGTTAATGCATAAAATCTGGTCACATCTAATTGGCTGAAATTGTTAAAAAGAAAGTTAATTTTCCTAAATGTTGAAATTATTTCGACATGAAAATGGCTCTGCCCAAAATCAAATATTTGTGTTATAATTTAATTTTTTTAATTTTGTTTACTTAAATATAATTACTGATATTACTATTATTATTATTACTGTTATTATTGTTACTAGTATTATTGATTTTGTAATTACTACTGCTATTATCATTATTAATAATAAAATTCAGTATTTCATTGCATTAAGTTTAATATCTGAGCAGTATACAACACCATTTTACCATTAATAATCAAAATAGAACACATCAAAATAATTAATTGTGATTAAAGAATGATGAAACTACAAATATAATTATTTAACAAATCATTGTTATTTTTATTTTGACTACTTTAAATGTTTTGAAACGACAAAGCATCTTTCAGCAGTGGATATTTGCCCAAAGCGGAACATGGGTCCGCACTGGGTGGACCGGTGGCAGTTCGAATTGAACAATGTAGCGCTAGACCATTCCCGGTACAAAAAGTCCTTAAAGGAAGGAACATCGTGACCGCTGATCGAACCCGATTAGCGATCGTTGCGAGCTTCAACCGACCAAAGTGCAATGGCCAATCTCTACCTGAGGCATGTTAGCATTTATCACTGAATGACACGGAATGACGTACCAGCAATAGACAAAAATAGACTTGGATTTGACTTGAGTAATAATTTGGTAAAAATCATATGTTGCGTTTCGTTGTCCAAAAATGGAAGGCACGATGTAAACCAAATAAAAGCTTGCTAAACAATTAAAAAGCGAAGGATTCGTAATGCATATATATATAACCAATTCAAATAAATAGTATCTCAGAAATGACTTTACTAATGGATATCTTAATGTTGGGCTGATCAGCCAACTACTCTCACAGTTAGCCATCAAAATAAGTATGCCCGTTCTAAAGTGTACTACTGTTGTTTAATCATTCATTCATTTGGTCTGTGACATAGTCACCTCTTCATTATTTCCCCTATTTATACGACATAGTAAACAATCGACTTCGATGGCTTGACAAGAACAACAAACGTAGAAGCATGACGAACTTTCTTGGCTAATAGACGGCATCCATGTTCTCAAAGATTGGTGATACCGACTAATTTTTCGTCACGGTCATCTCCCTTTGCCCAAGGGCTACATATTATGTGCGCATACTTTAAGACACCTTTCAAATGCCATAGTGTATGCTCGCACCTATTTGATAATACAAAGTACAAATAATAATTTTGAAAAATACACATTTCACGTCATTTTCTTCAATATGATCGTCAATTGAATGTTTCCTTCTATTCTAACCTGACATCGCAAAAACACGACGTGGTGTTTTCACAAAAAACACCTCCTTGCCACAATGTACAATACAATTCTTTAAAACTGAAAATGTTCGGATTCAAAAATTGTTGATAAATACAAACGTACTTGGCGATCAAATAGAGCGGATTTCGGATGTCCAATGAGCGTTTGCCACAAACACCGAGCCCGATCCATACTCAAGTTGAGTTCGGCGTTGCGGATCACATAGTTGAGCAAATCAAAATGCCGCTTGATTATCTACAATTGGGAATAAAAAGAAATTAAATATCCATTATTTATCTATTATTATTATTATTATTAATATAACTGATGTATAGTCACCAAGTATGTCAAACAATATCGTATACTCTAGTAACTTAGAAAAAAGTGACAAGGTTTCTTGGTAAATAGAGAGGATTATTGTAATGGCGCCACTGTTCACAAGTTTGACAAACAATTTAATTTTGTCAGGTAAATGGATACATATCGCATGTGTATACATTAAAATAGCTGTTAATTCATCTCGGTGTAAACTGTCTCCCATCTGCCAAAGCGATAGCCCGTTTATATCAGTTTACAATTAGTCTCTAATCCATATTATTCTCAGTTTAGGTTGCTTCACATAAAAGTACACCAAATCAGGAATGTGATAATCAAAAATTAGAATTTTTATAGGTATTACTCAAATCATCGGCAACAGATTATGTCCCTTCATTTCTAAGTAAGATAATAATAATAATAATAATAATAATAATAATAGTATGTTTACTTAAAGTAATCTCATCTCTGACAAAATACCGGGCAAAAGATAATCGTTTAGTTTCCTCGATACCCATAGTGTGTTTAATGTTGTTGATTCTTAACAAAAATATGCATTTTCTAGTAAAGTTAGTTACTGCGCCTAATGAAGATCAGAAATGAACCAATTTAACCAGTCCCAAGCTTGAATACATGTCCTCCTTTATCGTAGGATTAGCAGCCTAACCTCTGTAAAAATCTATGCTGCGAAAAAAACAATAAAAAGACACCATTCCAGGCAAACAAGTGATAGCTCGACCCAGATGATTGGGTTGAGTAAATGTCGAGAAAGAAAGCTCAATCTTTGATTTGCAAAATATTCGATTGGACGAAGAACATTACTTGAGCAAATTCTACGTTTGCCGTTCGAAAAACCAGCAATAACGGTTGTGGAATGGACAAAAGAAAGGTTGGGGGTAGACTACACAAAACTGGGCTAAAAAAACAGTGGGAAATTGGAATGAATGTCCCATGGGCAATCAAACAAGTAATTTGGAAAAATGGTTGAACACATTAAAATCGTTTTGTTGTCCCATATGTTCTTTTTAAATTATGTAACTTTGTTGTTATTTTTGCTGTAACTGTTATTTACTAGTAATTGCAATGCTTGTACAGTTAATAGTATAATATTTTTATTTAATAACTACGTCAATCTTTTGCTTAAATGATTTAGCAAAAGTGCATCTAATACACATTTTAGAATGCAACAAAAAACGGTCCCTTTTGCTTCGGAGAGCATAAAGCGCTATTCTAATGTATGTAGCATAACTTGATTTTTTTATTTATTATTACCTTTTTATTCAACAATGCATATTTGGAGATAGCATAAACATATGATTTTATTTATATTTATATATTTTTTTTGTACAATAAATAACAACAACTTGTTTTGATCTATTTATGCCATTATCATTAAAATTCAATAGTCGGATTAATTTTCCCCTTCTACTTAGTACTCTTTTTGAAAATATATCTATAATAATAATAATAATAATAATAATAATGCTTGCGTTTCTTCAGCCTCCTAAGAGGAAACTGTTCAAAATAAAACGCTTTAAAATGCATAAAATAACTGAATTTTAAAGTTTAAAAATCAACAAACTTTCAACCTACATCCTGATGCATCGACCCCAGTTCATCCGCACTTTCGGCACGCAAACGTTCGCCGTGAACTTCGATGGCCTTGAGTTCGTAGTGCAACAGCGAGTCGAGTACGTAGCTCAGCAGGTTATGCGATCGATTAAGTTCGTGTAAATTGTCCTATAAAAGATAATGAAGAACAGTAAAAATGGAGACATTGTCCCATTTCATTTAAAGTCGACGGTATATTTTTAAAAAATTGTTGGCAATACGCATTTTAAAAACTTACTTATTCATATAAAGAGCCCTCAAATTCAAACCCTTTGTATGTTTGTTCTTAACAATGATAATATTCTTGACTATAACCTCCATGTAGCGTATGCTGAACTAAATTCCCACAAGCACCTGGACTAACACAGGAGGAACCGAGTACATAACAGTATATGTGGGCTTCCGATCTGTCCAGTAATTGCAAGCATACACCCAGAGTACTTAAAAAATATATTAAGGCAAGGTAGTCCTTAAGCTAATGAAAATAATTCTGACAAAAAATCGTGCAGAACTGGCAATCCGTAGTGCCGTCACAAGAAGGCCATCTATCAACCACGAACGTTCGTTACTGTTCTACGCTTGTTACGCTTATCAAGCCATTAAAATCAATCGTTTAAATTGTCGTACAAATATAGAAATAATATTCAAGCAATATAATATGCTAAATATGAACATATTGAGTAACTATTAAAAAACAACTCACTCTTTTGGCTTTTGCAACAAAACCTTTCAAAATAATTTCCAACAAAGATTTGACATAGACCAACATAAAATACGTCAGTTCATTCTGTGTAAAATACAACCATGCAATAAAAACAGGTGTCACACTATGATCTTTTTTCTTTATCAATTTTCATTCCTTTAGCAAAAAAAAACCCTATTTTTAAAGTTATTAAATATTGGTCATCCAATAAAAATGTAATAAATACACTTGTCAATGGCATTTCATCACCTAATTCAAGAAATATATATTTCGATAAAATGTTGTAAATGATAATCTTAAACCATGTTTGTACCGGGATAGTAGAGTCGCTAGAAAAACAAAATTAAAACTGGGTTTGAATTACATCACTGGGATGCTAATAATCCTGATGATTTGAATAATGCTTATAAATTCTCGATTTCCTATTTCAGGTAATGGCCTAGGTGCCCGTAGGCAACAGGGACCGGTTTTACAGTGAAATAACTGGGCTTCGGCTACGATGGGTGGATGCACCCAAAATATCTTAAGGAATATGCATACCATATGTAGCCGTTAGGTGGAGGGAGATAATCCTGACTAAAAATCAGACAGCGTCGTCAATTTTTGCGACAGGTTGTGCCGTCACAAGAATGTCGTCTACCAGCCAAGAAACATCTTTATTCTTGTATGTTTGTCGAGCCATTTAAATCGATCGTTTGCACAAATATAATGAATGCCACTAACGAAAATGAATGAATAGCTCTAAAGGCGGATCATCGTTTGGTTTGTCAAACATCTACTAGATAAAATGTACACTTTCTTGTAAAATATTCGAGCATTAAAAATTGGATAAATAGAATAGATAGAAGGCTATTTCTATGTGAAAATATTAGTACAAAACTTCTAAAACATGTTTTTTTAAATATTGTTAATGCCAAACAAATACTGAATTAAAACTGCTATGCATTCTACTATGTAGTAACCTTAACATTTAAATATAATTAATATGTAACACGACTGACACAACATAAAAACCTTTTATTGTTGAAAAACTATCAATTTAAATATACAAATTGTATAACCTGAAAAATAGAACGTTTTGCGGTTAATAAAATAATCATAATTCTAAATTCTACTGTTTATTGGAAATGTCTCAAATGATGCTATTTTTAAGTCGACTACGCAATAAAAATGTGGCAAAAAGCTGTTCAACTTAAATACCAAATTTTTATTCCAATTTTACGTGCTATATAACATTGTTTTCAATTAGCATCATAATTACTGAATATATACTACCCTCATATCAAGAGCTTGACTTAATGTGCATTTACTAAAACGTCCGTTAAACATTCTGGTAGTACAAGGCTGGATTCTAAATGCCGACTGCCATTCGGCTTCACTTGGCAAAAGGTGTTTGCCAACACACATTCAAACCGTAGTAAATATTTCAGTTCAAGTAGTTTATTCAGTCTATTGCACAAATAATAAATAGGCAATTTGACATCAATCCAACGCTTATACATTGATTTGAAATTCTAATCAATTTCAATCCTTCCATCACAAACGGAACATGAGGCAACAAGTATGGACATTTCCAATTGCACAATGTATCTTCAGTTTCTTTTACAATGTATTAGTTTAATATTCCTTCCTTAAAACAGCTTCATTGGTCATTACATAAATTATCAAATAAAAATCTTTATTGATTATTTTTCTATTTTAAATAAAAGTTTTAATAGCACGGTAAACATAGTCAATATTCTGATCTCTAAAATCAAACAGCCTAAGGTTTAAACCCAACAGCATGCAGCTCATTCGCTAGATGAAGCGGTATGTTTAATCCAAACCTAAAAATGCCACTTCACGTCGTGTTGATTCTATTTCCTAAATCACACAACATGCTCATATACAAAAACACAGCCCATTACATTATGAATATTCTTCATAGCTTCGGTCAGCCATCGCAAAGCCCTAACGCGATGTGCGGCAGTTGTACATTGAAACTGCTTGATGATAGTCAGTTGCTGAGCCAAAGCAGCTTCAATTGGTTCGGGATGCATGTATTTACGAATGCGGCCATCACTGTCATCATCATCATCATTATCATCATTATGGTCATGTTCGTGATGATTACTAATCGAAATCAAATGATCCAAAATGCCATACTTCGATCCAAACCATTTAGATGAATGAAAATTGACTTTGGACAAGTCGCGCTTTTTCACCGATAACTTGCACGAGTTGGGCAATTGTCTCAAGGTCGACGTGGCCTCTTCCGAATAGTTGGAATGGGCCAACAGCCAAAGCAATTCAATACACAAGTCGGCCGTAGCGACGTCGTTTGTACGGACGCCAATTTTGCCAACAAGGTTCAAAAGCCGAGCCCGAGCATGACGAATTGTTGACGGCTCGTCGGCAAGAGGTTCACACACTGGTGGCGACAGTTTGGCTGACGATTTCGATTTTGAATGAAAGTGGATGTAAGCTTGGGCGTCCAATCTAATCCAACTCTAATTGTAAAATGGAAAAAGAGAACGCAATGTGGCATTTGAATAGGTTGGGAGAGATTAAAAAATAATCGAAATAGACAATTGAGTGTTTGTCAGTGAAACCAGTGAGTGTAGATGCTTGCCGTGATATAACGTGTACATACAAATCACCTCATTGGATTGTATAAATATGTCTAGTCATGATTAATAATTTTATCTAGGCTGTGTCTCTATTATTGCAAAACAGCAACATTCTCGTGATAGGAGAATTGTAGGTCTCTTTCTGAACAGTGTTCAAAACCTTACTCAAATTTGTCTGAAAGTGGGGGCCAGCAAACTCGTGTCATAAACTATCAATTAATTTTACAACTGCCCCACAAAAAAAACATTTTAGTAAGATTCGTTCTGTTCAACAATTTGTTACACTGCTTCAAATTTGCCAAACGAGAGCTCAAAGTTAGTGTCGGTGGTGACGGATCAAACATATGCCCCATCCAGATTCGAATCGAACGTTGTAGCGCTAAACCATCCCACTACTCTCTAACCTGCATGACATGAATTATTCTTCGAGGAAAGTAAACGCCGACCAGCATAACTCCAAGAGAATGTTGCTCGACGTATTCCAACAAGACGTCTACTTTTTCCTTCAACCATAATCAGACCCAATTCAAAAACTGACCATTTCAATCAAGCTCAGCAAATATTCGATTTGGGCACTGTACTGCTAAACCAGCCCTCCAAATACTATCTTCAAAAACGGTATGTTATAGTCATTAATTGAAAAATAAGGAGAACAAGAGAGCAAGGCTAGCAGCCTATTTAAAAACTGACCATTTCAATCAGACACAGTAAATGTTTGAATTGAGCCAGAGTGAATTTGGATGAAGCCAAACTGACGAGGAGATTCAAAATATTGTCGACAGCTACTCCGACCTGATTCGACGTATGGTACCACACAGTCGACAAATCTTCCATTGTAATGTGTTCACCCAACGAGCGAAACAACTGACCCAGCAACTCCATATATGCGGTGTTGTCCAATTTGTCTGTTTAGAAAACAAATTTAGGATTAATCAATCGGGTTAATAAGTTACTTGATCCTATATATATATATATATATATATAGAGAGAGAGAGAGAGAAAAAGAGAGCTTTAAAAAGTGTTTAAATAATTCAAGCTAGATGCTTAATAAATCTAATCAAAACCTCTACAGCTCTTATAATTCAATTGGAGTCCACTGCCAGCGATAAATAAAAGACTTTTTCTAGAAATTCATTGGGGAACACAGCATCATTTAATACAATCCTCGCATCAGGAGCTTAAGACGACGTGATGACTACCGGCACTAAATAAAAGGCCTTTTCCAGAACTTCGTTAAATGTCAATTTGCTAAAAAAAGAGTTTATTGTCAAGAAAGAAAAACAACAATAGCAACAATAAACGTAGGTGGCGCTGCCACCTCATCACTGGTTGCAATTTCTTATGTGAAGAAATTGTCAGATGCCAATTAAACTTGGGAGGGGAGGAATAAATAAAATTTCTTGGCTTGTAAACCGCTTTATTACGAGGACGCCAGTGTTCATTGCAATTAACGAGGAAATCTTCCTCGGAGCAATTGGGCGGTTGACACCGGTCGACGGATCCACAAGCTTAACCGGCTACATATGGTAAATAAATACCTTAAAATACCTTTTAAGCATCGTGGGTATATGCTAGCACCCATTCACTAAGTGGGAGTCCTAATCCAGGATGCACCACGTGAATCAAAAACAGTCAAGAATGTCACGAATGTTGGAAATGGCGACTTTATAAGTATTATTCAAATTATCAAAATCATTAGTAATTTAAATAAAAACAAATTAAATAAAGTTTTTAAAATTAATATAATTTAATTAACTATGCAATAGTATATTTAAATTGGGCATCTTGATTACGTTAGAGGTTTACAGAACCAACTACTTCATTGTTAGGTTCCACAAAACTAGACAAAAAGTATTATTCAAAAGAAATTGAGTTTATATTTTTTTATTGTGGAAGGCAGATGTCTAACATTCAAGTCACTCGGTCAAACTGATCGTTTTCATATTTATAAAAAGATATCCGTTTGAACCAAATAATCAAAAGATAATGGTAATAAACATTTTATATACCAGAACTGTATATTTTGATGTCAGTTACATATTTTTCTGTTAAAAACTATCTTAATTTCATTGTTTTCATTAATATTTACAATATGATGTAATCTGTAAACATCAATTCATCTTTAAACTATCTTAATATTAAACAAATTTATTATTGATTTTCTAAACAGACTTATTATGTATCTTAAATGAATTACGTAATATATGAAAGCAATTACTATTTTGTATAAATATGGTAGTTTACGTTTTTTAAATTGTTAAATAGAAAAAATTAACAACACGTTAAACATTTAAAAAACAATCATTTTACATCCATAATCGGGTCGATAAATTTAATTATGTAGCTTCGCTTCTAATGGGACATTTATGCGAGCTATTATGTAATAGCTCAAGGTAGGCATATGTTTGAGTCCTAAATACGAGCCTTTGTTTGGTTTCACTAAATTTCTACTTACTAAAAAACGTTTCCCGTCAAACAGACAAGCAGTAAAAAAAACATAAATAATACATTATTATAAATACTCCAAGTCCGCTATCAATCATACATTTGTGTTCCAAATAAAAGTCGATTTCAACAGTATAATTCAAAATTTTATCTAAATAAAACAGATATTTTATTTCAAAAAATTGTAAAAATGCATGCCAATTTGAAATAAACTATCAACAACTGTGCAACATTTAATTATTGTGTAATATCTGGATAAAATAAAATGAAAAGAGAGAGATTAGTGAACAACAGTCGATGCGTTGGTGTCAGTAGTTATACTAGGAAAAATATTTAAAGTAGTTTGGTTTTATGAAAGTATTGAACAATATATATTTAAAAACCCTATCGTTTAGAAGAGCACGGGACAACGCAAGATTGTTGGGGTGGTCTAGCGGTACAGCACTCAACTAGGACCTGGGTGAGCATCAGGGTTCGAATCCCACCACCGGCCCACTAAATGCGGGCCCACGTTCGGCTTGACTAAAATGTCCACTGCTAAAAATGCGTTTCTTGTAAAACATTCAAAGTAGTAAAAATAAATGTATCTTTATCAACTGTAGAAATACTATGACGCTTAAAAATAATCAATACGCAAAGTGCAAACAGACGATGTATACCAAAATTAGCAACCAATCATTATTTAGTGAAATGCAACATACGTTTAACTACTTTTTAACAAAAAATGATCCACCATTGTCAATTATAAAGGTTCTAAAAATCAACTGTAAATGTAAAACATTTTGCAAAACAGAAAACAACATTAACAATCAATATACAATTGAGTACATTGGTGTTAAATGTCATTGTATATTAGTTAAATTTATTTATTTTCTAATTTTTATTTTATGTTCGCGACTTTCAATGTTTTACACGGGAAACACACATCTTTCGCAGCAGTGGACATTTTGTACAAATCCAAACGTGGGCCCGCATTTTAGTGGGTCGGTGGTGGGATTAGAACCCCTATGCCCACCGAGGTCCAAATTCGAGCGCTATACCGTTAAACCACTCCGGCATTTTTTATCTTTCACAGCTTTCACAGTCTTTTATGAGGAGTCGCTGTATCTGGTCAATTTTCTTCATTTAGTTTTGTTTCGAACCAAGATGAAGCATTATGAACATCAAATAGTTTTAGTGTGGATGTTTTCCTACTGCAAATCCTCTTTTATCCAGGCTTAAAACTGGCTAGTTTGGTTCATTTGTGATCATCTCTAGGCGGAATGTTTTATATTATTTAAATATCAAACTGAAATATAAAATTATACAATATGTTTTCTAATATTATATTTTAACTATAACACAAGACACGTTTTAAATAATTTAAATATTTTGTAAATTACCTTTACGGTAATTCAATTCACTAACAAATTAGTCAATTAACTATCCTTTAAATAAGACTCCCAAGCCGAATATTTCTGGTTATGTTGATAGTCCGCAAAGAAAAATGCACTGCTAGTAAATTTTATAATTCCAATACTGCTACACTGTCCAAATTGCTAACCTCTTAATTACATTACCGCTAGTGCTGGGGTGGTCTAGCGGTACAGCGCTCGACTAGGACCTGGGTGAGCATCGGGGTTCGAATCCCACCACCGGCCCACTAAATGCGGGCCCACGTTCGGCTTCGCTAAATGTCCACTGTTAAAAATGCGTTTCTTGTAAAACATGCAAAGTAGTAAAAATAAATAAAATAAATGTATCTTTATCAACTGTAGAAATACTATGACGCTTAAAAATAATCAATACGCAAAGTGCAAACAGACGATTTATACCAAAATCAGCAACCAATCACATGTACCAGAGTAAAAGTAGATAAAATGCGCGACTCGTGGCTGAATAGACATAGGTTAGACTTTAATCACTGCCATGGATAAGAAATGATCCATTGACAATGTTGATCTCCTCTTCATTATTTTCTATATGTCAAACAACTGAATTCAAATAAGTGCATAATCGTAACAAATATAAGAGAATAATAAAATTTCTTGGCTATTAGATACATCCTGGTGACGATGTGTACCTTAAAATACAGTTTCAATCCCCCTAGGTGTAAACTTGCACCCACCCCAGCAAATATCAGTTATACCGCTGTGCATTCAGTTCCTACTGTGTTAGTCTAGGTACTTGGGAGCGCCTAGTCCAGAATGCACCACGTGGAAAATATCACCATCATTACTCAACTATTCACAATCGTCAAGAACTTTGCTGCACTCCCACTTTCTAAACACCGAATCTAGTGCAACCCCAATTCAATCCAATGTTTCCAAAAATACCATTCACTTACGCAAACTCTTCTTAATAACATGACAATCCTTGATCCACTGCACAATTGTCTCAAAATTCATCGCCTTTTGTCGTTCACGACGTGCCAAAAACGCCGCATTTTCGTTAGCCAAAAGACTGGACGATGTAGCGGACATGGCAATTCTTTGCTGTGACTTCGAACGAGACATATTCGTTTGATCGGTTGTTTGTTTGCTAATTTGTATTTGCTGGACTAGATCGCGCAAGGCCAACATGCGTCCATTGAAACTGACGCCGCTAACACCTTGAGGCGGACTGAGTGCTACTAGAAGCAATGTCATGTGTAATTTATCTACGAGGACGATGGACAATTCGGTTGATTCGGTAGTCGTTACCGTCGTCAATTCGAATGTATCCCAATTGGGTTCGAGTACGCACACGACCAAGTTTTGATGTTCATCTACGCTAATGAAAGAACTCAAATAGTGAGTAGCTTTCAAATCTGTCAAACGATAAGTGAGGATTCGAAGACTTTTGACCAGATCGAAAATACGCGATTCCTGTGAAATGAGCGAGGAAGAATAGAAATGAGGTAAATATAAGAAAGCACGAGTCCAAAATCATTTTTAAATTATAAAAAATGTTTTGAGTGAGTTTGTCAAACTCCTTTAAAACTTATCTATCACATGTTTTACCAGTAAATATTGAATTCATAATGACGGTGGCTAATAAAATCCAGTCTTCATAAAAACATTTTTACTTTTTATCCAATATATGGCCACTAAAAAAATTATGAAACTATTTTCAATACCGCAAATTATATCAAAAGACAAATCATTTTCAAAAATGTTTGATAAAACGAAAAAGTGGCTACTGTCAACGCTATGCAATAAAATTAATACTTAAACGATTTAACAGACATTAAACTACCTAGTTACTTTATTATTACCACCCATTTCGGTTTTTAGTAAACACCACAATGATTTCTTGTAGGTGCACTTTATGCACAAACTCATCTCACGTCATCATCATCATCATCATCATCATCATCGGGGATAAACATCCCCCCGGTTATTATCGCCCAGGATAGTCCAAATTCCAAAAAGTCTACAAAACACCAAATTTTGCAACGTGCAATTAATAAACGACACTTGAGGTGTGCTGACAATTAAAGGTTAATTACATCCCGAGTTAAATCCATCCAGTAATCTCTATTGTTTATTTTTTTATATTTATTACTTTGAATGTTTTACGATAAACATCTTTCAACAGTGGACATTTTAGCGAAGCCGAACGTGGGCCCTCATTTTAGTTCTGGTCGTATAATTCGAACCCATACCCACTGAGGTCCAAATTGAGCGCTGTACCGCTATACCACCCCGGCTGCAAACGGTAAGCAAACGGACGCCCAATTAAGTAATTCATTTGGACGAGGGGGTTAACATTAATAAAAGGACTGAGTTTGCCTGCTGTAATATCCTTCCAAATTATTCGTTAACCACCCGGTCTCCTTTTTCATCCGGGTAGTGGTTGGACTTCCATATCTATTCTGTCTGGATGAATGGGCAATCTACGTAAAACATGGCCAATCCATTTTAATCGTCTTTTTCTTATTGTATTAGAAATAGATAGCTAATGAACGTGTTTTACAAATATCTTTAAATGATTGAAATATTTAATAAGTTATTAAATAGTTGCTTTCACTAGATGACAGCGAGAGAAACCATATAGATCTTAAACAGCTTTGTTCAAAATGGACAAGCTTTTGTATACCCAATTGGACGAGAGTTCAAGTTTCACAAGCATAAAGTAGAATGGAACGCACTAAACTCTTGTATATTCTAATCATGGTTTTAATATAAATATTACTTTTGTTCCATAAAGGTTTGTTTAACGTCCCAAGGGCTGCAGCAGAGAAGCGAATACGACGCCGAATCTCTGAAGAGCTCTGACCGAGCGTAGGTATGTAAATTCATCAACCACCAAAAGTGGGTTACCATTACAGTGATTGGATTTTTAAAAGGGACGTTCGCTAAAAACCCCTGTTTTTTTTTGTATTAAAATATTAACCGTATTTCTCTGAGGCTGTTTGCGTAAATCGAACCTCATTTTGAGGATCTCCTTTAGTTTCTTCCACAAGAACCGCATCGTTTACATGAATTATACAGCCTTCAAATGACCGATTAACTTATCTCACATAATATTCATGTTTCTTTGGGTCATGTCAAGTTTCCTGTAGCCTGTTGATTTTCAACAGTTTAGTGACGGCAAACCTAAAACTTTACTAAATAATTTTATTTGTTTAATTGTAATGTTGTTACTAAGTGAACAAAACCTTTTGTTCTTTCTTTATTATTACATAGACTAACCTACATACCATACAATATAAGCCTCATCAGTTTTTAATCAAACTTAAGCTCAACTCCACTGTAGTCGGTTCAAAGTCGAGTTTAAGAGGAATAAAGTTAGAATGCAAGGTTAACAATCTGGTCTTTTTAAAAATTAACTGTTGCTAAACGGAAAGCGCCGGGAATGCTAATAATCCTGAAGATTTGGGTAATACTTATAAAATTACAAATTCTAATAATGGTTATATTTCTAACTGTTCTTCCTCCACGTGGCGCATCCTGGACTAGGCGCTCATATGCATATATACTAATAAAAGCAGGAACCGAGTTCAAAGCGAAATAACTGGGCGTTCACGGTTTTTTCCACTCAGTGAATTGATGCTAGCATACAACCAAGCTGCTTAAAATGTATCTGAAAGTATTAATTTATTATATGTAAACTGCTAGACTTTCGGATTCGTCAACCGGCATCAACTCTCTATTCCCCGAAAAATATCGACGCATACTTTCCTGTTGTCGCTAGAAAGCGGTCTTCTAGCCAAGAAATTTAATTTACCCCTCCCCTCAAGTACAATTCGCATCCGACAACCTCATCGCATAGAAATTTGTGGGTGCTTCGCAAACTTAGATCAAATGATGACGTGGTGTCTCATACTTTTCGGAGTAAAAAGATTTTACATGTTTTGTGTTAGAGCTAGTTAGATAACCATGAGTTTAAACCCTGCAAAATGCTAACTTGGTTAAATTGTCCATTTTTTAAATAAATGCATCCAGTAATACCAAAACTTACCCGATCCTTAAAATCATCTTCACACAAATTTGTCAAACGCCATAGAACTCGACAAATAATTTTCAACACGTACGTTTTCAATGTAAACAAATTCAAATAGTCCGCACAAACAACAAATGATTGCAAAAATACAAATGTCAACTGTTTTAAGTACAAAAACAAAACAATTCATTTTCATAATTACAATCATACTATTAAAATGAATGCATGCAACAAAAAAAGCGGGAATTGTTTGTCCGACAAATAAGTGTCGACATTTCCTTAAATATGTCACAGCCATATATTTAAATTACTAAAACAGTTACTCAAATAATGTTAAGTCATTTTGCAAATTTAGATTTGAAATATAAATTAATTAAATAGTGAAAAACAAGAAAGATGTTTTTAAAAACTCAAAAAAAATCAAATCAAGTCCTACAAATGCTGTAACAATTCCCAAGAAAATGTAACTGATAATTATAAAACACTCATTGTTGCTGTTCTTGTTTCAATAATACAAATATAGTACATTTTCTTCACAATAATAATATCCTCGTATTAAAAACTGCTTCGCAATACAATACATTTAATTAATTGTTTTATTTTTATTTTTATTACTTTGTTTCGGTTGTTACTGAATAAATGTTTTCGTAAGACATTTTTCAAACAAGCATGTCCACCCAAGTTTGAGTTAGTTTGATACCACTAGACTACCCCCAGCATATTACAAAATAGCAAATAAAAAATTAAATAATAATAATAATAATAATAATAATAGTAGTAGTAGTAGTTATTTTATTTCAAAAGTTGTCTCATATTACAATATACCTAATAGATTATCAAGCAATAAGTAAAAATCAAACATACGTACATTTATATTTGCCCAAGATTGAGTAGCAAACCATTGCAATAAATCGAATCCTTTCAATGCACCAAAACAATTAAGCAAATTCACCAAATAAAAATTACGGGGAGAAGGCAACATCTCGGCATACGTTTCACCGTCCATACAATTGCCAATAATTTCAATCCAATTATTGAATGGATCTCTAAACAAAATGCATTATAATTGTACATCATTAAACAAACGCAAATTAATTTGTTTCGTCATATTGAATTTCTTTCAATGTTCTGTAAAAAATATCTTTAATAAATTTACTATTAATTAAAAGTTTTAATAATATGATCATTATTTTTAAACTCGTACATCATCTTCCAATCTATTCCAATAATATAAAAACTGCAACAAACGCAAAATAGTAATAGTGTTTTTTGGTTAATGGATGGTATCTTTGTGACCCCATTGTTAACAAAGATTGACGAAACTGTATAATTTTTGTCAAAATTATCTCCATTAACTCAATGGCTATATGTGGTATAAGTATACCTTGAGATATCTTTTAAGTGCTTTCGGTGTATGCTTGTACCCATCCAGTTATACCGCTGTGCACTCTGTCCCCAATCTATCATGTTCTGTAAATATGTGAAATCAGCATTATCACCATCATTAAAAATAGAGAATTTACAGTCACTCAAATCCTCAGGGTTAACATTCTAATAAAATTACGTTTTGAAAAGAGCAACTGAATACTTCTTTATTAAAAAAAAGAATTAAAATCCTTAAATAAGAAAAAAATACTAATACGTTTTTATCTCCTGCAATAAAAGCTAATAAAATATTATTTAAGCGTGTCACTGAAATTATTAAAAAACTAATATTTATTTACATTTAAACTTATAATGTAACATACAAATGTTTTCAATACAAAGTTAGTAGGTACAGTTGTACGTTATATGTTAAAAAACATTTTTTGAATGTTACATTCAGTTAAAGCAGACCAAAACATACAAACTTGTAACCATCAAATAAATAAAAACATTTAAATATTTTCCTCTTCTACAAAATCTCTTATTACAGATTTTATAAAAGAAAACATTTATTATTCATGTATGTTAATTTTTAAAATTTTGGTATTAAAATATACTTGTAACAAATAAGTTCATACTAATCAAAATCATATAAATATACATAAAATATAGATAATGACTTAACTGCATATACTTATAAACTAACAAAATCTAATAAACAAATATATACCATATAAATTCAATAATTCAACACTTATAGATAATTTAAATTACAATAATAATTAAATCACTTATAAATAAATCAATTTATAATCATAAAGAATTGTACTCACTCATGAGTTCCAGTACAACCACTTCGATCACGACACAACTGATAATAATTTGTTTCACAATCAAAAATTATGTTTAAAATATTAAAAACTTCTTTAAAAAAATATGAAGCACACTTAAACATATTGATTGATGTAAGTTTTTTAATATTGGTTAACTTTTCCGTATTGGTCTCTAATTTTTCTTTTTGTTCTTCAGCATACACAGCTTTAAAAGCGCTCATATATTCACAAATAAGATGTAAAACAAGTTCCATCATATTATGCACACCTTCCAATGTATTACGATCCCAATTAAACACAGCCTGAGAAGTCGTCAACTAAAAATTGAAAAAAAAAAATTATATTTAACAAATGCTCAAAGACTTAATAAATATTTACAATTACTAATGTTGTTCTATTTAATATACATTATTTAATAAATTACTAATGTCTTACGCTCTAAATAAGTAAACAAAAACTGTAACCTTGTCTTAAAAATATTAATCATAATAACCATTAAAAAGCTAATTTGTGCATTTTTAAAAGGTTTTGATATGTTTTGTCATTGTAAATTAATTATGTTCAAAATGCATGTCCGTACAACAAAATGACATATATAAAAATTGTTAACAAATAAAATGTTAAAATTTTTACTTTTACAACACATTCCATTAAACACGAAGAAAATAAATTTCGTAGCTCGGGAATAATATCAAAAGCATTTAATCCTTCCTTGCGAATTTCATGAATTGCACCCAACAAGCATAAACTCAGTGATTGTGATCTCAAGCATGGTATGTCCCAATGCTCTGTAAACACACGTGTTCTCAAACGATTATATTCAAAAACGGAAAAACTTGTAGGACCGTGACCAATAATTTTGTTTTCTAATCCACTCAAATCACCGCAAAATAATGTAGATTTATTTACTGAATCTATCGAAACAGTTGAATCCTTTTTTAATGTATTATTTGGCTAAAATGTAATAAAACCAAACGACAAATTTATTAAAACACAAAAAACGTAAACATAAAGTTAATTAAAAATAACTAATACAAATTTGTATATCAATCTATATAATCTATACACATTAAAAAATAGCATTAACTATTTTTGAGTTAAAATAATTAAGATTCAAAATTAAACATCTTAATAATTATTTTTAATACAAACTTTATTTCTAAAAAAGATCGATTTAAAAAAACTGAAATTATTTATTGTTTATGTTAAATTAAAAAAATACATTTTGAAAAATATATATAATGTTAAATAATATATACTTTAATTTTATTAAATATGCATTAATCAAAATATAGTTAATTACATTTAAATAAAGGAACTCTTTAGTAGTAAATCCAATTTCTTCAGCTAACACAGAAATAGCAGCACTAATATCAAATTTACATAATTTTAACGCAGAACGGATTTTTTCTTCATCTGTAAAACCGATCATTAATATATGTTGAACCGCTTTTTCTTCTTCATCTTTCATTATCAAAATTCATAAACGAAAAATTTGATTTAAAATATGTTAGTCTATAAAGGTCACGTCTGCGCCTCAACCCATCTATTATACATATTTAGAGGGCCTTGAAAGTTAATATAAATTACCTTATTTAATTATTTCAATAATTTTTATAAAAAAAATAAAAAACAGAAACAAAAACAATTTTTAACATAAAATTTTTAAATATTGTATTTTTTTAATTTTTAATTATGTATAATATATAATATAATTTTTCAAAATAGCAAAATAATATTATACTCCATATAATATTATAATTCATTTAACATTGTTAATCGTTTTATTTATTTAATAAAATTTATAATAATTATATTTTATAAAAAAAATGGCATATTACAGAAACAGCGCATTGTGAGGCGAATGTCAAGCTCCACGTTTAATGGAGTGGTATTTTGTCTTTCTCTCTTTTTACTTTTTGTAAGATTATTGCAGTGTTTTTGCATTCTAATACAAATATTTTTTTTATTATTACTCTTTAATATTTATTATTTTTTGTTTACATTTTATATTGGTTAACTGCTGCACTGTCTACCTTGATTTTATCTTAATTTGAAAAAAAATTTTATGACAAATCTCCCTCTACCTCATCATCCACTTTAAATTTCTCCCTGAAAATTTGAGTACCGAGTACTAAAAAACATTTTGGCTCACTCAACTCGTGAACAATCTTAAATTTTACATCCTGAAACAACAAAATTTTATAAATTGGTACAAAATATTAATATAATCCTTTCTAATATCAATTAAACCTTAAAAACCAACACAATAAAAAATTTTATATAACGTTTTTACAAAGAATATGGATTAGTTTAACGTCAAGTTTATGACGGTCCTACTTAGACCGTTGTATATCTTCACTTTAAATGTTTTCAACCAATCCAACACAAATATGCACTATTTCATACATTATTGTACCGTGCACAAAAATATGTTTAAGTGACAAAGTTAATAAAAAATTAAAAACAATAAAACAAATTTTAATTAACAATAAATATTGAAAAGACTTTATTAACTATTGTTCAAAGCTGCACAAAACTTATTACAATATTTTTCAGTTACAGAAGCCTGTGTAAATGAAACTGCCGTTTAAAGAGAATGATGTTATAAATATCTTGAATATTAAGTCTAAAAAGGCAACATATTGATCAAACAATTAATTAAATTAAAGTAAGCGCTTAAGCACCTTTTACATATTCCGTCATTTATTATAAACAATAAACTAAGTTACAAGTTACAGGTTGTTTCACGAGTTAAGTGGGAATTGAACTCGTTTTGATCCTCGTTTCAAATGTTATCAGCATTATCAATTTTTAGAGAAACAAAAGTAATATAAAATTTCAAGTTAAAGAATAGGTTAAAATAAAATAATAATAAATGTTATTGCACTGAATGAATAAAAAACAAGTGGATTAATAGAAGTTAGTTAGAACAACTTGGTCATAGGAATGCTCAAAAGTCACCCAGAAGCCGCCTATCAGTTAGTTGGGACAACTTAATGATAAGGCATATTCTTGAATAATATAGGCAGTTTGGAAACAATCCTTTATACTTTTTGTAAATTATTAATGTCGAATGTAAGTTAAATACAATAATTTTTAACTTTTTAATTTTTACAAATATTCGGTGATTATGAGGGGTCTTTCTGTTTCTCTAATTTCCATCCGTTACTTCACTATAAATCTCAGCTCCTAACAACTAATATAAAATAAAATTAGGTAGGCACAGGTTCGAATTCCGTCACCAGCACTAAATGCGGGCTTACCTTCGGCTTTGCTAAAATATCTACTAATGAAAAATGTTTTTCATAAAACATTTAAAGTAGTATAAAACAAATAAATAAATACATATTTGTTAAATGTTTGGTATAATTAATTTGTGTACAATGCTAATTTTTTAACTTTAATTTAGTGCTAAAACCATGAACTCGGTAAATGTTGTACGTCATATCATTTTTAATTGTTTTTAATTAGTCGAAATTTGAGTAAATTTTATTGGATGTGGGTTCCGTTCTTTGATTGGTTTATTTTCTAGTTAAACTGTAATTGGATATTTTGAGCACTATTTAATGTAAATTTTTTTGCTTATGCTTTATTTTGCAATTGATGCACCGGACTGGACTAGACAAACTGGACGTAGTTATTCCAATTAGGAGGTGAAATATTATTTACGCTTTTAAAACAAATACCAACAGTGAGTTTTATCACTATGTATTTAAACTAAACCATGGAGGAGTTAAAGGATTTTTATACAAGAAAGTTTTTTACATATGCACTTTTTATCAAAAACGAAAATCTGAAAGTACCGAGCTTCGTAAAACCAAGTAACTCCATTTTTATGTAATTTCTCGTAGAATTAAAAATTTTAAATTGTCTAGCACGGTTAAACGATATGTTATATGTTATAGCCGCACCAAATTTGAAGCACAAACACACATGTTCAAGTGAAAAAATTGCAATTGATCTTAACAGAAGAAGGCTATCTAAGGAGGAAGAATTTGAGTTGAAATTATTATTTGTGCAAAAATGCCCTATTTCTCAAATTCAGATATACGCCCGCGACAAATTTAAAAAAGAAGTCACAACGAGGGATTTGTATAATTTTTGGTAGAAATTGGGTCAGAGTACGATGAGATTTAACCTGACTTTTAGAAACTGTAAACCCTGAAAAAACGCTGACCCGTTTAAAGGAAGAAAGATTAATAACACTGTACTTTGTGTAAGTGGGCTTACGTTTTGGTAGATAATTATGCAGACAGATTATTTTGTATTTTTTTGTAATGTAATCAAAATAAATGTTATTATATTCTGTTTGTTTTTTGTTTATTACAAAAATTGAGAAACATTTGCGATTGTTAGAATAACAGTAAAATGGGAAATTGTTTGATTGTTTAATTGATGTTCTAAGTTAACGCGTGTGATAAAACTTAAATAAACAGGCTCGAATAAATAATCAAAATCCGATATTTTATGTAGCCATTACTTTAGAACCCTGAAATCATTGTTTGTACTGTTCCTTCAAAAAAACACTAGTATAAGCAACCCTTTCCATTTATTCTACCAAATTGCATTACTTTTGTCGTAGTAACAACATTTATTAACAGTTAAATATTTATCTATGTCCGTTTTAATGCATTAAATGCAATCCAACCTAATAAGAATATGTGTCACCTGATACAGTCATGTAATTTTAATTACTGTTGTAGTAATCGTAGGTCATTCATTTCTAGCAGTGAAATGCAGGAAATTGATTTGAAACTATTATTAAAATCGCACTTAACATAAGTCACTTTTAATATAATACATATATATATAGGTAATTGAATCAAGATGCACATAATCATTTTTTTTAATTTGGACATTGTTAAATTTGATTCTGTTTACTAAACCGATCTCAATTGGGTATTTATTTTAGATATAGCACGATGAATAACTTTATTCTGCAGCAAATAGATAAATATTACTATTATTTGTACTTTTATTAATTTTAACTACTGGATCAACTTGTTACTATGATGGATTACGGTAGGCACAATTTTCGGTAATAACAGTAATCATAAATAATAATTTTAAAAATTTCCACTCCTTGTCTTAGTTGTTAATCAAGCATATACAGTTATGTTTATAGCTATGCATTATGTAATAGTGTTTACCATTAGTTAAAACAACCTTTTTATTTACCTTGTCTCATTAATCAACGAGCGCATATACATTACATGCACATGATACACAAAAATAACCTCCAGATTTAAGACCTGCAATACAACAATACAATATCTCCTGTCTCAGTTTTTAATTAGTAAGTAAATTTAAGATTATTTTGAACAGTGATCACACCTGCAAGTATTATTTGTACAGTACTTAACTGTCCATTTATTGGTAAATTAAAAGGCTTGTGTAACATTATTGACGGCTAAGCACATAACGGGTATTCTATGTGATTTTCACATTGTGTGATGATGTAAAAATAACATTTTAGTCTGGTTTAATGATACTGTTGTTAAATTTTACCGTAAAATAGGTATTACATAAAATAACAATCTCTTATTTTAGAAGACATCCTAATATGACTCTCAGAAAAATGCAGGTTCAGTTAAATGATACTTATTACATTGTAACAAAAACCAACATAGTTATAAAATATGATCCCTTGTCGTAGATTATTATAATAATATTATTATATTATTATAATCTAGAAAGTTCACATATAGTATTTAAAAAATTTGTAAATTGATAACATCTACTTTAATGATAATCTGTAATTTACCATTTATTTACGATTATTTTCCTCTAGATATTTTTACACTGGAAATATGCATTTTTTATTAATTACCTCTAGAATAACTACATTTCTATACAATTAAATAAAAATAAAAATAATTTAAAATGGTTTAAAAAAATTAGTACAAATAATTAGTAATGCAGGTGTATATTTTTTCTATGTAATATTATTCATTGATCATAAACCACTTTTTAAATTTTTTATTCTCACATTGTGCTATCCGAATGTAGTCATTCCAGGGCAGTATGTATTTTAGGTTAAAACAAACGACCTTTATTTTTATATAAAATAAAATTACTATAGTCAAAATATCATGTTGTTTGTATTAAACCATACAACATTAGTAATACACTTATCGATCGTAGTCCTGTGACATCAACTCACTGTGTTAACAAAACATTGCTTGATGCAATATATGTAAAGTATAAACTATTCTCTCCATTTATTTGCATTTTATTTTATTGTAATGCTATTAAATGCATATACAATAATTTAAGAAAGTTTTAATAACAAAGTTGTTTTATTTAACCATAAAACAAGGGTTGCGTTTGAGTTTAAAGTACAAAATAACAACGATTATGAAGTTCTGGTTAAGATTTAATAATAAATTACGATTAATAATAAATAAGAATTTACAAGTATTATTAATAAAAACCAAATAAAAACTTCTTTTATAATATAAATAATAAGAGTAGTGTTAAAAATAGTAAAGTTATATTATACAAAATTGCACTGAATTAAAAAACAATATAATATATAAAACCAATCCTTCAGTTAATAATTAGCATAGGTAAATAAAAAGTTTTAATAACCTTTTTATTGCTTATAAAAATTAAATTGTAAAATTTAGTTATTTGAAATAATGTAGTACATTATAAAAAATACGATTTTACGTTTATTCTCTGTTCCTCACGTGAAAAAAACATGTTTTTTTCTAACAAATGCAAATAAATTATTAATTTTACGACACATTATGTCAGGTTATAAGGAACCTTCTATACTGTATTTATTATTATTTACAAAAAACCTATATAATTACAATGAACTGCATTTATTTTATTACAGTGAAACGTTAGTCAATAGTAAAAATTCATTATAGTAGTGATCCCTTATCGATTTTAGTTTAGGTACATGTTGTTCATTCTATGCAATAGTTATAATGTAATTTTTTTCTGTTGTTGATATGACACATGAATAATTGGAATTTTGTCAACTATTTCTATAAATTAAGTAAATAAAATGTGTAAAAACAGATTAGAACTGAAAATTATACGCAACAATGCTTTAAATTAACTAATAATAGTACGGTCCAATACTAATAGTGTTTCTACAAAATAGAAAATTAACACTTAATAAAACATTTTAGTATTACTGCAATAATTTTTAAAATTAATAATTTAACAATTTTAATAAATAAATAAAACTGCATTTTTTTCCAAATTAACAATTTTATTCCAATATACTAACTACTTTTTTTACCAACAGTAGATAATAAAAAACTCATTTTCTATTGGCTGTTGTGATTCTACCAACACCCCTACTGAAAATAGACACATTTACACTGAAACCATTTCCATTAGTCCAAATTATAATCATTAAATTTTATAATTTTATTTTGTATGACGGTTAACAATTGCCCATAAACTCGAACTTGAATAAGCATTAGTCCAATTACCACCAATGATACTAAATTCGGATTTTCGTTTGGCTTTCTTAAATTATAAATAATTCAAAAGTGCTTTTGTAAATTATTTAATTAGTAACATTTAAATAATATAATTATTATTGTTAGTATTATTATATATTAATACATTAAAATCAATAAAATTGATTGTAAATGATTGCTGAAATTTTTGATTTTGCTCAATAATGTTACGGAGGGTAAGTATT
Organism: Cardicola forsteri; assembly: GCA_025895645.1. Classification (NCBI taxonomy): domain Eukaryota; kingdom Metazoa; phylum Platyhelminthes; class Trematoda; order Strigeidida; family Aporocotylidae; genus Cardicola; species Cardicola forsteri. Next base: position 113,760 of record JAKXYG010001355.1, on the reverse strand, counting down.
TGTTTGATACAACTTATTCCTTTTCAAAAACCTGTTTGTTGTTTTTGAAGATGTTTATCTACCGCATTACTTAAACAATTTAAAATTATTTTGCAAAACACCTTACCAGGAACACACAATAAGGTTATTCCGCGCTAATTATTGCAATCGTTTAGATTTCTTTTTATGGAAACCGTAACAACTACTCCTTACCGCCAATCATTTGGAACTTGTTCATTATGCCATATAACATTAAACAAATAAGCAGCTCATTTGCTACAACATTACCTCTAAGTGCAAGCATTTCTGCATTTATCTCGTTAAGTCCTCCTGCCTCATTGTTTATCAACTTTTGAATTGCATATATCACTTCAGCTACAGAAATGTCATCAATACATATTTTTGGATTTTTAGTCACATTCATATCATTATCATTATCAAAATCTATAATGGTGTTTGACATGAGCTGTTTAAGTACTTTTTTAAAATCTAAATGATTGCACATCATCTGTTAAAAGTAAACTACCATCTTTTCCTTTGAAATGAATGTTTCATGGGATCAAGCAAAAAGTTTGGCAGAATGTTTAAATACATGGAAACATTTTGTTGTCTCATGTTCTTTTTGAATTACGAGACTTTGTTATTGTTTTTCTAACTAATTTGTGTGATGATAATCAGTTAATTCGGATTCCCTCCTATACCATACCTAAGCTCCCAAAAAAAATTGTCTGTTTAATTTAGAATACAGGAATACAGGAATACAGGAATTTCACGAGTTGATTAGGAGTCAGACTTCTTTTGATCCTTGGTTCAAATGTTATCAACAATATCGTTAAAGGAAAAAGAAATAATAAAATAGAATTAAATAGAATTATCTGAAAACTGTGGGGTACCGGAAATTGGTTAAAGCATAGCTGTCGTATAAGCTCTTAAACGATTGGGTAGTTTGAGCATTAACAATCTCGGAAGGGAGTCGATTCCAGTGGTTGATGATTCTGTTGGAAAAATGGTGTAATCTTGCCTTAGTGGAAGCTCTGGGTTTGCCTAACTTCAGATTATGCCCTCGGAGTGAGTTGTGGGCAAGGTTAAAGAAGGGACTGAGGGTCCCGGAAGAGATGAGTTGATGCGCCAAATGAGGTCACCCCGGAGCCGCCTATCTGCTAACGGGAACAGCTTGAGTGAATGCAGTCTTTGCTGATAGGGTATGTTTTTATACGACTTTGGCAACCTGGAAATAGTCCTTTGGACTTTTTGTAGCTTATTGATGTTAGAAGTAAGGACAGGGGCAGTAACCTGGGCACAGTATTCTAGATGGGGCCTTATGTAAAGCATATAAATTAGTCGAACACATTTCGGGGACATACTTCCTAAGTTCCTATTGAAGAATTTTATCAAACTATAACACTTAAGAGTGGCCCTGTTATGATGCCCCGTAAAATGAAGAGACGAGTCAAATAAAACTCCTAGATCTTTGATAGTTTTAACAGTTTCTAACGGATGAATATCATCTGGAGACATTTTAAAGATATTTCCAGATGGCTTACCAAAAGAGATATGCTTACATTTGGAATAGTTCAGCGGGGAGGGAGTTATCAAGCGCCCATTTGTTGATGTTAAAAATATCGAGCTGAAGGACTTCAGGGTTAGGACTCCAGACCTTAACATCATCGGCATATAAAAGAATGTTAGAGTTGACAACCGATGATAAGTCATTAATGAAAAAGATAAATAGAAGGGGCCTAGGACTGAGCCTTGGGGAACCCCTGAGGTGATGTTGCAGGAGGAAGATAAGCCATCCCCCAACCTGACCTTAAAGGAGCGATTAGATAGGAAATCAGTGATCCAAGACAATATAGCTCCAGTGATGCCAAAAGACCTAAGCTTGGCTATAAGCAGATCGTGTGGAACTTTATCAAAAGCTTTCGCAAAGTCAAAGTAAATAGCGTCCACTGAGGGGCTAGAATCGAGGTTAGAAGAAATGCTATTAGAGTAAGTTATTAAGTTTGTTAGGCATGACTTGCGAGGCAGAAACCCGTGCTGAGCAGGGTTAATTAAATTTGATTTGGTGATGTGATTGAGGATATGAGACCTGACTAGCCTTTCCATTATTTTACTTGGAGAAGATAAGATACTAATTGGTCTAAAGCTCTCGGGTTTGAACTTGCAGCCCGATTTATAGATAGGCCTTATATATGCTGTTTTCCAGATATTTGGGATGCAGCCAGTGGAGGAAGAGAGGTTAAAAATATAACTTAGATGAGGTGCAAAGACATCCGCACATTCCTTGAGGACCCTGGGAAAAACTCCATCAGGTCCGCAGGAGGAAGATTTAAGTCTGGTTAGAATATTAAAAACACTAGAAGCATCTGGGTGCAAAGAATTTATGGTGGAAGAGGTGTCAGAGAAATGGGGACATAAAGAGCTATTGGTTTGGAAAACTGATTTGAAGTAATCTCTAAAACAGTTACAAGCTGAATCCCTCGACAAAAGAGTCCCATTGTCATCTTTGAGACAGGGGAGAGAGAGTTCGTTTGATCTTTTATCTTTGATAAATTTAAAGAGAAGGCTTCTGTTTTTAGAAGCCCTGCTTAGGAGCTTAAAAAGCATCTTATCTTTGTAGGCCTTGATTAGATTAGAACACTTATTCCTTTCCGTGAGGTACGCATAATGGAGACAAGGGAGGTTTACTAATTTAGATAAAGCGAAAGCTTTATTACGTTTAGCGATAGACCTTACTATAAACCTTGGAAGCTTGGGCTTCGAATGGGAAGGAACTCGAAAAGGAGCGAAGAGTTTAATCCCTTCAGTAAATATGTCTAAGAAATTAGAATATGAAGTTTCGATGTTGTTTGTGTGAATAGGGTCCCAGTTTGCAGACTTGAAATGACTACAAAATTTAGAAAAGTCTGCTTTCCTGAAGTCAGGAATAGAAGCTAGACTGGGAGATAATTTATTAGCACCAAAAGAGAGGAAGATTTCGAATAAGGGAAGGCTGTGGTCACTCTTGCCTAGCGGAGGAAGATAATATATTTGACTAATTGGGGAGGCGTCATTAGTAAAGATAAGGTCGAGGCAAGAAGGGGAGGAACCTACCCTGTACCTGGTGGGAAAGGAAACATGCTGTGTAAAAGCATATTCAATGCTAAGCTTGAGTAGATTAGTATCATAAGTACTAGAGGATCCGGAGAGAGAAGGCCAATTGATGTATGGGCAGTTAAAGTCCCCCATAAGGATTTGGTGCTTGTAAGGCCTAGAAAATATGAAGTGAAGCTCTTGTAGAAGTAGATTGTTTGTATCATTAGTAAGAGAGGGGGAACGATAGACTAGGGAGCATACCGTGTGGGAACCCTGAATTAATGTTAAAGTGTCATAACCTAAGTGGAGATTGTTATGACGGGAGGGGAGAGTGGAAAGGCAATATCGTTTCTAACATAAAAAATACATCCCCGCAGTTACCCTTTGAAGAATCTTTCCTAACAATGTTGTACCCATTAAACGCTATTTCACTATCAAGAATATCTTCAGTTAGCCAAGTTTCTGTAACTCCTATGATATGCGGTGAAGAGGATGTCATCAGATCTTGAATCTCGAGCAATTTATTTCTAAGGCTTAGAGCATTTGTATAATAGAACTTAATCCAAGAGGGAGGGGGAGAAGGGGGGAAAGTTGTCGAAGCCGGTGTAGTACCGGGGGAGCATTCCGACTCCGGGGTGGAATCCGAAAATTTGGCGCATCAAGGGAATCTAGTCGCAATGGAGACAATCGAACTAAGGGAACAGGGTTGCCAGCTGTGGTCCAGGAATTGCAGCTTTTAGAGGAGCGTTCCGCAAGCGAGAGGTCCCTTGTTAACCTAATCCCAGGGTAGTCGGGTCTAATACTAGACCAGCTGGATAGCACGTCTTCTTTAGCAGAAGGATTAGTGAAGGTTACCAAAATAGGAGGGGATGAGTGGGGACGCTTGCAGTTGAGCTTGCAAATTTTCAGACTTGAGACGTCAGGACAACATTTAGTGATGATATTCGTGACATAAGTCTTAAAATCTATAACAATATCCTTAACTCCCCTTTACAATTAGATTGCAGTCTTTTTTGCAATCTAGGGCATGCTGCTTGGCAGCTGCAAGAATTTCTTCTTGCGAAAGTCTTATTACAGACTTGGCGGCTACTGATGAGGCATTGAGATTGGACATTTCAGACTTCAGGGATTTAAGCTCGTTCTGAACTAAGAGCGAAAGATTGGATATTGAGGAGTTAATAGATTCGGTCTTAGCGAACGAATCAGTAAATTTGCCCATTAAGGACGAAAGGGAAGATGACATAGCCCCTATAGTGTTTTCGAGATCAGAGATCTGGGCAGAGAATTTTAAGGTATCAATGCCAGAGTCAAGATGTTCGGTAGATTTAGTGAGGTTAGCCCGAGGCAGATTCTGAAAATCAGTTTCATATCTGCAGTCTGTACAAATGTAATCCAAAGGACTACTTGCGAGCTGCGAATAATGCGCCGACGACAGGCCGGAGCAAGCCTTATGAAACCAATTGCTACAGATTGCACAGAGGATTCCAACCTTCACGGATTTTTTTGCAGCGTTCCAAGCCGCAAATAGAAGAATTTGAGGTATGCATCCTTTAGGGATCTAGAATGCAGAAATTTATGCAAAAACAACAAAAAAAACGAACAAAGAATATCAAAACAAAAACTATCGCTAGGGAAGACTAGCAATAATCGTATAAAGAACACAGCGCTTTGTGATTACCGCACGACGCACAAGCGACACGCACAGTAAACAATTAACACGTAACACCAAAAACAAAAACTGCCAAAATAGACAATACACAAAAATACACCAATACGCAAAAACGACAATTAGCGAACGTGAAAACAGTGAGCAATAACAAAAAGCAAGCTACTTTTGATCCGTAACGTCACGCAAGCGTATCGCACAGATTCAAAAGTGAAACGAAACTGGTTTTTCTGTCTTTAAAAATCTACTAAACTTTTTTGTTTCTACTATAATTATATCTCAACCAGAAACCAATGCTTCAGACTAATTAAGTCGCATAGGGATTTTATGATTCATAAACTTTTAAAAAGAACTAAAGAGAATCAAATCATTCTATTTAAGTTTATAAAGGATAGAAGAGTTTTTGAAATTTCATTACCCTGTCTGAAAAATGACAAAGGTTTAGTTTTAACTTGATCCCAAGCTTGCAACAATTTTAGGGATTACTTTAACCCTGTGGTTCAATTGTCTAAAATTTTTCCTTTTAATACCAGGACTCAAACCACTCAATAAGTCCTTTTATCCCAAATGCTCAAGCAGTTCTTAGTTAACTCGTTCGGCTCAAATCTTCTTTCTGTTGTGCGGACGGGATCTAGAGTACTCAAAGAATGTGTTGAAATACTTGCACCCCACTTAACTTATGTAATCTCCTTTTCTTTAAACTCTGGCCATTTTCCATTTATCTGGAAGTCGGCATTTAATAGGTCAATATACAAATCGGGTACGAAATGTAAGCTGGGTAAAATTAAAACGAGGCGTCCAACAGAATAGAATAAAACAAATCATTCAAATTAATGTTTTTCCAATGCCCCATCCTGATTTCTAACCGATAAAATTGGTTAAGTTTGTAAAGGATCTGGAACTATTGGTGGACTCTGCACTTAAGTTTACAAAACATCACATTAGAGCAATTCAAACCTGCTATCGGCTAACTAAATTCTTCAAGAGGAATCTAGGTAGCCTATCCCTAGGATATATTTGTTTGTTTTATATGTTTTACATCAGACTGCACCTAAAATACTGTGCTCAGGTTACTACACAAAATTTAAAATCTGACATGCACAGTCTCGAGAAGGAGCAAAGGGATGGCTCCGAATTACCTAGGTTTATAAAGCATCTGTCCTACCAAGATAGGCTACACTCTCTTAAACTGTTTTTTAGGCAGTAGAAGGCTCCAGGGTGTTTTTATTTTGGTGTATCAATTTTTATTATCCAGATCTTTTTGTCCTTTTTTATGTTAGCCAAAAATTCTTGTAGGGGTCATAATCTCAAATTGAATAAACCCAGAGTATGTTCCAAGTATAACTCTATCACTTCTCTTAAACAATTATTAATACCTAAAACAATCTGCCTTTAAAAATAGTCAACGTTCAATTTATTATGCCATTTAAGGCTTTTTATAATCACTATGCCCTCTTCAATTTTACATAATATTTGTCTGTATACCCTATAGGTATATTGATGTTTTATTTATTTTTATATCTTTTTTAATTTCTGTTTTCTTGTAACACAATAATGTTAAGACATTTAAACCAAAAATTAAAAAGATTGTTTTCTACTCAACTAATGAACCAACCTATAACCTATTCGAAATTATGACCTGAGTTTATGCTTCAAACTATATAATATTTACATAATTTACAAATATTAAAGAACATACAATTATTATTTAAATGTTAATAAATTAAAAAATTAATATTTTTTTAAAAATAATTACATTTAAATAAATTTTTATATATTGTTTTTTTAAATTAAAATATTGGGTACCTTGAGCATTTGTGTTTGTATAGATAACTTATTTTAAGAATATACATGAAGGTCTATAATAAATGTATTAAATGTAAATTATATATATATATATATATATATATATATATATATATATATATATATATATATATATAATTTGTTAATGCATTTACAAAAAAAATTATTTTTAATGTATAACTATTTTTATAGAATAATTTTTTTTATAAATACATAAATAATAATTATAACATAGATATATTATTGTTTTTATATTTTTATTTTATTTATAAAAACTATAGTATTATTTTTTGTATTAATCATTTTAAGGCTCTCATGATTTCCATTTTTATGATTTACTAAGACATATTTTTTAAAAATTTGATAATCTTGTAATAGAAATGATTTTTTATTAGTTATTTTGTATTTTATGCTGTTTTTCAGATTCCAAATACAATTTAAGTTTTTAAAAATAAATTTTATAGTTTAAACATTTTAAATATATAATGTTTTTATTATTATTGTTTTGTTATTATTTTTGCATATTTATAATTTTTGCTCGTTTTCTATAATTATTAACTTCCACCATCTACCTTGATTTTATCTTGATTTCAAATATTTTTCTGTGACTAATCCCCCTTTACCTCACCATCCATTTCATTTTCCCCCCTGAAAATTTGAGACAATTTGAGAACCGAGTACTAAAAGGCTTTTTGGCCTACTCAACTCGTGAAAAATCCTGAATCCTGAAATCATACTCTTTTTATTATATTTTATGTACATTAAAATTTTGTAAGTATTTTTATAAATTAGGTTAAAAAACATAATATAACGTGATTGAATCTTAAGTATTTTTGTAATGCTTTAAATTATGTCATATTTTTGAAGTTGTATTTTTGTTACATTTTGATTATATTTGCTTTAAACTAATCTGTTATTGTATATTAAGTAAAATGTTTTATTATTTTACTTTTTTTAAATTATATAATTATATATTGCAATCACGTTTTTATGCATTATATGATTGTTTAATTTGTAATAATAATTTGTAATAATCCTGAGGATTTAAGTAGTGCTTATAAAGTCTCAATTAACAATTATGGTGATATTCCTGAGTGTTTGTCCTCTACGTGGTGCATTATAGACCAGATCCTTCTAGGCTTCTAGTTTAATAACAGCGGTATAAGTAGGTTTTCGCTACGGCGGGTGGGTACAAGTACACTCTCAGGATACTTAAAATGTATTATAAGGTATATGCATACCATATGTAGCCATTAGGATAAAGGAGATAATTTTGACAAAAATTAAGGCGGTCTTGTCAAACTTTACAAATAATGGCGTCGTCAAAAAGCCAAAAAGCTTTGTTATTCTTCTACGATTGTTACGCTTATCAACCCATTGAAATCGATTGTTTAATATGCCGTACAAATATTGAAATAATAAATAGGTAACTTTGTTACCAACTACAATGAATGAAATTATTCTACATACATTAAAAAAACGAATAGTGAAACCGATGTTTTGGATACCTATATTTAACTTTTGGAATTGCTAATATTAGTAGATTAAAGTACATTCCCTAAGGTTTTGGAAAATTTTATTACAATAACTGATAAATAGAATTTAATTCAAGTTTTTATTAAACGTTTTTTTGTAAAAAGTTAAAGTAAATAGTTAAAAAGTTTAGCAATGTTTGCAATTGTTTGATGCAATAATTCTGTTTTTGTACCTCCATGAGTTTCACCCTTGATTCACAGAAGAATTGAGTATTTTGTTTAGTAGGCAAAGACGTTTATTAATTTTTTATGGTTGTTATTATGTTTTTTTGTTTAATTCAAAACCCTTTTGTTCTGAAAAGCATGAAACAACAAGACTATTTTTTATGAATGTATATTAAAAATTTTGTTTTGAAAATTGTGCATATTGAAAAGTAAAATCTCATTTGGATTATGCGGAACCCCGTCAGCGGCTTTATATTTTTGTTTTTTTTGTCATAGTTTAATGAAATTGTGTGTTTTGTTGTTTTTTTTAGTAATATTACACTCAAACCCTCTTTTTTTAATCAGATATGGGACCGGCTACGGTGGACGTATGTAATATTTTATTTGCATATATTATGAGTATTATAGTCAGAAATTTATAAATATAAAATATGGGAGGCAGTTGTTTAAAATTGTTAGCAAATATGGAAATAATTAAGAGGTTATTGTGTTACCTTAATTACCCATTCACTTGACATGTAATTAAGTTAATCGTTTTTGGCATATTTTTTAAAGTTTTTAATTTTGTTTAAAATGGAATTTGTGAGATTTGTATTTAAACAAAATTATACATATTTAGAAAATAAAATATAACCCGTATTTATTATTTTATTTAAAATTTAGAAATTTTTTTTTAATTTAGATGTTTGGTTGTTAGTCATATATATATATATATATATATATATATATATATATATATATATATATATATATATATAACAAAGCAATTATTTTTTAATAAGTAAAATTTATTTTCGCATGTATAGATGGTTATTTTTAATATTTTTGTAAATAAAAAGTACATGTTTATTTTTAAAAGTATAAATAATAGTTTATATGGGAATAGCATGATTGACTTAGTAAATTTGTACTTTATTGTAAAGGACTTTTTACTGAAATGCGGACTCTTGCATTCAAAAATGAGCTGTATATTTACATGTTTAAAAATGTTTCTTTTCAAACTTTTAAGCAATAGATTTATAAAGATTAGATAATTTAATTTTTTATAAATTAAAATAATAAGAATAATAATCAATAAAAAATATACCCGAATTGTTTATATTTAAAATAAACGTTATTAGGTATAAAAAATAGATTGCATTTAAGTAGAGAATTTTATTTTTAAAATTTCAATTTGATATCATTGTTTATTTGAAATAATTTTTGAATCTTTGTTTATTTGATTTGGTAAATGCATGCGTTTAATATATTATTGAATAAATTTACTTTTTTGGGCGTTGCATGTTTACTTTCAATATACCTTTTCAGTATTCTAGGCATGCATGTATATTTTTATATAATTTTTATTATGGAATTGTGAATGTTTTGTATTATTACTAGGTTAAATAAAATAAAGTTATTATTATTATTATTATTATTTGTAGAAGTTTTTGAATATTTCGGTCTAATGCACTTCAATGTGGTATAACAAATACGTGCCAGAAAAAAACCTATTAATTATTAGCATAGTTGTTTCACTGTGTGGAATTGTTCTAATAGTTGTGGGGATACTTTTGACACGTCCATCGGATGATCTGTTTGCCCATTTATCTCTAACCTACTTGGGCATTGGAATTTTATTTTCTGGCTTACTTACGTGCATCAATGCCATCAGTCGCAACGTTGCTACATACCGTAAATTTAAGGAAATGGACATTTCTATTGACGAATTCCATTCGATTTGGAAACAAGTGGACAACAAGGCACAAAAGTTAACGCCCGCTATTTGGAGTGCATCGCTAGAAGAATTGGATGCGACCACACTGGAAACGATTGATTCGTTTTCAAGTCTTTACGACATTAATTTTTTCATGTCCAATTCGTCTATTATAATTCCCTTTCGACGTGGAATATCAGGCTTTCCTATGCCACTTCAAATGGCAAATTTGGGAGATGATAGATTGTAATCTTTTAACAAGTGGATTTTGTACTATAGAGATTAATTATTTTTTTAAATAAAGTTTTTTGTTGTGTTTTTTATTTACTATGTCAAATAATGGTTGGTATTAAGCATTGAAATGTTTATTAATGTTAATATGTACTAGTTGTATTAGCAGTTAAAAACCGAGACAGTTCAAAAAAAAGAATTAATTAAATAATTATCACTTATACAAATAAGGAACTAAAAATATTGTTAGGTAGTACATAACTTTGTTAAAAAATGTAGTGTTCTAAAGTAGCTAATACCAATTTAATTTGTAAATAAATAAAAAAAATTTATTTTATTTTATTTAAAAACCATGTTAGAACAAAAGGAACGTTTTATTGTACATTAAATCGATGGCTTCGAAAACCGTGCATATTGAAGCTTGAAATTCTATTCGAATTTCGCTTTGCCCTGTCATTGAAATCATGCTGCTCTTACTTTTTTGCCGTAATTTAATAAAATAGTGCTAGTTTGTTATCACTATAGCAACATAGGCCAAATTGCTAATCTTGCGCTCAAACCCCTCCTGCTTTCTCAACTGGATTCGGGACCGCCTACGATGGAGTTAAGTGAGCAATAGTAGAGCGCTGATTTGAAATACGAGTTGTAGTGTTACTTTTGTAAATATATTTTTTATAAATGATAAATTCGTTTGACTAGTAGACGGGTTTTATAACCTACCAGGTGTTTTATTACGACATTTACATCAAATGTGAAAAAGATAATTACTGGAATGTATGACTAGGAACATTTTTTAACAAGTAAACATTTTTAGTACCTTGAATGCTTTACAAGGCAAACGCATCTTTCGGTAGTGGACATTTTAGTGAAGCCGAACGTTGGCCCGCATTTAAGTGGGTCGGTGGTGGGGATCGAGCCCATATACCGCCAGGTCGTCCCGACGAAGTTTAACGTTATGGTCCACATTTAGTGCCAGTGGTTCAACTTGAAGCTATGCTTATCCAGTTTTAAATCTATCACTCCAGTCACTTCTGTTAGTTACGCCCCCCACATGGATTAGATTGTTTACCATGCAGATAACACAACTACTTTGTCTTCAGGGTTGGAATGACGATAAATGGGTAATTATTTTAAACGTTGTTAAATAATTATTATTTAGATCAATCTTTTGAATTTTTTACTACTTTTTGTAATAATTTCAGATGTGAAAATTTAAAGTATTGGTTTTTTTAACAATTTCAAATAAGAATATTAAAAGATATAAACTACCAGAAGAATGCATTTTGCGTGCTCTTTTTAATTACAAGCACAACATTTTAGCATATATATATATACAAAAGCATAAAATTTAAATTTATGAAAATTACTATATAAACACACACACACACATGAACAAATCTAATAAAGTTTAAAACCGCTTTTGTCTAGTGATTTTGGTAAATTTAAATATGCTGTTTTCGTATATATAAAAATGTCTGCGACTGAATGGAATCTATGAAATGATGTCTGGATTAAAGTTATTTAATATAACAGTTACTTGGATGTTAAGGATCCTGGTGATTGGAGTAATGCTTATAAAGTTTCATTTTCCAATTATGGTAATATTCCTGACTGTTCATTCTCCATGTGGTGCATCCTGGACAAGGTGCTGAAAGGCATCTAGACTAATAATAGCAGGGACCAAGTGTACAGGGGTATCACTGGACTTTCACTGGTTTTCCGTTTAGTGAATTGGTGCCAGCGTACACCCAAGATGCTTAAAAGGTATTTCAAGGTAACTATTTATCATATGTAACCGGCGCTTCGTCAATTCTTGTGAACACTGGCATCGTCACAAGGAAGCGGTCTTCCAATCAAGAATCTTCATTTATTTCTCCAAGTTCAATTTGCATCGGACAACCTTTTTGTATAGGAATTCAAAAAGTTATTCAAACTTATGCTTATGAATATTAATAATTTAAACGTTTGTCTACCTTATATCCCTTAACAGATTTATATAGTTTACTAAAAGTTAAACAATAGATAACATGTTAACAATTATATTGCAATGAATTAGAATACTTTAAAATTTTAATTTTTTTTTTGTTAAAAATTTCATTGCTGATTGAAAAGTAATGCATTATACAGATAAAAAATTAGTCAGAGTGGTCCAGCAGTACAGCACTAGACTCGAACTTGAGTTGACGCGAGTTTGCTTGCTATTGCTGGCGCTCAATGCGAATATCCGCTTGCTCAAAAATGTTTCGACTAAAACATTCAAGCAACAATAACTAAACAAGACTTCAAATATTTAAATTATAAATAACACAAAAGTAGATATAAACTCACAATGTTTCAGTCTATGTTGCTTTGTTTTTTAAAATATAATGAGAAATAAGTTGCCAACCTTTTCCAATTGCATATCTCCAAATGCTAAGCAAAACTTTATATTTTTCCTATTAGTATTCTTTGAACAATCATATAATTTTAATTCCAATAATTTTGAGGAATAAAGTAATTCTTATAGAGTTTCAATTTTTTGATTATGGTTACATTCCTTGCAGTCTATGTGGCGTGTTCTGGGCTAGATGTACTAACAGTGACCAAGTGCACAACGGTATAATTGGTATTCCGCCTTAACGAATGGGGTAAACACATACATTCGGCGTAAATAAAATGTGTCTTAGAGTATACGTGTGCTATATGAAGCCGTTGGGCTGAAAGATATAACCCTGACACAAAATGAGGCCATTTTCTCAAATTTTGAAAAGAGTGGCGTCGTCACAAAGATGTTATCTGTTAGTCATAAAACTTTGTCATTGTTCTTCGTTTGTCACAATTAATCGGTCACAGGACTTTATTGTTTAATAAATCATTCAAATATAGAAATAATTTAACAGGTGACCTTTTCTCTAACTCAAAAATAAAATGAGGAATGAATTTTGTTTTATAAAAAGATAAGATGATTCATTCTACCCTTTAATTCTCACCACCCTCCTTTCTCCTAAAAACGGCATTGGAATATAATAGAGTACAGTTGGGGCAATTTATTTGTTTATATTATTCTGCAATATTTATTTTGTTTATATAAACATGCAAAATAAGTCAAATGTACTTTTGCAGAAATGTCCAAGGTAATATTATTATTTTAGCAGCTTTTGAATGTAACGTTTTATTTACTGTATTATTTTAAAAATCTAAACAATATATGATTCTAATGTATTGGGTTTACTTTATAATCTCAAATAAAAATATAAGAAGACGTAAACTGGGAGATGAATTCATTTCGTATATTCTTCTCAAAATCCGGCTAAAAACAACAATTAGAAGAACATTTCCTTCGAGCCATTTAAGAATACTGTGCCCTATCAAAGGTCTCCCTTTGCCCAACGTTAAAACAACTAAAGCAACATTTCCGCCTCACATTGCATTGATCCGTTCACTTGCAGTTGTGGTGGCAAGTGTATTAGTCGAACAATGTGTTGCTTAGCTAATCGGGCTAAAGAACACATTCCAAACTGGATCAATAGGAGGTCAAATGGAAGTGAACACTCATGCACTTCTTCCATATTACGTCATCTACTACAAACCAAACATCAAATCGGTTTCAAAAATTGTTTTAAAGTGTTAATTACTTCTCAAGCTTCGAATATGTTGAAAAGCCTCAAATCTGTTTACAATCACACATTAAAACCTATTTTGTGTATACAAAATCAGTTCGTGACTACATTGAACTTAGCTTGTTCGTCATGTTTGTGTATGCTAGTAATTTGTACTAACTTATATGTCAACTGTACCCTCTTTTTGTATGTATATACTAATTTTTTATATATTTGTAACTGGTGAGGATATACGAAATGAATTTATCTCACAATTTACTTTTTCTTGTATTCGTATTTGGCAATATATGAATCGATTTTTTGCGAAAACCAAATAGTGCAAGTATTAACATATCTATACAACAGTAGTAGTAGATGCAAAAACGTTTTCTTTTTAAAAAATAAATAGGTCAAGTAAATTGCAATTTGCAATCACATACTACAAATAATTGTATGTTTTTTAAAATAAAACACTGTAAAAATGTCACGTGACTAAAACAATAAATACTGTTGTAAAATAAAATTGATTGAAGATATTTTTATATGAAATAATTTAACAAAAATATTTATATCTTAATTAAAATTAAACAAAAAAAATTACTGTTTGTATACGTTTCCAGATTAAACATATATTATCCAGCTAACAATGTTAACAGTTATCATTATACATGTACTCAAATTCAACATAGCATTTATATTTTATTTTATAATAAATAGAACTCTGCCTAGTTTGGACCAGAAATGATTCTATCTAGCCAGTCCCAAACCTGGATAAAGGAAGAGGGTTTGAGCACGCAAGGTTAGCAACCTGGCCTAGTGTAAAAAATTTATACCGCTACGGAAACAATCAAGAGGACGCCATTCTGGCAAACAACGGCAAAGAAGTGATTGCACGTATCTGGATGACAAAGTTACATAGATGACAGGGTTGAGTGAAAGCCGAAAAAAAAACTCAATATTCAATGCCAACGGGACTTTGTTGTTGTTTTGCTGTAATTGTTGTCTTATTGCCTCATGTTTATTTTTAAAGCAAAATGATTTTGTATAATATATAATATATATAACAATAAATAGTATAACTGACAGTGATAAAAAATAGGTTAAAACAAAATCAGAACTAGAATGTACAATATTTATTTGAACGGTATGTAGATCAAACAAATTAATACACTGTATATCAAAAATGTTATATTAGACTTTGCATACATGGAAATTTTGTAAACTCAACAACAAAAATTGGTAGCAAAACCTTTTCATCAGTTCCAAGTTTGCATAGCATTCCGAAATCCTATAGGAAAAGGTTGTTAGATGTCAATCGAACTTGGGGTAAAAGTAATAAAGTTTATTGACTTTCTTGCGATGACGCCAGTATTTACAAAAACTGACGAAATAATCTTCTTTGGGAAAAATAGAGGTAGACGCTGGTTGACGTATACACAAACCAAATCAGTCACGTATGGTAAATGGATATTTTGAGATACCCTTTCAGAATGTTGAAAGCATGCTAGCACCCATCCATTGAACGGAAATCCAATAAATGCCCAATTATATCGCTTTGCACGTAGAGGAAGAACAGTCAGGAATACCACTATTATTTAAAATTGAGACTTTATAAACATTACTGAAATTGTTATGATCATTAATACTCTATGTGAATTCAAGTCGATTGGATTAAAAACATTTGAAAATGGAAACAAAAGGAGTTAGTTAAGTTAATGACAGTTTATTTTAAAACAGCATAATGGCGTAACCGGATATACTACTACTACTACTACTACTACTACATGTAATAACAAAAAACTGAATCAATTAAACGTGAGTATAAATTTATCATTTTTTGTTTTTATTTTTAAAAAGAGTTCCAATTTTAAATATGTTTTACTGATAGAAAACAGCAGTTAAAACAATCTATATAATGCATTCAAGTGTAAAAAGTCACTAAAATGCAAAATAAACACACATATATAAATTACAATTTTATGCTGAATTTGTCATTATTATTGTTATTATTATTATTATTATTATTATTATTATTAATTATTATTATTATTATTATTATTATTATTATTATTAATATTATTAAAACAGAATGTATCTACAAAAGTGTACTATTTTAAAGAACTTGTCCTGACTTTGATACAAAAAATCACTATTTAATTTTGTTGTTTTTGCTGTGTAAATTAGGTGTTACACTTACTTTTGCTAAACTTGGCTCAAAAAATTTTTTTTAAACAAAATTTACAATCTAAACACAAATTATGTTTCTACTTCCTATATTTGATTATAAAACATTATATATTTTTTAATTACTACTTATACACTTATTGTAGTAATATCGTGCAGTATATTAAATTGCTAACAAAATGTTATTTTAAATTTAGTGGTTACTTTTTTATTAAAAATTCTTTAACACAAATATTAATAAAAAATTTTTGAATATTTTAATAATTACTTTAAAATTTAATTTAAATTACCAAAATCTGTTTTCAGTCATTTGGAAAACAAAAAGAAACTGAGCAAAAAATGGGTAAACATGAGTTTGAATATCATCAGTAATTGTAGACTTTTGTTTGGTTTTATTAAATGCCTATTTGTTAAAAATGCATTTTGTCAAAGTTTCAATCTACAATAAACAAAATAATAAATAATAATGGTAAATCCAACAAATAAATTCAAATTATTTTATTAATTACATAATAATAATAAAAAGTTAGTCATTTATTATTTTTTTAATTTGATACATTTAGTGTATCAAGGTTGTCAATCAAAATTACCGTATAATTGTGCTCAATGTTATTCGTATCAAAATATTACTGCCGAAAGATGTGTTTCTCGTAAAACATTTAAAGTAATAAACATTTTTTTTAAATGGAGGTCTGTATTTAGTACCAGTTGCGGCACTCGAACCAAAGCAGACACTCAAGCTCGACTCCAGAGCAGTACCACTCAATCAATTTGGCATACAAACAAGTTAAAAATGCGATGTTGTAGTATCAATATTTTGGGGAATTGAAAATTTAAAATAAACCGCACTAGAAACATTATCAAATAGGATAAAACTGTTTACTTATATTTTAAAAATAACTGATAAAATTAATATAAGCCTTTTGTTATTTTCCAAAATGTTAATAAACGTGACACTACTACAACAATGATTAAATTAATTTATTAAAATTAATTCACTATAGACAGTCTCAAGTGTGGTCGTTAAAAGAAGAGAGTCAAAGCTAAAATCGTGACCTTCGTATAAAAATTAATATTGTTAAATAAACAACAAAATGATACCATTTTGTTAAACCACACCTTACCTCACATAAAAATAAAAGTAACTTTTTGTCGTTACTATTCTCTTTTAAATAAATTTTTTTTACAACAAAATTGTAAACGGAACCAACATCCTCAATACGATAAATGCGTACATCTTGCCATATATATATATATATATATATATATATATATATATATATATATATATATATATATATATACTGATTAATATGTATTATTAATAATAAAAATAACATGAAATGTGAACTGATAAATACTCAAAAATTAAAAAAGGTTATAATTATAAAATATGACGTTGAATATTCTAAAAAATACGAAGCATATATATAATTATTTTAATTAATAAACGTTTTCTAGTACAATACTTGCTTTTTTTAAAACACGAGGCAACGCAAGATTGTTCTATACAATTGTACATTAAATGTCAGTCTTTAAAGATTGTGCATTTTGTAAATTGAAATTCTTTCAGAAAGCGCCAATCCCCGTCATTGAAACCATGCTGATTTTACTTATTTGCCATAATTTAATAAAGTTGTGTCCTCTAATGTTGTTTCTTTAACAATATTATTTATTTATTTATTATTTTATGTTTGCTACTTTGAATGTTCTTAGTGAAAAACATACTGTTCAGCAGTAGACATTTTAGCTAAGCCAAACGCGGGCTCGCATCTTAGTGTCGGTGGTGGTATTGGAACCCCGATAGCCACCAAGGTCCAAATCGACTGCTAAACCACACCAGCAGAGGTCAATCCTACTCTCAAATTATCCTCCTTTCTCAATCAGACTTGGGACCAGTTACGATGGAGTTATTGAAACAATAAGTGAATAAAAATTTTGCAACAAAATTTATTTAAAAGTGCATTTTAAGAGTATACATTAAACCTGTTTTTAATTTATTAGAAAATGGAGCGAAATAATAGTTAAAAATAACTTTCTTATATTAAACATAGTGCATTTTACCTTTAAAAAAAATTAATTTATGTTTTTTGATAGATTAGAAAACTTAAGTATATGTATAAAAATAATTGTCATAATGTCAATATATGTAGTCTGACAATATATTTATTAAAAATTTAACATTATAAACTTATACCAACGTCATTTACTACACAAATAAGTAGCCGAATAACGTATCGTGTTTATTAATATATATATATATATATATATATTAATCCTCATTGTTTCCCAAAAATTATTTTGAGTTAGTGGTAATCAATGCGTGACGTATTGTACAAAAAATTAAATAAAACTAATTCATAGAAAGAAAAGAAGTTTAATGTTGAATTACGATAGAAGAAAAAAGCTGAAGGTCAATTCAAGGTTAATATATAATAAGATTCAGTAAAACAAGATTGAGACGGTACGGCTACAGTCTACAGAAAACATTACGTGACAAGATGAATGTTGACAATAGAAGCAGAAAGTAAAAGAAACTGAAACCGGTCAAAGAAAAGATGGTTTGATTGCGTGGGAAGTAGACATGGGAGAAAAGGGAGATGAACAAAGATTGACGCTGCAAACAGAACCAATTGGAGAATTTGGACCAAAAACAGCGACCTCTTATAAAAGAAGAAAAATCTGTAAAAAAATAATAATAATACGTGTTAAATTGAGCATTCAGAAAGCAAATATAAAGTAAAAGTACCTCAGTGCATCTGTAATCATGGTCATATTGGCAAATCGGCCCTGTTTTAGTCTGCCCGTTGTTACATCAAAAACAGCGACCCCTTATAACAGGAGGAAAAAGAAGAAGTTAAAATATGTGAATATTATACCAAAATTCAAGCTGTTGTGTTTGAACAAAAAGCGGTCGCACTGCTATGTTTAAACTTGTTATCGGAATATGTCGAAGTTGTATTTTGTCAGCGTGTTTATTCTGACAATGGATTTTATTATGACTCGGTCTATGAATAATCTGTTATTAAAAAAAGTGGGGGGTCATTAAAGATTATAAAAAGATTGAAGTAATACGGTCACATTCTATAAAGAAAAAAACTAGGTAACAAGACGAATTTCAGTAGAAGTTAAATAAATAAGATCGGTCAAAGAGAAAGTAGTTACATTTAATTAAAAGGATAAGGAGCTAATAAAGAACAATATTGCCAACAGAATTAAATAAAGAAAACCAACCAAAAATATTATTTTTTTACAAAAAAGCGAAACGCTGCAAAAAATAAAGAAAAACGTTTTATTATAGAATGTTAAGTGTATAATTCATAATCACGATTAAGTTACATGTAATATTAGTTATTCATTCATTCATTTATTTTGGTTGGTGACGTAACTACCTCTTCATTATTTTTTATATCTATACGACGATTGACCTTGATGACTTGATAAGTGTAGCAAACGTAACAGAATAACAAAGTTTCTTGGCTGGCAGACGACATCCTTGTAATGTCGTCACTGTTCGTAAAGATTCACGAAACCGCCTAATTTTTTGTCAAGGTTATCTCTCTTAGCCCAACGGCTACATATAGATTTACGTATACCTTAAGATACCTTTTAAGTATTTTGGTTGTATGCTTGCACCTACCCGCTGTAGCAGAAGCTTAGTTTTACCGCTGCGCTGATGTTATTTGTCGAGATGTCCAGGGGATCTGGTTCATAATGCACGATGTAGAGGACTAACGGTTAGGAATATCACTGGACATTGATACTTTATAAACATTACTTAAATCTTCAGAATTATTTGCATTTGTTACAGTTTAACATTTAGATGAATGTTAATACAAATAAGAATATTGGGTTAACCAAAACAATGAGTGATTATGCAACATTCAAATATTACGTCATTTATTACACATAAATTACCAAATTCATCGCATTAATATTTTTAAGGTGTTTATAACTTCTCAAGCTTCTATAATATTGAAAATTCCTAAGTCTTTTTATATTCACACGTGGTAATTATTGTAAATTTAAATTTCAACCATTTATTGATTATTAATGTTTGTTACTGCTTAAATGTTTTGTAGAAAACATTTTTTAGTAAGTGAGCATTTAGTGAAACCAACCGGTGGATGGTATTTAATGTCGATAGTTGAATTCAAACCTATACCTACCACTAGGCTATCCCGGTGTATGTACAACAAATTTTATGCTTTAACCAAAATGTATAAACAAAACTTTACAGATTACATTTCAATATTTATATATAAAGGAATTTTATGATTTATTTATTATTTCACAAGTTTTGCGTAAAACATTTAAATAACTCAAAGTTTTGTAAATAATGTAAAAGATAGACATGGTATACAATACCTACTATCAACTATTTTCGATTTTACATAGGTTAATCTGATACGTTAATCTTATTGGCTGCTTCTATTTGGTTATTTGATTGGTTGTTTTTTCATCAAAACGTGTGCTTATTTTTTAACCAATAAGAATTTGGTTATTCTATTGGACATTTAACCAACTTTCTACACAATACAATTTCGTTTAAGACAATATGTTGATTAACAAATAAGCCTTTCTATTGTATAAAGATTTCAACAAGTCCAAACAAAAATAATAGAAGACGTAAACTGTGAGATAAATTCATATAAAGAATCAGTATATATATACATAAAGTTATATGATGTAATTAACTTAACATTAATAACTACACTTACTTACACGTACGCAACATGCATATGTTAAGTCCACGCTAAATTTAATAAAGTTACAAATTGTTTTTGTGCACAAGAAATGGGTTTTAATGTGTGGATGTAAACAGATTCAAGTGTTTTTAATATATATAAGCAGCTTGAGCCGTTATCAACACTTTAAAACAATCATTAAAGTTAACTCAGTGTTGCATATGTGTATGTATGAGTTAATGTGTTATTAATGTTAAGCTAATGCCATATCATATAATTATTATATATACTGATTTTTTATATGTTTGTGACTGACGAGAATATACGAAATGAATTCATTTCACAGTTTACGTCTTCTACTATTTTTGTTTGGAATTATAAAGGGAACTCATTGCTTTAATTTTCAACAAGTGTTTCTTCATCTGGGTATAACAATAGAAAATTATAATTGCTTGTCTATAATCTCATTTTTCTTTTGTTTACGCCCACACAAATTAAGGTGGAATTTATAATTTAAAACAATTATATTTTATTATTATTTTACTAACTACTTAATTGTAAATGTAATCTAATGGAAGTGTGTTGAACGTGCAAAGCATTGAAACGTATAAATTATTTTTTATTCATAATTCCTTTCGTTATAGATATTGTAAGGCTATTATCATAATAATAATTATTAGTTGCTTTGTATAATGATATATACTGTAAGCTAATGCTCACACCCAATTTTTTCAATTCATTAAAAAGAGTAAACAAACACTTATTATAAAAAATACGTGCTAGAAATATTATTGCATGTTTCAATAATCATATCCGTTTAAATTAAACATTTGCACAAATATTACTCCGCCTAGTTTGGATTAGAAACATTCAATCTAGTCAGCCAGTCCTGGCTCCTTTATTAAAGGAGGAGGGTTTGAGCGCAAGGTTGCAACTATTCTGTAGTACTTATACTGCTGCGGAAACAATGAAAGATGACGCCATTCCGGCAAACAACAACGTTTCTGGATAAAGTTATCAGATGACAAAGTTGGAGTGAAAGCCGAAAGAAAGCGCAATCTTCGATTTGCAGAATATTTAATGCCAACAAGACTTTGTTATTGTTGTTGTTGTTTTGCTGTAATTGTTATTCTATTGCCCCATACTTATTCTTAAAGAAAGGGTTTTGTACAATACAATTACTTAAATAAAAATTATTGATTTTAGTAACTGAACTTTATTTACTATTTCTAACAAAAATATAAAACAAAACTAATGTGAAAAATCAAATGTTTATGCTAATTATATATATATATATATATATATATATATATATATATATATATATATATATATATTTATATATAGTACAAGCTAGCATAAATGTCATCAACACATATCCTCAGGACTTATCAGCATATTAAGTACTTGTAGTTGTCAAATCTAATAATTAATGGTGTATACCTTCTTCGAGAATTTTTAAAAATGTAAAAACATTGTTTATCACTAATTCATTTGTGGTAGTGTCAAGAAATATTTATAAAAAATTTACAATTTTAAAACATGCATAAAAATATTTGTTACCTTTATTAAAGTAATATTTACAATTTTAAGAACTACAACATTTAGTATATAAAGCATTCTAATTAATAAAAATACTAAATTAATTTTTATTTTGTAATTTATGAAACGTAATTCGCTTCAATTAAAATATCCAAATAATGATGAACCAAATGGCATTTAGAAGTAACCTAATCTCGTCAAATCCTCCTGCCTTATTGTTTTCAACCTTTGAATTGCATAAATCACTTCAGAAATGTCATCAATTTCCGCATTTTGAGTCATATTCATATCATATGTTAAAAATGAAGAATGAGAGTTAATCAACTTTCGTTTTAGTCAACATTTTTTTCTTTTCGCCTAATTCCACACAATATAACCATTTTCTTTTTGGTTTACCTCAATTTGTTTGTCACAATCACAATAAATAAAACACTTTACAAAGGTTTAAGCAAATGGTAAAATCCTTAATGGAAAGAATTATTAATTTACTTGTTGGCAGTGTCAACGTACAGCATTTAAAAACATTTGGCAATTGTTATTGATCAGATTTACCATAAACAATAAATTTACAAAATCAGTTTTAACCACCCGTAGCGCAGTGGTTAAGGCACCGGTCTGACACCAAATAGAGTATCGGTTCAAGTTCGTATTTGTGAGAATTGAAAGGTATGTACTGCTGATGATACCATAATACCCCTATTTGACTAAAACTCAGTGGATTTATTATTCAACTATATCTGACAATTTTAATACCCTATAATAAATGCAATTAAAATTATTAATATATATATGTATATATATATTCAAATCTTTAAGGTGTTGCATCCTTACGTTTGAAATTATACTCAACCTAAAGTGAAATATTTTTAATTTTAAAAAAACATTAAGCAATTTGACCATACGGTGATTTAAATTTTTTATACATTTAGTTTGGATTAGAAATGATTCAATCTAGCCCGTCTCAAACCTGGATAAAGTAGGAGGGTTTGAGCACGCAAGGTTAGCAACCTGGCCTAGTGTAAAACATTTTACTGCTACGGAAACAACGTCAAGAACGCCATTCCAAACAACAGCAAAGAAGTGGTCGCACGCATCTGGATGACAGGGTTGAGTAAAAGCCAAAGAAAAACTCAATCTTCAATTTGCAGAATCTTCAATGCCAACAAGACTTTGCTGTTGTTATCTTATTGCCCTATGCTATTTTTATAGCGGAAGGGTTTGTATAATAATATAATTATATATGATTTAAGTATATTATTAATCAAGTGTATTATCTAAAACAAGTGCTTATGCTTATATTTGGACAGCCAACTAATTGAAAATAAGTTAAATTGAATATAGAAACAATGTAAATGTTAATATAAATCTGAGAATTTTTAAAATAAACGTGTTTTGTGAGAAAAACATTTTTGTGAATAAAACTTATCTTAAATTATAGACAAAAAGTACGTTTATTTTATTATTACAAATTAAAAAATATATCACATAATATAAATACAAAGTACCGGCATAGTCAAATCAACACTTGGCTTCGCTTAAATGTCCACCGCTGGAAAGGTTTTTATATAAAACTATTTAAGTAGTATAGTATAAATAAGAAAAAAAACAACAATCAAGTAAGTAAACCAAGAAAATGCATAAAATTGCTAAGTTTGTGGACATGAGTTTGAATCCTATCGCCGGCCCATTAAAATGCGGGCCTATGTTTGGCTTCACTGCTGAAAGATGTTTCTCGTGCAAACATTCAAAGTAGCAAACATAAAATAAAAAAATAAAAATATCTACTATACAGCCATTTTAAAAATTAACGCAAAAAATTACAAAAGTATTAAATCTAAATTAATTTGTTATGTCCAATTGCTTTGTAAAAAATAATATTGAGAATTAAAAATAATGCCAAGTAATTATTAAGTTCATTTATGATGATACTTAGATATGATTTATTTAAAAAGGCTGAGTCGGCCAAAATGGTATATTTTATTTATTTATTGATTATTTATGGTTATTGGCTTAGATATCAGTAGAAGTAGCTTCAACTACTTATATAAACGTGGATAGACAGTTGAAGGTTATAATTTTTTAGTAATAGTTAAATTATTATTATTTTATTCGCTTAATTTCATTGAAATGAACAATAACTAATCCTTAAAATTATGTTAAACGAACATCTCTAAATCTGCCCAATTGTGATGTTATAATTATCAAATAAACATTTAATTTAATCTATATAAATAAATTATTTTTTTTAATTTTTAAAATAAAAAAATTTTAAACAAGTCGAATAATTTAATATTTACGTTTAACCTTGAGATTCCGCTCACTTGCTAATTTTTGCTTTGTGATTGGCATCGTTTGTGAAATAGTATTGATAAAAAATGTTTTCATCTTACTGAAAACAAATATCGTGTCATTAAAAAATTAAAAAAATAAAGTATTTCTACCCAAAAATTAAGTAGATTTATGGGTTAGAAAGTTAATCTTTCTACAATTGATAGATTATTAACGGTCTAAAACCACAAAATTATGATAATGTTGGAAGAAAACGTGTAACGACTACTACAAATTATCAGAAAAATCGTTAAAAATTAAAAAATATATAATAAACCTATTTCAAAAAGTAAATAAAATAGTTTAAACAATTTTACTTATTCCACAATGAGAAACAGAGCAATTAAATCTGGTTTAACTCTATAATCACCAAAGGTTAAGCCATTTATTACCAAAAAATAAAAGGATGATAGATTAGGCTTTTGTAAACAGTGGAGTGAACGATACCTTTGTTATTGGCGTTCCGTATACTTTGCCGATGAAACAATGATTCGGGGTAAACCATTTGGTTTTAAAAACAAAATGTTGTGTAGGTCGAGTTTTTAAAAACATTCACTCCCGGTTGTTAGACAGAAAGCCCACCCTCGACAAGTAATGTGTTGGTTTGGTATTAAGTATTATCAACCTATCAAATGGAGAATTATATCTTATAATCGTAAATAGTAAAATTGTTTCAGTTATAAAGATGTTTTTTATTATGAAATACAACGCACTACATCGGGGTTAATACTGTTTTTCAGGACAATGTCTATGTCATACATCCAAAGGTAACGTCATATTTATCTAAGTTCACTATATTTGCTTATATTTACATTTAGACAGTAGATGGCTAAAAATAAAAAACTATCTTTTTTACTTAATTGCCACCTAACAGCCTGATGTCAATGCTATTATTATTATTATTATTATTATTATTATTATTATTATTATTATTATTATTATTATTGTTGTTATTAAGCTAATATCCACTTAGGGATACATTCAGTGTATAATACATTTTTAAAATACCAATATAAAAAAGTAGTAGTGCAAATAATGGGATTAAAATGAAATAGAATGTCATATGTTAAATGAATATAAATATTGTCAATATAGTATATATGATTTTTAAAAAATATTCAAAATTACAGCATAGAATAAGTTTATAAGGCACACTTGTTACATTATACTGTGTATATTCAAATTAGTTCAATGTGTTTACCTGTCCCAATTCATTGATAAAAATATTTACATTACGATAGTGGATCAACTACAATTTTAAATTTTTTGTATTAGAATATTTTAAATAGGCACTTATTTTGATTATAAACCAATCATCACCTTCGTAGTACATTCTATAAAAATAACGATTACTAAAAGTTGTATAAGAAACAAACAATAAAATATTTAATTATAAGTTTGAAATAAAATAAATCAAATCAAATAAATTAACATTTATAATTTATTGTTGTAGAAAATAGGAAAAATAGGACAACTTCATCTAATTTACCATCATTTTTAAAATTTTAATAAGAACAAAATAATTAATTTTATTATTTCTTTGTTAATTAAAAATCAGTTAAAATCTAATTTTATCATAATAAATATTATTATTATTATTATTATTACTTTATTATTATTGTTGTTGTTATTATTACTGTTACTACTACTATTATTATTATTATTATTATTATTATTATTATTACAAAACAATTACAGCAACAAATAACAACAAAGTTCCACAATTCAAAAAGAACTTGAAACAACAACATTTTTTGTATTGGAATATTTTGCTAAATGTTTTGTTTAATCCTCCATGAAACATTCATTTTAATTAGATTTTTACGAATAGCTCTTAACCAAGTTTTCTGTAGTCTACCAATCTTTCTTTTACCATTTTCTATATTCTATTCCGAAGCCGTTCTTGCGATAAATGTAGAATTTTACTAATTAATTTGCTTCGTCCAATTGTACTAATTTAGTATTATATTTATGTTTCTCTATATATGTAATAATGCAACATTTAATATTAATAAAGCGTTACATTTTTTTAAAAGCAAACCAAATTCAGACATACATAAAGCACAATTTAAAATGTATAATTTTATTTGATAATTATACAAATTTTAAAATGTAAATTGTAATACATAAATTACATTTTTTTTGTTTAATTTAACAATTTGGTGATAAAATTATAATTTTTAAAAGATAATTTTAAATATTCGTTTTTTATAAATGATGGATTTGTGTTGTCATCATCAATATAATGAATATGTTTCATTAATCGAATTAACTAGAAATACAAGTAAATTTAAAAAATACTATTTTATATGCCATTGCTACTTGAAAAAAAATTAAATTTGACATGTACAAATAATGATGGTTGACGTGAGAAAACGTAATAGTTTACAGCATTATACTCTAGTTACTTATCATAGACATATCTAACTGTCACATCAAGCAAAAAATAATTTCTAATTATAATATACAACAACATCTATTCTTGAATAAGGCATAATACCACCATTTGCTACTACTTAAATCAAAATTACGTAATTCGTTGAAAAAATAATTTTATTCACTACAATGCATGAATACATACAATAAATGTTACAGACTTTTTATTTCAGCATTTCAGACTTGTGCTTTGATTTCTCATTACTTTTTGTAACCTTTTTGGATACAAGTCGGGATTAATATAATCCTTTGTAATACGATTGTGTATAACAAAATCAATCTTTCCCACTAGCGACATTCAAGTAGTTAATATTGCATCTAAAATCACTGAAAAAAGTTTTAATAACATTTAAATCTGGACTGTAGGGAAGTAATGGAGCAAAGGTCATGCATTTTGCAGTAGTAGTCTCGGTGGGTGTGGGTAGTTCGAATCGCACCACCGACACTAAAATACGGGCCTATGTTCGGCTTTGCTAAAATGTCTACTGCTGAAAGATGTTTCTCGTAAAACATTTAAAGTAGCAAACATAAATAATAATAATAATAATAAATGCATAAATAATGCAATAATATAAAACTTATGCTAAAAAATACATTACCTCTTTTGATGTATGTACTGGCGCGTTATGTTAAACAATTGCTAAATGCCTTGAGGCATTCTGTCTCAATTCGTAATTAAAACGTTTTTAAAATTTTTAATAAATTTCTTGCTTTTAAAATTATTGCTTGTACTAATCCATTGTGCATTTTGATTGTATTTCAAAGAAAAATATTCTTTAATACGTGATGGGCGTGCAACGTTGCGTATCGTCAACGGGAAAATGTTCACCATAAATCATCCTTGATATAGCTGTTCATAGTTCGTTAGTGAGTGCACATTCGTCTGTGAAGTACAAAATAGTTGGTATCGTAATGCCTTGATTCAAAATAATTCTATTAAATATATACATTTTGTTCTATGGTATTTTATTCATTATTTTTGTATATTTATTTTGTTGGACAGAATAAAGTATTATATATTTATTATATATTTATTTTATTTTAAAACCATTTTGTTCTAAAGATCATAAAGCAAAACGATTGTTCCATATAATTGTACATTGAAAGTTAGGCTTTGAAGATCGTACATATTGAAGATTGACATTCTATTCGTATGTCACTAAACCCTGTATTTAGAATTATGCTGCTTTTACTTTTGCTGTAGTTCGATAAAATAGTGTCGTCTTGTGTTCATTATTTAGCAATATTGTTGTGTTTTATTAGAGGTCAGTTTGCACTCAACTCGCCTCTCCTAAATAATAGTGGGTATTCAGTGTCTGCACTGGAACTCACCCATACATGTATCAATCCAATGATAAGGTTAGTATTTTCTTTCATATTTCGGCAGTGTAAATGCAATTTTGGCTTCAGTAGCTTCTTTACTATAAATAATTAACATAATAACTTTATTTAATTACAAAAATAGTATGTGATAATTTTTGTTATATATTTAAGATACTTAACGAACCATGAGATTTAACAGCATTCACCACTTCTGTTTATCATAGACATATCTAATTTTACTTATATATACCCGATATAATTTTTTTATAAGCATTAACTAAAAATATTATTTGTAAAAATGTTTTATTATTTATATACGTTAACTTCCGCTTTTCATAAGAGCGCATAATACCACCGTATATATATATATAACGGAAATAATATTTGTGTCAAAATTGGTACAGTTTGCTTGTAAATACTTTTTACAAACTTATTTAATATAACGTAAAAAATTTATAATTAGATAACAGTTACAAATTTTTTAACAATAAAACATTACATTAAAATCATTTCGTGTAGAACAATATAACAGGAAATTTAATAATAATAATAATAATTAGTATTATTATCATTATTATTATTATTGTTATTATTATCATTATTATTATTACTATTACTACTATTATTATTATTGCTATTAATATTATTATTACTATTATTATTATTATTAATATTATTATTATTATTATTATTATTATTATTATTATTGTTATTATTACTATTAATAGTGTTATTGTTATCATTATTGTTATTATCATTATTACAATCAGTATTTAGTATATCTTACTCGAATTGCCATGTAGTTAGTAGGGCAATTTAGCAAGCGGCGTCACTTGTAGGAAGGCTGCGTGGATATTGCGCTAGTTGACTTTTCCCGAGCGGATTCGATGAACGACTTGCAAACGGTTGTTTATATAGCGTTCCCATCAATAAAAGTTATTGATACATTTAAACAAAAATGTCAATATTGATAAAATATTGTTTCCAGAAATTAAATGTTATTTTTGTAACAAATTAAAATAATGTTGTTTGCTATTTTTGATTCCATTTTTTTTGCAAACTGTCACGGATAAAAGCACAAATACTACAGAACAAGTACATTCAGCATTATAGAATACAAAAAATTACACTAGTGGCATAAGCAACAAAGGTCAGGAAACAATAAAAATGAAAATTATACAATAATTGAAATATTTTTACACACATTTATTTATGTTTTTAAACTATATGTAAAGTTTATTTTTAATATATTTTTTAAACGGATTATTTAATACGAAATGTACAACTGGTAATCATTATGTATTCCTCTCATTGTTTTAGAATAAACTTTCATCCAGTTCAACTCAAAAAAATTAAATTATTTGCTGACAAATTGCAAGTAGAGAAAACGTTTGCATTTCATTTTAGCTATTTTAAATTGTAAAATGAAAAAACAACTTAAAATTATGTTGAAATGTACAATTTTCAAAATTTTGCCAATTGGTTTTGCAGAAAAATAAAAAACATGAATGAAAAATTAACATTTTAAATGCAAAAAGGGAGTTGACATTAAAATGTCTTCAATTTTGGAAATTGACATAAACGTTGTATAGAAAAAAGATTACTTTGGTTTAATATAATGTAAAAAATAGTTATTATAAAGTGAATTATACTATTAAATACCTCAAGTAGTAGTATTTTTGTTTATGAAACCTTTATCAAGACTAAAATACAATACACATATACACGAGTTATTATTGTTTTATAAACGGTTTTATGTTTTCTTAACACTACCGAAATTTATTATGTCAATTTAAAATATAAATTAAACATAGCACATGCTAAAAAAATAAGTGCTATTGTTTTAATTTTTTGTACAATTAAGTAAAATAAGGATAAGCGTATCCAAATTATGGAATTCTCTGTCTATAACTATTTTTTGTTACATCACTTAATTATAAAGTAGCGATTTTATTAATTATTAAACATATTAAATGTATAAGACAAGAATCTATTTATTATATATTTTTTCTATTGTTCTCTTTATCAATTTAGCTACAAACAGTTGTATTGTTTTTATCATAATAAACTATTATAGAAAATAATTGCCAGTGTCTCAAAGAAAATACGTTTAAATTGCAATATAAATTCATTAATATGAACAAAACATAATTAAAAAAATGTTTTGTAACAACAACAAGAAAGTTAAATTAAAAAAATACTCATTATTATTAAAAATGTTTTTTTTTCAATTTCAGATGATATCAAAAATTAGTTACAGAAACGTTTTTTTTTGTTTTGTTTATTAATAAAATTAATTTTTTTTTCACTTGATTAGTTTTTCATTTAATATAATTTATTGTGTGTATATTAACAACTACATTTTTAAAATAAGCGTTACAATTTCTGTTATTAAAATGTCATCAATATTTTTCAAAATTAAAATTAATGTTAAAAGCAAACTTGGAAAAGTGACAATATTTATATATTTAATTATTTATTTGTACTACTTTGAATGCTTTACAAGAAACATGCCTTTCAGCAGTGAACATTTTAACAATGACCGCATTTAGTGGGTTGGTGGTAAAATTCGAAATCATGTTCAACCAGATCTAAGTCGAACGCTTTAATGCTAGACAACCTTGACAATAAATAAAACTGATACGTTCTTTTACCTGTAGTAGTACATTGGTTTCAATTTCTTCCAAAGTAGGACTAATAAATTACAATCCTATTATTCATTTTTTTTACTCCTTTAATTATTTCTTTGTGGAATTTTGCTTATGTTGTACATAGATTAGATGTCCCATCTGCAGTCATTGCTTTGGAATTTTCTTTCAGTAACAGGATTTCAATATACGCTTTTTATCTTATCTTTATTGACTCGTCTTTTGTTAGTACTGTTCCCTTCTATCTTTTATCTGTTTATTATGGGTTAACTAAATAGCAATTCAAAATTATATGTAGTCAGAATAAATAAAAGCTTTCAAACATTTTAATTATGCATTGAGATGATAATGATGATGAAAACAATTATATTACTTATATTAAAATACTATTTAATTAAGCAAACAAAATTGTCTTAGCAAAGTGATAATAATAAATTACAAATGTTATAATTGTTTTTAAACACGCATTTTATAACAGTACTCGATAATTTTGTGTATATTCACAGTAATAATAATAATAATAGTAATAATAATAATAATAATCATCATCATAATAACAATAAAACAAATTATCTTTGTCAATCTAAACTGTAATTTTTAGATACGTTTTTACCCCCAAAAAATTATATTTTTATTTTAAATTATAATCAATTTAATAAAATATTTTGAATGTTCACTAAAACACTTGAAAATTATTTGAGTTTTTTATTTGCAAATTGTATACTTGTTTATTCAATGATTGTAATACGTTTTGACATTGTATTTGAAAAAAATTGAACAAGACACTGAGTTGATTTTGTTGTTGTTGTTGTTGTTGTTTTCAAAATAATCTTTAAACAATTTGAATTAACCTTGATAATGGATGTTTGATGAAACTTGTTTCAGAAACAAAATGCAATACTAACAAACAAAGAAAAATGAAGATATTGAATTATTCTTAAAATTAGAACTGTTTTTAAAAAAATTTAATATGCTATGCCCGATTGATTTATAAAAATAATTTTTTGTTTACAAAAACAAATGTTCCTAATTTTACAATTAAATTAGTTCAAATATGTCGTAAAATGGTTGTAAAAATACACACCAAACATTAAGACATTTTACGATAATAATTGTGTCGGAGTGATGTAGGGGTACAGCACTCGATTTGGACCAAATTCTGTTGCCCTGTTTCTAATCGTGGAATAAGTACAATTGTTTAAACTATTTTTTTTTCTGAAATAGGTTTATTATAATTTTTTTTTAACTCTATAACGATTTTTTGATCATCCGTTGTAGTTGTTGCACGTTTACTTCCAATATTATCATAATTTTACCATTTTGACCATTAATAATCCGATTAATTGTTGAAAGGTTAACTTTGTATTAATTCGTCAACTTTTTCAGTAAAAATCCTTCATTTTTTAATTCTTTCATGACACAATATTTATTTCCGGAAAAATGAAAATATTTTAAATTAATATTGTCCATTTCACAAACAACGCAAACAGAAAGCAAAATAAGTGGATGAGCTGAATCTCAATATTAAACGTAAATAATAAATTATTCGATTTATTTTAAAATTTTTATATAAAATCTTTTAAAAGTTATTTTTATTTATTTATTTATATAGATTAGAATAATTAAACGTTTATTTTGATAAGTATTATGAAATCACAATCAAGGCAGATTTGAATATACATTTTATCTATTACTTATTGTTAATGTTTAATGAAATTTAGTACAAAAAAAAATAATAAGTTAATTACTATAAAAATTATGTAATTTCAACTTATTATCCACATTTATGTAGAAGTAGCTTTTAAAATATGCCATTTTGGCCGACTCATCCTTTTTAAATAAATATTTCTAGGTATATATAAAGAAACTATTAAGTACTTCACATAATTTTTAATTCTCAATATTTATTTTTACGAAAAAACAATTGGACTTAACAAACTAATTTAGATTTGATACTCTTATAAATTTTTGCGTTTATTTTTAAAATAGCTGTAAATCCTAATTCTTAACTGTCACCTCCACATAGCGCGTTTTGAATTAGCTGTACGTAGCTACCTAGACTAGTATCGTAGGTGCTATCCTATACCCAGGGTATCTCAAGGTATACATATGTCGTATGTAGCCGTAAAACTGACAAAATTTAATGACGTTGCCAATTTTTGCAACCAGTAATGCTGTCAATCTAACGATATTATCTTTCTACTTTTATTTTTACTACGTTCAATTTCATTCCCAAAAGCTTTTCTCGGTAGTAGACATTTTAGCAAAGCCCTAAGCATAAGCCGCATTAAGTGCTGGTAGTGGGAATCGAACTCACGCCCATCTTTGATCGAGTCGATTGCTATATTTCTATACCATCCCGACACAAAACTATTATTACAAAACTCATTTGTTTTAAAATAACCATGGAGCACTAAGATAACAATAAAAGCCAAAAAAAATAGCAACAACAAACTCCGATAGCTAGAAAAGAACATGGAAGGCAACAAAATAATTCCATCTGCTCAAACATTATGCCAAAATGTTTGTTTGATTCCCCCATGGGACATTTAGTTCGATTAGATTTTTCCAACTTATGTATAGTCTACGCCAATTTTTCTTTTGCCATCTTCAATTGTTCATTTCAAAACCATTCTTTTTACTGATCATTCGGGCGGTAATTAAATCAAGTAATTTTGTTTGTTTAATCAAAGGTTGAGCCTACTTTCGGCTTTCATTCAACCTTGTTATCTGAGTGGTGCTATCACTTTTTTGTTGTTGTTTGCCGAAATGGCGTCCTTGTATTGATTTTATAACAATATAGATAGTTTACAGAAGCCAGCTTGTTAACTTTGAGCTCACACAAGGCTCCTTTATCCAGGCTTGGGACTGGCTACATTAGTAGTGTTAAAATAATTATAATAAAGATGTGACTATATTACTGACAACTTTAAAAATTAAATAATT
Organism: Cardicola forsteri; assembly: GCA_025895645.1. Taxonomy (NCBI): domain Eukaryota; kingdom Metazoa; phylum Platyhelminthes; class Trematoda; order Strigeidida; family Aporocotylidae; genus Cardicola; species Cardicola forsteri. The sequence continues at coordinate 79,934 of JAKXYG010001355.1, read as the reverse complement.
TATTGGACAATTTTTTTAAAACTTTAAAAAGCCATCATAATTTGAATTTTATTGTACAAAAAGATACATATATTGGGCGACAAATGTTGCTTTATTTTGTTCTTTTTCTAATTTTAATATTTCAAAAAGGTAGCGACGTCCTAATTTTCCCTTTCCTGAAAAAAATATGTAACAATATGGACTTTGGAACACGTAAATAAAATTGGCTTTAAAATACAACTTGTGAAAAAAAGAACAATGTTGTTTTGTTTTTCCAAATTGATATGTTTTTAAAATTTAACAAATTTGAGTGGGGTTTTTCTGATAATTGAATAGCGTTACAAATAATTGTCAAAAGTTGACGCCACCACTGAATCAAACAAAAAAGAATTTATCTATTTTTTTTTTAAATGTAGTTTTTATAACTTTTTTATATTAATTATTTACACTTTGTCACTATTTAATTTACATAAATTAGTAATTAGAAATACAAACAAAATAAAATTCAAAAAAAGTATTTGGTGTATTTTTACCGCAGATGCCACAAGTAGTTGTTAGTATAGCTTCAACTTTTTCTATTTTTGTTTTAATTTGACACAAGTTGTTGGCGGTCGTAACCGGTAGCAGCATTTGATGACACTGGCTAATTAGCATTAATCAAATTTACTATAAATGATAATTTTATAGGGTCCGTTTTAACCACCCGTAGCTCAGTAGATAAGGCACTGACCTGACACTAGATAGGGCGTGGGTTCAAGGTCATATATGTGGAAAACTTGAAAGGTATACACTGCTGATGATTCCAAACAAGGAAAAAACAGCTCTTGGTTGACTGAAACCAAGTGGATTTATTGTTTAAGTGAGTCTAACAATTCTAATAAATAAAAAATATATTCTGCAATGACATTATGATTTATCAATGATAATCAGTTAATGAATTAATTAATGTTTTTAGTGTTATTGAATGAACAGTATTCAATTAAAATGTATATAAAAATTAACTGAAATAATTATGTTATTACAATTTTTATTCAGAAAGAAGGTCGGAAGAACTAACTCTCGTTTGCTACATAACATCTATACAATCAGACGAAGAAAATTACTTTGACAAATTCTACGTTATGGGGATGGCGCGTGTTTGATCACTTGTTGTACAGTTTCCGTTAAATACATACGTAACCTCCCGACTTGTGTTTTTCATCACTTCCCGACTCACTGGGAATTCATGTCGTTACTGACTAATTGAAAGTATTTCTTATTATAGATTAGTCAGACTTCGTTATCGTCGAGATTACGAATCACTGAACATTAGAAGATATTTGTGCAATTCTACTAATCTTCAGACAACACAAGCAGGTGTTTCACAGTTGCTCTCCCAATTCGTTCAACCCCCGTTCCCGCAGCCCCAAAAAATTAACAAGAACGGTTTTGGAATGGACAATCGAAAATGGCAATGTAGTAATGTAATGTAGTAATACACAAAAGTTTGACTAAAAATTATTGGGAAGATCTAATTCAAATGAATGTTTCATGAGATCAAACAAAACGTTTGGCAAAATGTTCAAATACGTGAAAAAAATTTGTTACCCCAGATTCTTTTTAAATTATGAGACTTTGTTGTTGTTTTTTGCTGTAACTGTTATCTTATTGCTCCATGCTTAGTTCAAAGCACAAGGGTATATGTAATAATAATAATAATAGTAATAATAATAATAATAATAATAATATAAGTGTGTAAATAAAAAAATACATAGATCAAGTAAAAAAGTTACTAATTTTTTTGTTTTTATTCAATGACTGATTATCGGCTTACAAACTTGGGTATTACTTGTAAAAAAATTATTAATATTGTGATACATCGCGTTTTACAGAAGTATATTAGTGCGTTGATATGCTCATATTCTATTGAGACGGTTTGAAAATGGATTAAAAATTACGGTTGTAACGTAAATTGTCCAAGTTATAAAGTTTGCTATTTTTTATTTCTATATATGCATGTGAACATTTTTCCAAATAAAATATTTATTTACATACATGAACTTGAACCCACGCCCTATCTGGTGTCAGGCCAGCGCCTTAAACCACTGAGCTACGGGTGAATGACCTTCGACCTGTAAATTTATTTGTTGTAAATCTGATCACTCTAATTTTCTAGTAAATTTAACGCTGTTGATAACAGAGAGAACTTTCACTAGGATGATTCAAAATGATGATTCTTAAATAAGTGATGAAACAACTGTATTATGTTTCCTGGTTGATTGGAAACCTAGTAAATTTATTATTTAAGTGAATTCGACGATACAATATAACATTTCTAAAACCTTAAAAACCCCATTGTTAAAAAATATTTATTAACAAATTATATGAGTTGCTTGCATATTAATAAATGGCAATCTTTATTTTCATCGCTAGAATAAATATTGTTGTATATTATAATTAGAAACTACTGAGGCAAATAATGTTTTATACATTTATCGTGATTTTTTCGTATGTATGTTTAAGGCAAAATATTTACTATTAAATAAAAATCAACTGAAACCAAATAATGGCCTGTATTTAGCGTCCAAGCTACAACTACAACTCATATTTACTATACCACAAACTTGCACTTACAATTTTTGTACTATATGTACATAGCCCATTTATGGCAAATAACGTTAATCAAATAAATCAAAATACAAAAAAAACAATGTTTTTGTAATTATTTGCTTTTTGCCTTGATCTAAGCAAACATTACGCATTTAAATTGAAAATATATCGATGTATATATATATATATATATATATATATATATCAATGTAATAAATAATGCAATACAATCATGATTAAATATAGATTATTGTTAAAAAATAAGTTTTTCTTTTATCTAATTTATCAAAAGTTTAATGTCCTATTTAACGATATATATATATAGCCTCTAAAGAAATTGAAAAATATCTTTTAAATTTTGGTTGATTTTTTAAGTAATAACAATACTGAGAATTCAAAATGATTATAGATTATATAAAATATTCTATTTTTAATTATAGATTTATTAAATTTTATTTGTTTTGAAATATAGAAATATTGAAATAGTTTTTTTTTTAACTTAAAACTTACATAAACAAAATTAATAGATACAATTTATATAGTTTCTGAATAATTGGTTTATTACTCATCTGTTCAATAGCCCAAATTTTAATTTATGAAACACATTATTAATGCTGTGCCTATATATTTTATTGTGATTACTTTGGATGTATTACAAGAAACACGTTTCAACCAGTGGGCATTTTAGCGCTTCTAAACATGAGTCTGCATTTAGTGCCCGTGGTGGAAATCAAATTTATGTTTACCCAGGTTCAAGTCGAGAATTGTACAGCTAGGCTACTTTGACACATCTTACAATAATAATTCTAACCAATTTTTAAAAAAATATGTATAAATAGAAAAATTAAATATATGTAATTATGTGTAAATAAACAATTAATAATTTTTTAAACATTTTTTACATTTAAAATTATTTGTTTGGATTGGACGTTATTATAAATCTAACAATGTTTACTAACTTGAATTGTTCGTACATTATTATGTATTTATTTGCTGAAAAAAACGGTTTTTTTTAATTACATAGTTGGTAACTAAAGCAATTGCTGTTACTTTGTATTTTCCTTAATATTTAACGTTACACTTTACTAAAATAATTTTACTCACCTTTTGATTATAAACCATGTTGATATTTATAGTTGATTTTTTGTATTATTTTGATGTAGTGTTTACAAAGGACGCTGATAAAATCAATTATTATTATTATTATTATTACTACTAAAAAACACTTTTGTTCTATAATACGCATAACAGTAAGCAAGATAACAGCAACAGCAACAACAAAAACAATAATAAAGTCCCCTCAATTTAATAGAACATGGGACAACAAAACGATTTTGCCAACATTTTTGCTTCATCCTATCAAACATTTATTTTAATTAGATTTTCTCAAATGGTTAATGGCCAAGTTTTCTGCCATCATTAATCATTTATTTCAAAATCGTTTATACTAGTCTTTTGGGCGGTAAAAGTAGCATTTGACGACGTAATATTCTTTGTCTAATCAAAGATTGAGCTTCCTTTTGGCTTTTATTCAACCTTGTCAATGGGTTGTGGTATTATTTATCCGGAATAGCAATGTACATTTTCTACAGAGGCCAAGGTGTTAACATTGCCTTCAATACCTCCTCTTTAATCCAGGCTTGTATCTGGTTAGATTGGTTCATTTCCAATCTTGTCAATGCTGTATTACAGTAATATTTTTATCTATTAAAATGTACTACTTTAAATGTTTTACGGCACAAGCGCATCTTTCATCGAAGCCGAACGTAGACCCACATTTATTGGGCCGGTGGTGGGATTCGAACCTATGTCCATTCAGATGCAAATCGAGCGCTGTACCGCCAGACCATCCATTCAATTACATTACACACAGGTAAATTTTACGTAAACAGTTTTTAAATGTTTTTTAAAGGAATTTATCAAAAAATTTATTAATAAGCATTTTCCATTACTATCAATATCAAATTTTAATTTAAATAAAATTCATAATTTAAACATTTTTGAACACAATACAGGTAAATTATTTATTTTATAAATAAATTTATCATAAAATGTGCATACATTATTAAATATAGAATGGGTATATTTTAAATATTTGAGGCAATAATCATTATTACTTTTGACAATTTTGTCGAACCGTTTGTTTATTGGTCATTCCGTTTGCAAGCAAATAATGTCGTAAAATTTGGTTTCCTATTATATAATTAACTCTGCCTAGTTTGGATTAGAAATGATTCAAGGGTTTAAGCGCAAGGTTGGCAACCTGGCCTTTGTAAAAATTTATATTGCTGCGGAAACAATAAAAGATGACGTCATTCCGGCAAACAACAACGTTTCTGGATGGCAAAGTTACCAGATGACAAAGTTGAGTGAAAGCTGAAAGAAAGCGCAATCTTCGATTTGCAGAATATTTAATGCCAACAAGACTTTGTTATTGTTGTTGTTGTTTTGCTGTAATTGTTGTCTTATTGCCCCATGCTTATTCTAAAACAAAAAACATAAAAGGTTTTATATATATATATATATATATATATATATATATATATATATATAATATTATATAATTAACTTTTCTGTTAAAGAATTTTAGCATTTGAACAATCTACATCATTGTTTAGAATAATTTTTTTGAATATTAAATTATACCAAAATTTGAATTGTCTGGAAGGCAACTGTTAAGATATATATATAGAATAGAATGTTGTATAAATAAACTGAATTATTAATTTAAAGCATTAGGTTCCTTTTGTAATACCAAATATAAAAAGAAGTAAACTGTGAAATAAATTGATTTTGTCAGTCATAAACATATAAAATTTTAGTATATATATACAAAAAATGGAGTACATTTTACATTTAATTTAGTACAAATTACTAATATACATAAACATTAAGATCAAGCTAAGTTCAATGTAGTTACGAACTGTGTTTGTATACACAAAATAGGTTTTAATGTGTGATTGTAAACAGATTCGAGGATTTTCAATATATTCGAAGCTTGAGAAATAATTAACACTTTAAAACAATTTTTTGAAACCGATTTGATGTTTGGTTTGTAGTAGATGACGTAATATAGAAGAAGTGCATGAGTGTTCACTTCCATTTGACCTCCTATTGATCCAGTTTGGAATGTGTTCTTTAGCCCGATTGCTAAGCAACACATTGTCCGACCAATGCACTTGCCACCACAACTGCAAGTGAACTAATAAACACAATGTGAAGCGGAAAATATTGCTATATATATATATATATATATATATATATATATATATATATATATATATATATATATATATACTGAATTATTATTTTTGTGTATATATTAAAAATGTTCAAGATGGATAAGTACGTTATTCAAAAGATTTTTTTAGAATTGTATACATATTAATAATAAAAATAATAATAATAAACATTTATAAATTTAAAGTTATTTAAAAGAACAATTCTTTATAGCTACACAAACTAAAAATATAATTACAAACAATAAACAAAAAGTAAATAATTTAAACGAATAAATATGATCCCTAAGGACGTATTTGTTTTAAATGTTGATTCGTTAATTTTCTAAAACTTTGTTTTGCATATATATATATATATATATATATATATATATATATATATATATATATATATATAATGCGTTTATATAAAAATCAAAATGCATGCTAATATGTATTTAAATGCATTTTATAAAAACCATATTATATTTATTCAAATATTTTGAATTATTTTTAACTACATGTTGACCATATTGATTACATTTATATTCATTATTAGATGACATTATACATTTCAGTTTGTTCCCATTATTTGTTTTACATTTTTTGTACCTTTGTTATTATTTTATCTATTTATTTTTTATTTATAGTAGAAATGCATTTTTGTGGTCAATGTATTTCTAGTGAAGTATTCAAGCTTAATGTAACAACAACAAAATAATAATAATAATAAAACACCGTACCATTGTTGTACTACATAGCTATTCATTTAGCTATGTCGTGTAAAAGTAGTGCATTATTTATGGGGTGGTTTAGCGATACAGTGCTCAATTGGATCTTGCTGGGCATCGGAGTTTAGATTCAACCACCGATCTAACAAAATGCGGACCCACGTTCTGCTACGCTCAAAGATCCACTGCTTGAAGATGCGTTTCTCTTTCAAAACATTCACAGTAGCAAGCATAAATAAATAAAATTATTGTGTCATAGCCAATAACACGTCAATATAACGGCTAGCACAAAATGTAAACTTTTGTTTGACTGTATTAATTGTCAACTTTGTGGAAACATTAATAATAATAATAATATTATTATTATTATCTTTATTACTATTATCATCATTATTATTATTATTATTATTATTGTTATTATTATTATTATTATTATTGTAATTAACCGAGAAAAGCCAAACAATAAGAGTAATATTTCTGAATTCTTGGAAAAACAAGTTATCATTTTATATGTTTCTTTTCTGAATTGCATGGGCAGTTATATATATATATATATAATTATAAAAATAAAAGTTTTTTTTAATTTCAAAAATAACTAGGAATATAGTAACGTAATTTACGTTACATTGATTTATCGAATAGAAAATAAAACAAAAAAAATGGTTAATGCCACAAATAATCCATTTATTTTATTTCTATTTTTATGTTTACATAAAATTTGTTTTAAAATAATTAAAAGCTTTAATTTTAACGGTTGTAAAATATTTTAGATATTGGGGGGTTTGTTTTATTTTTACTATTTTAAATGCTTTACGGCAAACATTTTTCGGCCTGTAGACATTTTAGGAAACCAAACGTAGGCCCGCACTTAATGCTGGTAGTAGGTATCAAACTTTGCATGCTTTAATTCCTAATAATTTTTGTGCAATTGCTTTTGTACGCCAATGTAAATTGTTATTTTTTTTGTTTCCCTTATAAGCACAAATTTCAATTCTAGGTAGCGAAATTATTAGGCTGTAAAAGTTTAGATTTTGAAGGTGGTAAAAGGAAGGTTTCTAGTTAATGGTTGTGTACTTTGTTTCATAAAACCCAATTTATGTACCAGTTAAATAAAATTATTTGTTTAATTGTTTCTATTGTTACATTTAAATCAACTGCTTTTGTTAACTCAGACATAAAGCTGGCTGTGACACAATTAAACAACTGTCAAACAACATACATTAATTAACTATTAAAATTAGCAAAATCGTACTGAACATAAGAATATTATTATTTAAACTTGGTAATTAATTATTTATGTTATATATATATATATATATATATATATATATATATATATATATATATATAATAAAATATATATATATATATATATATATATATATATATATATATATATATATATATATAATAAACAAGTTATTAGCGTTGAAATTGTAATATATTATGTACATTTTAAAACACTTAATAATGGTTAATAATTTAATAAGCAAAATAGGATAAACAATGATGTTCTGTAATTGTGCCTATTTTAAGTTTTGAAAGCAATTACATTACACAATCAGATATATATTATTAATTTTAATAAGTTTTCGTCAAAATATGATAAAAAGTAGAGATAAGAATTATTGCAGATAAAAACTAGGAATAATAATAATTGCAAACCGAATTACATTGAAAACAAAACAAAGAAAAATTGGAATTATTTAAGTATTGATACACACAGATAAATCTTTGACTTTGTTATAATTATAAAAATGTACTTCTAAATTCTGTTAAATTAAAATTTTTAAAAAATATTTACTAGAGTAGTTAACTCGCCAAATGCCTGTTCATTTCTCCAGTTCTACTACCATAACTACTTACAATAACAAACAATATTTACATGATAATAATAATAATAATAATAATAATAATAATAATAATAGTAGTAATAATAGTAGCAGTAATATTAATAAAATTACAACTACTACTATTGATAATAATAATAATAATGATAATAATAATGATAGTAATATTAATAATAATAATAATAAACACAATAATAATATAGTAGTATCTACTAGTATAACTACTTACAATAACAATGAATATTTACATAATAACAATAATAATAATAATAATTATTATTATTATTATATTAATACTAATAATCCCAATACTATCACTACTACTAATAATAATACTAATACTGCTACTACTTCTAATAATAATATTATTATAATAACAATAATAATAGAAATACTAATAATAATACTAATACGAATAATAATAATAATAATAATAATAATAATAATATTAATAATAATAATAATAATATTACTATTAATAACAATACTAATAATACTAATATAATAATAATAATAATAATAATAATAATAATAATAATAATAATAATAATAACAATAGTAATAATAATAATAACAATAATAATAATAATACTAATAATGATCACAGTAATAATCATAATGGTAGGTGTATCTGTACAGGAAACTTGTAAAAAACCTCACTATATTGTGCTGAAGCTTTGTATCTTTCTAAATCTTAAGTTTAAATGAATTAACTTTTATTAGGGAGAAAATACGCACATTACTTAAACATTATTTTTAAAGTATATTTACTGTTATATATATATATATATATATATATTATTAATATTTTTTTAACTTTTGTTTAATATAAATGAAAAACGTTTATCGTAAAAATAAAATCTTTTTAAACATAATTTTAATTTCTTTTAATACTTAAATAAATTTTATTCAAAAAATTACTAAATTATTAACCCTAATCAGCTAAATGAATGTTTAATGAATGTTGTTAGATAAGTTTAGATAAGTTTAATAATGAACATAAATAATTTTTAATATGTTTGCAACATTTTTGAATTTATGATGCAGTTTACAAAACCATTTATTATTATAAATTTAATTCAGTTTAATTAAACAAAATTTATATGTTTTCAATTAAATAGATAAATATGAACTTATTATTGTTTTGAACAGAACATTTGCGTTTTTTCTAGTGTTGTATACATGTGGTTTATAACAAATTGGATTTTATTTATTTTATTACTTTGAATGTATTAGGGAAAACAGCTTTGAGGAGAACCGGTTCGTAATTCAGCATTCAGTGTCGTTGGTGAGATTTGAACCAGGTCTAAGTCGAGTGCACTCTACCATGAGACTACGCCGGAACACAGAGTGACAGTAACAATTTTGCCTTATAAATAGCTACAACGATGCAATTGCTTTTAGGCTACTTTAACTCAACCAGAATATTCCACTTGTTATCTTTAAATTAGGTAAACATTAGCTGATTAGTTAATTAACGCCACCCTTGTGCGGTTGAGAAAGTGGTACAGTTAGAAGCACAAGTTAGTAATCTGGATTTTCTTTTAAAACAATAACAAAAGGATGCTATTTAATTGAACAAGAAACATCTTTCAGCAGTGGACATTTAGCAAAGCCAAACGTAGGCCCGCATTTTGGTGCCGGCGATGAGATTCGAGCCTATGTCTACCGAAGTCCGAATTCGAGCGCTGTACCGCTAGACCACCCCGGCAAAAATATAACAACATAATTCTAATAAAAGCGTAAAAAGCAAATAAAATCTTAATCGTTGGTGCTAAAACTTTAATGTATAATCACATGAAACAATATTGTTGATTGAAATTGTCGGGGTTGCTGTTTATAACTGTAAATATTATTACTTTACTTTAGAATAATCATAGAGCGGTATAGCGGTACAGCACTCGAATTTGGACCTCAGTGGGCATGGGTTCGAATCCCACCACCGACTCACCAAAATACAAGCCCACGTTTGGCTTCGCTAAACAATTTTCACCGCTAAAAAACATGTTTTTTGTAAAATAATCAAAGTAATAAACAAGAAAATAGAATAAGTAAACGCAGGGCAACAAAATGATTCCATGTTTTCAAACATTGTGCCAAAATATGTGTCCCATGAGACATTCATTCCAATTAGATCTTGCCAAATCGTTGTTAGCCAACATTTCTGTTGTTCAACGCTTTTTTATTGCCATTATCAATTACTTATTCCAAAACCGTTTTATTTTATATTTGCCGGCGGTAGGGGTAGAAATTGACCAATTCATATTATTCGTCCAGTCGGAAATTGACTTCCTCTTCGAATTTTCTTCATCTGGGTCGTGCTATCTATTCTTTGTCGTTATTTGTCTTTTTACTATTTCTATAGCAATTTTGGTTTGTTTTTGTAAAGGCCAGATTGTGCTCAAATCGGTCATTTTTATCCAGGTTTGGGACTGGCTAGATTGGTTTATGTAACTTTCTTGTCTTAATAAATGAAAGTCAACTCTAACACAATTGCAATATCCATATACTTGTAGAACATTCAACCAGGGCTGATCTAGGGGCACACTGCTTGACTCGAACCGGGTTGACCACTACCAAGATCAATTGTGGGCCCACGCGTTCGGTTTTGCTAAAATGTACACTGCTAAAAGATGTAAAAAATTTAAAGTAGTAAAAATTTAAAAAAAAACTAACTCTCGTTCACTCCATGACATCATTACAATTAGACGAAGAAAATTAGTTGGTCAAATTCTACGTTTACCGCCCCCCGAAAAACCAGCAAGAACGGTTTTGGAATGGACAATTGTAAATGATAAAAGAAAGATTGGCAAACCACAAAATACATTTTGTTGTCTCATGTTTTCTTTGAATTACAAGACTTTGATGTTAATTTTTGCTGTAATTGTTATCTTATTGCTCCATGCTTATTTTTAAAGCAAAGGGTTTTGTAATAATAATAATTAAAATTTAAATTTAAAAAAAAACACTAATTAATTGTGACAATTGTGAATTATATAAAATAACTTCTTCAATAATCTTTATAACAAAATGTTTGTTATTGTTATTATTATTATTATTATTATTATTATTTATAAAATTCAACAATGAAAAAAATTCAACTCTTATTTACATCATATTTGAAAACATGTTTTCTAAAGTATTATTTTACGAAAATGTCTACAAATGTTTTTCAAATGTTTTTTTATGAATTACAAATTATTATTATTATTAATATTAATTTTATTATTATTATTATTATAAATAAAAAATAATATTTTTTTAACGTTCCTTTTCTGTTTAAGAAAAACCAACAACTGGTAAATAAAACGTTACCAATATTAAGCATACACCCACGCATCCAATGTATAGCTGACATGCGTATATCTGTCTGCATATCCAAACTGTAAATAAATAATTTATATATATATATATATATATATAAATGCATGTGCATTATTTTTTTCTTCTTGTTTTAAGTTTTTAAGACAACAGAACTTTAACATTTTTAATTGGCATAGTTTAACTCAACATTTGAATCAAACACAAAAATTGTATTTACTATTAAAAGTATCTCTCAAATGCACAATTGTTATTTACAGGATTTACAATTGCCAAGTTTAAAAAGAAGCATAGAATGATCTAATACCAACAACATGTAAGCAACTTATTTTACTATGGTAACTATGGTAAAACTACAAAATTTATAAAAAGTATATATATATATATATATATATATATATATTATTTATTTGTTTTTACGACTTTGGACGTTTTACGGGAAACGCATTTTTCACCAGTGGACAATGCAACACAGCCGAATAGAGCTCCGTATTTAGTGCGAGTAGTGGGATTCGAACCCACGTCTACTTAAGCCCAAGTCGAGCACTGTACCGCTAGGCCAACCCGCCATATATATACGTATATGTTTTAATTTAACATTTTGGGTTTAAAAATATGATTTTAAAGCTTTACATAAATTGTTAAATTTTTTTATATAAATCATACATTTTGGTCATTGTTGATACATTGATAAACTTATGCATAAGTAAAAATTACAATTTAAATAAATATTTTGATTGTTACATATAATGAAGTCAAGTCACATACTGAATAATAATGAATAGTGTTATGTTTAAGGTAAAACATATTAGTTGTGTTATATTTTGTGTTATAAATATACAAATCACTAATATTTTGTGTGACTAACTACTGTTGTCCGTAATCTACCCATTCTGCTTTGTGACAATTTATTATCCATTATCCATTATTAATCCTTCATCCGGGGTATTGTTTTATTAGTAATGTTCACACATGAGTCATTCACATTTGATGCTTACTGTTATATTGCCATACTATTAACTATAGTACGTTACCTAAGTAACATTATGCCTCTTCAAGCATATCATAATGCACGACTTTTAAATATTCGTTGATTTTTGAATGTATTAAACTATGTTATTTAATATTATTTCATTTTCTGACAGATGTTACATAGTGCTAACTGTATAGTATTTTTATAATTGTTCATATTTTTTGTGTGCTGAAAGCTACTTCTACTAAAGTATCTAAGCCGGTAATCATAATAATAACAATAATAATAATAATTATTATTATTATTATTATATTAATAATAATAATCATAACAGTAATAAAAATAATAATAGTAATAATAGTAATCGTACTAATAATAATAGTAATAATAATAATAATAATAATAATAATAGTAATAGTAATAGTAATAGTAATAATAATAATAATAATAATAATAATAATAAAAATAAAAATAAAAATAAACAATTTTTAATAAACAATAATGATGACTAAACTTTTAAATATTAACGAACCTGAATACATTTTGTTAAATTGTCCCACAACTTATGTAAATTGCAATTATTTTTTAATATACAACCTTTAAAAAGATTACCAAATTAACATTAGGACACCCAATAATAAGTGATAACATCAAATATTTTATGTTAAAATACACGAACAATAAAACAGTTTTATTTCTAAGTCTACATTTATTTAAGTAGTATGAATAAATGCAATTTGCATAATTTTTATAATAATTTATATATATACTTAGTTTTGAAAAACACTTTTATTTATTAAATACGAAATTTTCATTGTGATTATTCCATATTACTAATCAAAACCAAAATTTCAGAAAATAATTTATCTGACATAAAAAAAATTTTTTTAATAATAATAAATAAAATTATTCCGTTGGTCTGTTATTTATAACATATTGTTGTATAATGTGTAAAAAATTGAATTACATGCTTGTTAGAAGTGCTTTTTTAATTGCATTTTTTAAACTACTTTCTTTTAAATATGTGTATTTTTTATTTGCAAATGTAGGAGTTAAAAAATTATTTAGTTAAAAAAACATAATGTACGTGGTATTTTACGTAGAAATAACTCAATTTATGCAGCTATACTAAATAAAAATTAAAAAAAATTAAACTAATTGCAATGAAAAATTAAACTATTTTGAAACAAGAATATAGTTTTACAAATATACGATAATATTCTATATACTACTTATTATCTTCTTTAGTTTGAAACTTACACTTGTTATTAAGAGTATACTTTTAAGGCAATGTACAACTGTGGATCTAACATAAAAACTAGCCTATGTTTGAATTTCTTTATTTTAGTAATGTAGCCAAAATAGTTTATAAAACGAAGATTTTTCTCAAAGTTTAATATGAAGGTAGTCGACATTGTTAGACACAACGCTTTAAATGTATTTGTTTGTCCAATGTGGCCGAATGCAACAATTGTACAGCAAACGCAATGCTTCAAATACGATTGCGATTGTGTAATTCAAACATTGACGCATTAAATTATGTAATAATATTTTTTTTATATTGATTATAATAAATTAACTCAATTGCTATACAATTAAAATTATCCATTTGATAAAATATTTAAAAATATTAAAAACTACTTATAGGCATATATTGTGCACAACATGTATATTGATTGGTTTAAAAAATTAAAAATGAATTATTTAAACATTTAAAAAAGAGTAGAATTAGTGCTTAAATTTAAACCAATCTTTAGCCACAATATCTTTGTCACTAAGGTATATATATAATACTTATTTTATGTATAGTTACCATTTAATTAACTTGAGTTTAGTAACAATTTATTGTAAACGTTCTTTGAATAGATAAAAATTATGAAAAATATAATGTCTGTATTTTAATGATTTTTTATGATAAATATAAAGGCAAGTAGTAATAGTATGTCTCATTTTAGCCTAATCTTTTATTATATATATATATATATATATATATATATATATATTAAATGTCTAATATTTTTTTATAAGTAATACTTTTTTAATTATTTTGATTTATTGGAAACATAATTTAAATTTAAATTATAATTATAATTTGCTTCCAACCTTTACCGATTTTGAAAATAGTTGAGCAACAAGAATTACTACTTAAATGTTTGACAAGAAAGGTAGAAACTTAGCAAATCCAAATATGAGTTTGCAATGAGTACCGGTGGTGGTAATCAAACTTACGCTTACTCAGGTTTGAGATTAGCGCCCAATCTTTAGACTACTAATGCAAATAGATCAATGGTACACGCGACTACACGTTAGAAAATAATTTTACTTTGGATGATAACATATGTTTACACAAACGTATGATTAGTATTCTTACTCTTTAACCTTTATCTTTATTTATTAACCGCTAGAGTACATTACAATTACTATTTTCTATTACATACATCCATTAATAAAAATTTATTCCTTTTTAAAAAAATTATTTGTTATTAATACAATTTTATATGTGTCTAGATTATATATATATATATATATATATATATATATATATATATATATAAATAAAAACAAAATTTATATTTTATTTAAAAAAAGACACAAACTCATATGTAAACATCGTATCATTCAATACTTATTTTAGTTGTTACTATTTATTTTATACAAAGCCTACAAGAACTAAAAATAAAACAAAATAATATATATTTTTTAATTACTGTCAGTATTTCCTTCAAGTGAATTAACACTTGTGAACTATAAAAAGTACACAATATTATGCAGTAACTACATTTTTCACTATTGTTGTTTGAATACTTTGCGAAAAGCATTCAAACATGAATTATACACATGATAAGAAGGCAGAAAAATAACAAAAACAAAAATATAGTTGTTTTACGTTTCATCTAGTTAAGATATATATTTATAAATTACAATAATTATTTAAATTACACAAACTATTTGTTGACTAATATTAATACAAGACATTTTAATTTTCTTTTGTTTATTTATGTCCCTATAATTAATTGCTTAACGTTATTAAAGTCAAATAATTTACACAAAGTTTTGAATTTTTTGAGGTTAAAAATAAAATTATATTTTCTATTATATTGAATGTATAACAATGAGTTTATCGGTACAATACTTTTGTTTGAACAATTTATACTATTTAATTTTTTGTGACAAAAATTTTGAAAATATTCTATTTTGTATTTTAAAAACAAAAAAACATACAGTTAAAAACGTTTTGTTTATTGTCAAATTTTTAAAACGAATTATTTACAATTTTTGACAGTATATTTTAACAATCGGTTTTACACGCACTTTGCATTACAATAACAATTTTTTTAACGTAGCGCTTTTGTGTATCATTTAACTAGTATAATTTTTTTTTAAACATTTTAAAAAAATAAGTGCATTTATTTGACTGATTTAATAACCTACGTTTACTGTTTAAACTATTTTGAATAATTGTTCACAATTTTTATTGTATTTATTTATTAAAACAAAAGGTAGTAGAAACATTGCAACTCCTGCTTACCTAGTTAACAAAATCTAGTTCTCGACCAACCTGGCTTTTGCGCCATTTTAAATTATGCATTCTATTGTATATTTTGTAAAGCTTTTATTGAGTTTATGGCTTAGATGTTTGAACACACAAAAATAATATTTAACATTCGACGCTAGTGTAATTATGCAATTTTCCTGTTTTCAAATTTAGCTATTTGAAGGCGGTTTTACTCCCTGGGAAAACGTTGCAAAAATCAATTTATTTCATTTATCTGAGTACCCTAAAGAACCTGTCACTCGACTACATATACAACAAAGAACAAGAACTATTGAAGTGTTTTAGTAGGAACCGGCACTAAAAGCGGACCCTTGGTTGAGTTTTGTGAATGACTACTTTCTTTTTTTTTTAATGTTTGTTACTTTGAATGTTTTGACGAGAAACATCTTTTAGCAGTAAACAGTTAGCAAAGCCAAACGTGGGCCCGCATTTTAATGCCGGCAATGAGATTCAAACCCATGTCTACCGAAGTCCAAATTCGAGCACTGTACCGCTAGACCACCCCGACTAAAGAGTTGTTCTTTTGCCTGATATCTATGTAGAAAAACAAAAATAAACCAATAATTTTATTAATACTCTACCAATCTTGACTATTAAATGGCAAACATTAAAAAAATATTAAAATTGAGAAAATAAATTATTTTATTTTACTTTTTTAAAATGCATGTTTCTTTTCGAACAGAATTAGTTTATGTAAATGCCAGTATAATTATTTAATTAGGCGTAACATTAAGATTAACCAATTTACATTATAAGGCCTTATTTAATCTTTCAAACAGTAAAGGTATTTGTAATGTTACAAAGTAAAAAAAATGTTATTTATTTATTTATTTTTCCAATTTTGAATGTTTTGATGGAAAGGCATTTTTTAGAGATGGACAATTTGTTCAAAACCGAACTTGGGCCCGCATTCAGTGGGCGCCGTACCGCTGGGCTATCTCGTCACTATTAATGCTTTTATTGCACAGAATACAATTGCATCAAAATGCTTTTAAACCGTAAAATATGGAAGTTGTTTTTTATGGTACAAATATTGTTTGCCTAATTACAAGTTTACAATTCCATTACAAAACAATAACTTGACTTAGTTTTTAAACCGACAAAAACTAACAAACATTTGATTTTAAAATTATATATTTTTAAATAATTTTAAAAGAGCTTTTTATTCTATTTTATTTTGGCTGTTTTGAGGCAAAACAAGTCAGACGAATTTTTTCCAATTTTTCAAACCCAGAAATGAAAAATTGTGATATTTGTTTATATATTGAATAAAAACAATAGTATATATAAACATTTATTTTTATTTTTAAATTTATAGATTAAGCAGATAAACTACTTGACAATTTTATTCCACATTTTACGTTTAATAATAAACATTAATATTTTTAATTCAATTTAAAATGCATTTGTTTCTATTTCGATATCGTCTATAGTTTATATCTTTTTTTTAATTGATTGGATTTATAAAATATGAAAAATAAGTTGTTTTTTGTAGTATTTAATCAAATATAAAGTGTAGTCTGAAAATAACAGATAATAATCAAATGTTTATTGTGATTTATTTTGTACGTTAAAAACTACTTAATTACTACTAGTAGTAACAATCGAAATTACTTTCTCAAATAAATTTAGGTTTTAAAAGAGTAAATTTTATTAACTTTCAATTGTTTTTTTTGTTGCTAGTTTAATTTCAATTTAAATGCTTTGTTAATAAAACAGCTGCACTTTGTAAATGTATATTTACTTAACTAGATCTTCTAAATTTATTCATGCATATAGTGTATTTTTCTAACCTAATTTTTTAATAGCTATATAATTTAAAATAGGAACTCTTTTTTTGTGGAATATATTAAACTATATTAGAAATGAAATGCAAATTTAATTGTATTAATTAAAAATATTAAAATTAATGTTAACTGGTTTATCATTAAATGTTGAAAAATATTATTAGCATCTATAATTTAGCGGCATATATCAAAGAAAATACAAGGTACATGTAATTTTTTATCACTGAGTAGCTTCCTGTATGATAGATTATAAAAAATAAGACACATAATAATTATTTTTTGCATTTATTTACCTTAGGTATATTTTTAGTTAAGTTAATAATCTAATTTTATATGATCACATATTTAACAAAAAATAAGTTAACACACACGACTAATTCAAAAAGATATGTTTATTAATGTTTTTAATAAAAAAATTAACATTTATAATACTAGTACTATTAACTGGCATTAATAAACAAACGATTATTTTTTTAATTTTAGACTGTTTAGATTTTAATTTGTAAACAAATACGATAGAATTAAAAATATCTTTTTTTTAATCTAACATGAAACACTATGTTCATAAGTGTATTTCATAATCATAATTACTCAAACTATTTTATATAATTTTCCCGATGGTCTAATGTTATAGCATTTGACTCAATCACTCAAAGGTCCATTACGGAAGTAATAAATGTTTTTACATAAGTATTTAATTACATATAAAAAGTACATATTATTTGTTATTATTACTGTTTACTTGTATTACTTGCTTAAAACAACCATGGAAATTTAATTATATATGATATTGCCTTAATTGTACTGTATGAATTTCTGGAGGTAATGTGATTATTATTATGTAAGTAATTATAGGGGTTATAATGTGATTATGTAAATCTAAAAATTTTAATTTGAAAAGAGTACAAGGTTAAATAATGTTAAGTTGAACATTAATTATTTGTTTTTGCAAACGGATATGTTGTTGGAAAATTTATAAACTATAACAAAAATTTTAACTTTATACCAAAATGAGGTACTAGCAACTTAAAATTACATTAAACATTGAGTAAATTTTACAATAAATTGTGATGTTTACATAAAACATTGGTTTTTTCAAAAACAAAAATTAATTTTTTTGCAATCAAACATTTTTTGTTTTCATCTTATACATTTTTATAGAATTCTTAAACAAATAAAAAACATACAATCAATTTTATATTCTAAAAACAAAAACATCATTTAGATTACAATAAAATCTTATTTCAAAAAAAAAATAGTAGATAAATAAATATTTTTTTTAAATAGAGTTTTAAATATTAATAATTTTAACTATTTTGTTTTTGTTATTTATTGCTTAAACGTTTTTCAACTTTTATTTATTTTACAAAGTATACGAGTCAAAACGTATTAAATATAAAACGTTTTTATAATCTGGGATTGACTTTATTTTTAGGATTAATATGTTATCAAAATTGTAGAAACTTTGTTAAATATAAACATAACGTTTATTAAAATGTTGTAGTGCAAAATTTATGTTGGAACAAAATTAATACTTATTGTAGAGAAACATTATTTAACAACATAAAATCCGTGTTTTTTGTATAAATTTCATGTTTGATACTATTGGTATAAAAATTAAAATGAATATGCTTTGTATATGAACCGCTTTCATTAAAAGTTATTAATATTTTTATAATAACACAGTATACAATAAATATTAGTAAAAAATACAATAACCGTTAAATAACAATAAGTACGTTACATTTATTGTCTTGTTAACATATATTTTATAACTTTAGCCAGATTATTTTATGCAGAATAATTGGTGTAACATTAACAATATACAGAAAACATTTGCATTCAATTTATTATTACAACATTTAACACGTTTAAAAATTTTATTAAATACAGCAATAGTTATTATTATTATTATTATTATTATTATTATTATTATTATTATTATTATTATTATTATTATTATTATTTTTTAAACAAATGTTTTATTAATTAATTTTTAATTTTATCATATTTAAAAAGAAAATGGTTTAAGCGTATGGATTAAACAAAATGTTCTTGTTTTATTAAGGTATGGAGAAATAATTTTATTTAATGTAATTGATACTTGCAATTGTGCACAATAATTTATTTTTTGTATATTTTTACTACTTTGAAGATTTTAGAGCAAAGGTTTCTTACAACCGGATGTAGGCCCGCATTTAGTGCCCGTGATGGAATTCGAATCCATGCCCACTCAGGTCCAAGTTAAGCGCTGTACTGCTAAACCACTCAAGCGCACAAATGTTGACTATTAATCGTAAAACGTCGGTAAACGGACTCAACCGTAGTCAGCACTAAGTCCGGTTGAAAGAAGAAATGTTTTAGAACAGCCTAGTCTTTTTTTCAATATTGGTAAAAGATACCGAGGTGGTCTAGCAGTACAGCGCTCGCTTTGGGCCTCGGTGGGCATGGGGGTTCGAATCCCACCACCGGCACTAAAATGCGGGCCTACGTTCGGCTTCCCTAAAATGTCCACTGCTGAAAGATGCGTTTCTCGTCAAAACATTCAAAGTAGCAAACATAAAATAAATAATGGAAATAAATGAAAGCCAGTTAGGTAAATTTTGATCACAAAGAGGAAGCATTATTTTCTTGACAATGTTGAGTAAAAATCCAAAACAAAAACTGTATTTTTAACAAGTTAAATATTCGATATTATACATTTTGATTATGAAGAACTGTTTTATTGATTTATAAAAAAGAATAACAGTAATAATAAATAAAACAGAGTAGTACACTGGTAACAGCTCAATTTTTAGACTAAAGAAACGTGCGTTGTATTATTTAAACATTGCCTTTTCAATAAACTCACATAATTTAACATTATTATAAGAAAGAAGTTACAGATTACCATTTAATTAAATTACGGCAACTAATTAAAAATAGCACAATTCGGTTAACAGAACTATGAGTAAAAACCAAGAAAACCTTCATTTTAGATATACACCATTTTTAATAACAAAAATTTCAAGCATAATGACGTACAAATCTCTTAATGTTTTATAAATCAAGAGCGAGAGAGATTGTTTTAATGCATTTCTAGGTATGCACAGGAACTAAAACGGGCCTTGTTAAAATTAACACATTGAAATTGACTGACTTTTCTTACACATCACTTAAGCACACCAACATTTTACTAAAATAACCCTTAAACATCACTTTAGTAATACTAATAATTAAAACCATAAAAATAATATCTCTCTTCAGATAAAACAAAATAAATTGAAAAATAACAGTTTATTGACAGGTTCCATTTTAGATTCTATATATGCTATTTAGAAATGAAAGCTTTGTTAAAGTTGAAACAAAGTAGCGGCAAAACTTAAACGTAACCATGGTACCTAATTAAAAGATTTTGTTTAAACAATTACTAATATGTTAATTTTTGCCTAAATTATTAAAATAATTATACATTTGTGTCAACTTTAATTTTTTAAACAAAAATTCTATATAGCGGTTTTTTGTCTAAACAACTTTTTTATTTTATTATTTAACAATAAATTAAAATATAATTTTTAAATGTGTACATATTGTTTTGGGAATAAAGTATTTAAATTGTGAAACATAATATGTTCATTATCTAATGTACTACTTGGCATAGAAAAAACGTTCGTAAATTGTTTTAGTAGTTCTTATTAAACAATTTTTTTTTACATTTTACTATTGTTCCTTTTTTACAGCTATTCCCTCCATTATAAAGGATTGCTATTTTTATTAATTTGATTTTGCACTGAACCACTTCAAAAAAATTATAACCATTGAATCGTTGTAACGTGGATTATTTTTTTACTGCAGGATGTTTTATGACTCAACACTTCCTCCTATATATTGACTTAAAACTGCCTAGATCGGTTCCTATGTAATCCTGTATAAGTGGCGTGTAAATTGGCAGATTGTTCTTTTTTTAATGCAAATTGTTTACTTTTCAGTTTTTATTTATTTAAAAAAAATAATTATGCAACTCTAATACAAATTATGTTTGATGTTGGATGGATTAAACACAAATTATTATTATTATTATTATTATTATTTATTTTTGCTAGTTTGAATATTTCACAGAAATCGCATTTTTCAGCAGTAGACATTTTGAGAAAGTTAAGCGTGGGCCCGCATTTAGTACCAGTACTTATTACAAATAAAATGACGCAATTTTATTTAAAAATAGGCCACATTGCCAACTGTTTACTTTGGTAAATAGAAACATTGTTGTTGCATTAAAATTGCAACTGTTAAAAAAACATTTCTACAATAAAATGTTTAGTTAATATTTCAATGCACGCATTTATTATTATCTTGCATTTTTTAAAATTTGATAAATATCCAAAAATAATAATTTTAAAAATTGGCCATTAATTAAATTTTATCTTCAAAGATAAAGTTTATTTATAGTCAATTTCAAAGTAATCAGATAAATTATACACATAAAACGTTTATTGCAATGCAGCCAAAAAACGTTTTTAATTGAAAAATGTTACAATAATTAATTCAACTATTACCCCACTAATTTACAGTGACAATTGTTTGCTTTATTGACAAATTTTTTGTGTTAGAAATTTGATGCATTATTTGGAAAACTGTTATGTGATTAAATTGGATTTCGTTTACCTCACAACCGTATTTACTATACAATGGTTTTAGATATACAGCTATTATATATTATATATATATTATACAAAACCCTTTAGCATTAAAAATAAGCAATTACAGCAAAACAACAACAACAAAGTCTCGTTGGCATTAAAGATTCTGTAAATCGAAGATTGACCTTCCTTTCGATTTTCACTCATCCCTGTCATTTGTGTAACCCTGTCATCCAGATACGTGCAATCAGTTCTTTGCAGTTGTTTGCCGGAATGGCATCCTCTTGTATTGTTTTAATAACAGTATAAACTTTTTACAGAGGCCAAGTTGCTAACCTTGCGCGCTCAAACCCTCCTCCTTTATCCAGACTTGGGACTGGCTAGATTAAATCATTTCTGATCCAAACTAGGTGGAGTTGATATACATAGTTGTTTTTATTTAGTTGTGTTTATTCAACTTTACGTCATTTTTTAAAACCGCAATTATAGAATGATGTATTCTCAAAATTTAATTTAATAACAATAGTATTTTTTTAAATTAAAAACGAATCGAATATAACATTTGAACTAGGATTATAAAGCAGTGGTTAAATAGTAATAATTTAATTATACATAGCCATATTGAATAATTTAAACAGATTGTTTTCCATATTTTTGTGTCAAAAAAAATAATGATAAAAATTGTTGCAATAAAATTGGAATTACTTACCAAAACATCTTGTATTTGTCTAATCAACAGATTGATGTTTGTAGCAGAATTTTAACATTCACATTTAGCCAATTAAATAAAATGTAATTATGTAATTAAGGCATTTTTTAAAAAGTTGTTTAGCTTAGTACTTACAATATTGTGACATATACTTGTTTCCTGTTTAAGTTTTAAAAGTTTGAGAATATGTTTTATATAATGTTTGAGTACTAATATATATATATATATATATATATATATATATATATATATATATATATATATATATATATATATATATATCGGTGAATAAGCCGCTGTCATTATAATCTCAACTTTTCCATTTGAGCTTTAACTAAGAGTAATTTGGTTTTGTTAACAAAATAAATATTATACAATAATTTAAACTTTTATTAGTTACAGTTAATCAATCAATCAATTTTTTATAAACAAAAAATTTGTTTTGTGGCTTTTAAATAAATAGTACTCAAGTGTCCATTTGACATTAGTTACAATTAAACTTTATATATATATATATATATATATATATATATATATATATATATAGAAATAAATAAAATAATTACTCTTCTACAATTTTAAACAAAAATTTCTATTTCTTAATTTAAATATAAATGTTTACACAAACAAACACGCGTGGGATGCAATCCATTAATTAATATTTTTTTTAATCTTTAAATGCAAAAAAAAATTCTTGTATTAAAATTTTTTTAAATGGTTTTGTATTTAAAAGAAGGTAGTTGGTTTTATTATCCAATTAACCGTTTTATCAACTAAACCAAATGTTAAAACCAGACTTTGTAAGGCAATGTCAGTCTTTCATAGACTCAAATCAAGGTGATCATGTTCTTCCATTCCTCTGAAGATAAAATTTTGTTTGTACGCATTAATAATTATTCCTAGGGAAATATATGGGAGTGAAACGTGGAAACGAACGGACAAGATTGATAAAATAGTGAATGTTTTTTATTGCCGGTATCTTAGAAGTATTTTAAAGATTACCTTGCCCGATCACATTTCAAATGATGAGATCATGAGAAGAACTGACTCTCGTTCACTCCATGACATCATTACAATTAGACGAAGAAAATTACTTGGTCAAATTCTACGTTTACCGCCCGATAAACCAGCAAGAACGGTTTTGGAATAAACAATTGTAAATGGTAAAAGAAAGGTTGGCAAACCACAAAAGACTTGGCTAAAAACTATTTGGGAAGATCTAATTGAAATGAATGTTTTATGGGATCAAGCAAAACGTTTGGCAGAATGTTCAAATACATGGAAACATTTTGTTGTCTCATGTTTAAATTATAAATTATTATTTTTTGCTGTAATTGCTGTTTTATTAAATTGATGTTAAAGTCAAACTTGGAAAAGGCAATGTCAGTTTTTCATAGACTCAAATCAATATGGTCATGTTCTTCCATTCGTCTGAAGATAAAATTTCATTTGTACGTATTAATAATCATTCCTAGGGCAATATATGGGAGTGAAACGAGGAAGCGAACAGTAAAGATTAAAAAGATGATAAACGTTTTTTATCGCCAGTATTTTTAAGTTTACCTGGTGCGATCATATTTCAAATAATGAGATTATAATAGCAATTAACTTTTGGTCACTACATGACATCACTACAATTAGACGAAAAAAATAACTTGGCAAATTCTACGTTTTGCTGCTCGAAAAAATAGCAATGGATAATTAAAGATAATAAAAAAAAGGTTGGTTAAACACAGAACACTTAGCTAAAATCTATTGAGGAGGATTTAATTAAAATGAATGTTTTAAGGGATTAAAAAAAACGTTTGGTAAAATGTTCAAGTACATGGAGAAAGTTTGTTGTCACATGTTCTTTTTTGCTGTAACTGTTGTTTTATCGCTCTATTCGTATGTTTGAAGCAATGTGTTACTAGACTATTATAAGTATTGATATCCTAATTATACTTTGTAAGGTCTACTTTATTTATTAACTTACTTTTAAATTTTGATTATATTGCATTTTAAATTTTGCAAAATTGTTGGTAATGATAATGTGTAAGTTGTGTAATTTTGACTTTTGCTTACTATATGGTACATTTATTTGTAGGCTGCTTATTATACATATAAAGCATTTATTACAGTGTATCAATTTTTGCTTAACAATCAAAAAAATTATTTCTTTGCAAAACTGCGACTATAAAATTAGTCATTCCATGTTTTTTATGTATAAAATTTAAATAGAAACAAAACATTTAAAACGATCATAATTTTATTTTATATTCTTTTTTTTATAATAAATAATAATAATACAAATTGTGCTGTGTTCAAAGTATAAGATTTATCAAATAATAAATATGTTAACCAGAATTATTAAATTGCTATTTTAATCTTGCGAGATTTAAAAGATATGTACATACAAGCATAAAAATTTAGTTATAACCAATTTATTAATTGCATTTATATATATATATATATATATATATATTAAAAGTAAATTATTTACTATTTATTGAAAAGCATTTTAAATATTCCTTAAATTATTTTATGGAATAATTACTTAACGGTTTTTACAAAAAATAGGTTTTTTTTTAAAATGGGCATTTAAACAAAGATTCTATTTATTTTATTTTGTTTTTATTTTCTTTACTATTTTAAATGTTGTAAGAAAAACATTTTTTGACAGTGGACCTTGTGGTAAAGCCGAACGTGGACTCGCATTTAGTGCCTGTGCTCGAGATCGAACTTATTCAACTTTCAGGATCGGGTTGAGTGTTGAATCGTCAAACCACCCGAGCGCTGCCAATTGTAAGACTAGAACTGATGTTTTACGTTGTTTCAGACATATGTGCAACTCTAAAACATTTTGTCATTTTGTATAAAACTTTACTAGTCCAAACTCTACTTAGAAAAAATTAGAAATAAACTAATCTAACTAGTTCCAAGTCTGGGCAAAGGTAAAAGTTTTAAAGCAGTAAGGGTAGCAAGCATTGTAAAAGCTCACACCAAAACCACTTATTGATTACAGTGCTCTAAATTGGTTTGATACAATACCAAATAGAGAAAATAATCAAAACAACGACGTTTTAGAAAAAAACAGGAAAAACAATAATTTGAGTCCTAACACTTAATTTTGGGATTTCCCAAAAATCTTCCTACTGAAAAAGTGTCTTCTATGCAAAAAAAATTTAATCAATGACAACCAAAACAAAGATAAAAAAGTATTAACTGTCTATAAAAGTTATAATTTATTTTTAAATAAAGTATTACTAATTTAATAATAAAAATATCATTATCAAGCACTGGGATGGTTATAACTCCAAAATTGAGTGAGAGTAAGTTTAAGAACCACCACTGACATTAAATGCGGCCTCCAATGTGGCTAAACGTCTAATAAAAACCAAGTAAAATAATAATAATAATAACAATAAAATAATAATAATAATAATAATAATAATAATAATAATAATAATAATAATAATAATAATAATAATAATAATAATAATAATAATAATAATAACAATAACAATAAATAACATTTTTATTTTTAAACTGTACACAATGTAAATGCAACTATTGTCAATTAAATATTTCTAAATTTTGTTTTAACTGATTAACGTTTTATTTAGTCTTAAATTGCAACATTTTAAATTTCGTTCAGTTAAAAATAACAAAAAAATTGACGAAACATTTTGTATTGTAGAATACTGACATTTGTTGCATCAATTATTTATAGTTGGTTTGTTAAACAATTTTAATACCAAATTTTTCAACTTAATTAGGCTGGGCATGAATGTAAAAAGTAAAGTTGTTTAATATAACTTAAACTATTACTACCTTTACAAAGATTTTTTTCTTTATCTAACATATACGTATTTTTATTTGTTTAATGCATGCCATTTTATTTTTTAAATAAAATGATTTAAATCTGCCTTCATTTGTTAATTGTATTTAACTAGAGTAAAAACGTCTGACCATAATTTTAAAATCTTTTATCTAAAATTATTATATTACAAATATTACAAAATTATACAATGAAATAAAACCAAACGAAAATAATTGTACTTTCTATCAATTTCTTTCTACTTTTCAACCCTTTTCTCTAAAAAGCATGGAACAACAAGATTGTTCCATATAATTGTACATTGAAGACTTTATATATCAGATTTTGCTAAACTATTACATGTTCCTTTTATTCAAATACATTTTTGCACTTTATTTTATAATATTTTTTAATAAATAATACATTTTAAATAATTTTAACTGTAATAATATCAAAAAATTATTAAAATGGGGTAGAAATAGTAGTTGCTTAAGGTAGCAGTGAAATTGGTAATTTATTCAATTTTATATGTAATACTGGAACTCAATATGTTGATTTATACTGTTGAACAATTAGTAAAAAGAATGCTCTAGTCTATATTTTAAAAAAGACAACGTAAAGTTTGTTGTGATTTTAGAAATTAAAGTATTTGAGTCATATACAACTGCCTCCAAACCACATAAACATTAGTGTAATTAAATGTTTTTTTAAATAGTTCTAAAATATAATTTAAATGGTTTGAGAAATAAAAATGTTTAATTAAGAAAATTAATAGTGCAATGCAGAATCAAATTCCACAACATTAGGTCAAAATACGTAAGTACTCCTACATTAGACGCTTTCAGAAAATATTAGAAGTAAATAAATAATATTGCTTAGAATATTAAAAATGCATAGCTTTTGTTATCTATTTTAATATATGTGTACATATCTTGTAATATAAATTATTTTTAAGCAACTAATTTGCTTGTTTTTTTATTTTTTTTAAATTTTAATATTTTTGTTTTTGATCTAAATTAGAATTTTATATCGATATTGGTGTAAAATATTAGTTTCTTTAAAATATTTTGTTTATACTGATAAAATAATGTTTAACCAATATTTTAGTACAATTTAGATCTGTTTCATATAGTTAAATGGTTTCACAAAAGTAAATGAAGTATATTGTATTGATTTTGACAATAGCTTGTTTATCTATTGTAATTGCATTATTATTATTATTATTATTATTATTATTATTATTATTATTGCAAAACCCTTTGCTTTAAAAATAAGCATGAGGCAATAAGATAACATTTACAGCAGAAAACAACAAAAACAAAGTTTTGTAATTTAAAAAGAACATGAGACAACAAAATAGTTTCATGTATTTGAACATTCTGCCAAACGTTTTGCTTGATCCCATAAAATATTCATTTCAATTAGATTTTCCCGAATAGTTCTTAGCCAAGTTTTCTTTGGTTTACCAACTTTTCTTTTATCATTTTCGATCTCCTATGCCAAAACTGTTCATCTACAAAATCCAAATCTGTTAATTTGTCATGATTCCATATGATACCATAGGACAAATTATTTATGGATAAAGTTATAATGAAATCAATTGTCAGAAGAAATAAAAACGATAACAAAATACTTCCTTGATGTACTGCCGTGACAATTTCGAACAAAGCAGTATGGCCACTTTTTGTTCGAGCACAATAACTTGAATTTTGGTATGGAGAACGTATAATATTTATATAATTTAACGGTATTCCGTAAAACTTACCAATTATTCACAAAGATTCTTAATGAACACTGTCAAAATCTTTTTTTAAATTAATAAAATTGATTGTAAGTAATTGCTAAAATTCTTGACTTTGTTTAATAATGTTACAACTTCTTTCTTCCCAAAAATCTTATTGTCTGTAATTGTATATTGAAGGTTTTATACATTGAATTTTGCTAAACCTTCTCATTGTAATTATAATTTTTTTCTTTTCTGTCATAATTTTACAGGAAGTTGAGTGTTTTTTTATTCTTTTTTAAAGCATTTTTTTAACGTTTTTATCGTTGTCATACTGCAATGTATTGAAATAATTGTCTTCATCCACTGTTTGGAATTACTTGCACAATTCGATTTTTTTTTCTATTTTTAAAAACAAAATAATAAATTAATATACCGACCTTTTTCGCTTAATTCACAAACAATCCTGTGACTAATTTTTTTGGGAGAAAAGAAAAACAATTAATCTCACATTTGATCAAATATTTTCTTCTTCTTTTTTAATTGAAAATAAAATTGTTTTCACTGTTTGTTGTTGTGTTACAAAAATTTGCATTGGTAGTTTCTTTTATTGCCAACAATTACACATCTTTTGCTTCAATTTTGTTTAAAAAGACATTCTAAATAATTAAATTATTTAATAATTGAAATAATGCTACTTTTTAAATTGTTTGTTTGAATATACATCTTTGAAAAAATTAGTAATCAAAACCAAGAAAATATTTAATGGATTTTAAATAATTGTTTAAATCAAGGTTGTTATACAATTTATTTAATTGAATAATTTATTTTTGTTTTAAATAATAAAATAATTG
This sequence comes from Cardicola forsteri, assembly GCA_025895645.1. Taxonomy (NCBI): domain Eukaryota; kingdom Metazoa; phylum Platyhelminthes; class Trematoda; order Strigeidida; family Aporocotylidae; genus Cardicola; species Cardicola forsteri. Next base: position 50,226 of record JAKXYG010001355.1, on the reverse strand, counting down.
TATATATATTTTATTCATTAATAAAATTATTAATTTATTAAATTAAAGACATACATCAATAAATATTTTCAACGGTTTTTTTTTGTTGTAACATCTATATATTTATTTGTATAATTGCTATTTGTTTAACTACTCTGTTTATTTACTTCAATCAATGCTTGCATTTCATTATATAATATTATTTAAGAAAAATAATTTAAAAATATGTTTAATAATAAAAATATTGAAAAATTATAAAAACCGAATTTGACTTGTAATTGTTCAAAATTTGTAAAAAAATATATAAATTTCAGCTATAACATTGAATATTTTAGTAGTTAATAGTAAACAATACTCATTTTTTATAATTTTTAAATACTTTTTAAAATGTTTTTAACAATGCAATATATAAAACGCTTAACTCGCGTAAACATCACATTTATATATTGACCTCTAGACAGCTCAAACTTTAATAGAAACTTTTTTAATTATTTTAAACAATAATGTAAATAATTTGTAAAGTAAACTATTTTTAATCAATAATTAATTATGCGATACAAAATAAGTTTTTGCCAACGCGATGAGCTATAGTATATAACAACTATAAGAAACTATAGAGTGAGATAAATATTACTTTAAATATTTCATCCTTTTACATTTTTTGCAATATAATTTATTTTTAAGTAAATTTACTTTGAATTTTTTCAAAACTGTTTAAATTATAATTTTTTGTTCAAGTTGAAAATATTATTTTACTAATAATATATTTTATTATTGTCAAACAATCTCATATCTTATTTTTCTATTTTGTGTGTTTTCTGCCAGTTTTCTGGTATAATTTGATTATGCCTGAACAATTGACGGATTATCGGGTAGCAGTCTTTGGTTCGGGAGGTGTTGGCAAAACATCGCTTGTTTTGCGTTTTGTTCGAGGAACATTTAAAGAAACTTACATACCAACAATTGAAGATACTTATAGACAAGTAAGTAATGTAATAAATTCTTTTTTTTTGCATAAATTAAAGTACGGTTGTTGAAAACAACGTTTGATTAAAATATTTTAAACTTATTATACCGAGATTGTCCAGTGATACAGCGCTGGGCAGAAGTTCGGGCGCAACTGTCGGAACTAAATTCAAGTCTGCATTTGGTTTTACTAAAACGTACACTTGCTAAAACATTTTTCTTGTGAAGTAATTAAAATAATAATAATAATAATAATTTAAAAAGTGAATAACCTTAACCGCAAATACGTTTTAATGTATTATGCAATTTAAAAAATATTTAACAGTTAACAAAATTTTAATTTATTCACACAATCTATATAAAAACCTATTTTCATATTGTTTACGCATTTATATGTACATTTTATATTTTAATTTAAAAATAAAATTATTACTGGAAAGAATTTTTTATTTAAAAATTATTTACATTAAAAACTTTAAAATAAAAACATATTTCATTGGAACGGTTTTAAAATACTGTTTTAAATAATATATTTATAAATTAAAATACTTTAATTGAAAAACACAAAGAATTAAACAAAACTTTTAACATTTTTCGTAATAAAAAAATTAACTTCATTTTGTTTCAATTATTTTTTGAAAATACTACATCCATATTTTTTAGCAAATAGACATTTAACTTTTATTTAATGTTATTATTAAGATGATAAACAGTTGGAGTTGAACTAAACTCTTTCGGAATTTACCTGATAAGTATGGACATTGAAGACTCTGCGCAATCCAAGATTGAGCTTTCTTTCGGCTTTCACTCTACCCTGTCATTTGTGTAACTTTGTCATCCAAATACGTGCAATCACTTCTTTGCAGTTGCTTGCCCTAATAACGTACTTTTATTGTTTCCGTAGCAGTATAAACGTTTTACAGAGGTCAGGTTAATAAACTTGGACTCAAACCTTTCTTCTTTATCTAGGCTTGGGACTGGCTAGATTGAATTATTCTAATCTAAACTAAGCGGAGTTGGTTTTCAATATGTTCAATCCTAAATTTTCTTATTATAAAATGTATATATATATATACATATCTAAAGGTAACACAAACAGGTACATTATTTAACTTGTTTTCTAGTGTACAGGAATCAGATCACATTAGTAAGTCTACATAATGGCATGCTCAGAATATTAAAATGATAAATTCTTTAGTAAAAAAACAATAATTTTTATTTTATAAATATAGGATAAATATATCTAAATAAATATTTTTAAATAGTATTTTTATTGCTTTATATTCAACATATACATTTATAAAAGCTTTTTGTATAATTTATAACTATAATAAATTTTACACTTCAAATAATAATATTGTTAATAATGCAATTTCATTAAAGTATCTAAATAAATAAAAGTAATTAAGTAAATTTTAATGACGTAATCCTTTTATTGTATGATAATAAACATTTGTAATTGGAAGTAATTAAATATAAAATTAATCTTTTTCCTTTGTGGAATAAAAATAAAATTGGTTTATTAAATTTAATTACTATGTACAATAATATTATTTTGTTTTAACTTTCAAATTATAACAAATTTCAATTTCTTTATTTAAAAATTGTTCAATTTCAGTTTAAAAATATATTAATAAGCATACATTAAATAATTCGAAATATTCATTTATAAAATAGTACGTTATAGAGTAATTTTACACAACATATTTTATAAAAGTTAATCTTAGATTGAAAAAACAAAAAGGTTAAAGTATACAGCATCCTTGTCTTATATAAATATACACATATATTAAAAATTAAAACTTATAAAAAAGCTCAAAAAAAAAGAAAAAAGTGGTACAGTCTCATTATACAAAAAAAAGAAAATTACGTGGCATGGCAAATATTAGCAATATAAGTAAAAGATCAAAATAACTGAAATGAAAGATAGTTAAAATGTGTTAAAGCACATGTGAAAAAAGCAGGGCGAACAAAATAAAATGAAAAGTGCTGGATAAAAACAACAACCCTTTATATATATAACAGTCTAGCGGTACAGTGCTCTACTTAGTCTTGGTAGCCATGGGTTCGAATCCATCACTGGCAAGCACTAAATGCGGGCATGCGTTCGGCTTCATAAAATGTCAATTGCTGAATGATGTTTACCTTAAAATATTTATTTTTATTTTTATGCTTACTTTGAATGTTTGCACGAGAAACATTTTTCAGCAGTAGACAATTAGCGAAGCCCAAACGTGGGCCCGCATTTTAGTGCCGGCAATGGGATTCGAACCATCTCCACCGAGGTCGAATTCGAGCGCTGTACCGCTAGATCACCCCGGAACTAAAAAATTATATATATATATACACTTCATTGTCTTTATAAATATCAATTTATAATTGAAATATAAAATATAAATACTGACAAAAATTAATAATAACTATTATTATTATAGGATATATATATATATATATATATATATTAGGATGGCAGAAATTGATGGAACGCCAAATAAAAACTAAATTCGCATAGTGTAAACATTAAGCGCAGGCTCAAAATGTCCACTTATTGAAATAAAGGTATTTTTAAGCATTAGAATAAACCAAAAAGATAATTCTACTATTTATTTTTTTTGAACCTTGTTCAATTTTGCTAAATTATTTTGAATTAATATTATTACAAAATACACATAATTAAACATTTTTTATTAAATATCAGAACTGTATATCTTTGTTGTATTTTTAAATTAGATTTGAGGTTATTTTGTAAATTTTAAATTAAAAATATGCAATTCGCGTGACAAGGTTTTGACAAAAGTTAGAAGTTCTTTTTAATTTTATAAACGTTTTCTAATAATAAAAAACAATCAACTTGTCACTGCAATTTGCTTCACAATATTTAAAACCCGTTTTAAAAATTTGTAACTTATGATAAAGTACAGTCCACTTTATAGCTTAATAATTATTTACTTGAAAAAAGGTTATTACAACTTATTAAAATTCTGTACAAAATTATAAACTTGTACATAAGCATAAAATAATTGGTATATATATATATTATACAAAAGCCTTTTGCTTTAAAAATAAGCATGGGGCAATAAGACAACAATTACAACACAAAACAACAACACAATAACATAGTCTCGTTGGCATTAAAGATTCTGCATATTAAAGATTGATCTTCACTGCGGATTTCAATCAACCCTGTCATCTGTATAACTCTGTCATCTAGATACGTGCGATCATTTCTTTGCCGTTGTATTTTCCAAATGGCGTCCTTTTGTATATATATATATATATATATATATATAAAGTTATTCAAACGTTTGTCTAATTCTGATATAATAACATCGTTAGGCACGTATAATGAGACTCAAAATTCTTACTTATTTAATTACTAGTTAGACTTCGTATTTATATATGCTACCCCATCATAATATAATTTAAGGTTTTGTCATAATCAGTGACCAAGTTTTACACAACTCCAAACTTAATATTACTAACGAAAAAAAAATACAATCGTTTTTATTATAAACAAACGAAATATAATTCAAACAGTTTTTGTAATTAGTTTATTAAATATTTTTATAATTCATTTTGTTAACTATTTAAATAACAGTTTTAATTTGCATTGAATGTCAGGGTAACAGGGATAAATAATGGGCTCAAAACATAACATAAGTTGGTAGCAGAACCACCTCTTCATTAATTTCCAGTTAGATCAAGTTTTCCAACTTCTATACCAAAAGGTTGTTGAATGCAAATTGAACTTGGCTAAAAAACCGCTTCCTTGCAACAATGTCAGTGTTTAGAAGGATTGACCGGGCGATCTTATTCAGGGTTGACGAATATGCAAGCCTAGTTGGCTACATATTGTAAAACATTGTAAATGGACACCTTGAGATAACTTTTAAACATCTTGGGGGGTATATGCTAGTACCCAATGATTGAACGGGAATCCTGTGCACTCGGTCCCTACTGTTACTAATATAGATGCCTGGTGGCACTTAGTCCAGTATACATCACATGGAGGAGAAATAGATAGGAGTATTACCATTATTAGAAATGAAGACTTTCTAATAGCATTTCTCAAATATTAAAGATTATTAACATGTATTCAAGTAATAGGACCTGGCTTTGCTAAATGTCCGCCTGACTAAAACCATGTTTTATTGTATAAAACATGCAATACAATAACAATTACTATTATTAGTATTATAAAATTTTCGTGCTCTCAAAAGCATGGTTGTTCCATATAATTGCACATTAATCTTCTAGCTTTGATAATTTTGCATGTTGCCAATCACCGTTATGTTTGCACGTTTTTACTACAATTTAATAAAATCGTGTTCTCTTGTGTTCGATTTTTTTTAGCAATATTTCTTTTAATTTCCTACCGGAAATGAGACAGCGTACAATGCAGTTACTTTGAAAATAAATAAGTTACTAACTGACGTATAAATATTTAGGCAACAAAAACCACAACAAAAATTAAATTGCATTATTTTTATTTTTGTTTTTTTTTGGTAATTTTTTATTTATAACTCTTTTATTTAACCAAACCTGGTAGGTTTTTTTTTAATTTATTGAAAATTTAATTTAAATTGAATGTTTAAACACGCAATCCAACATGAATTAAAAATTTTTTTTTGCTTTAATTTCAAGTTTTTAACTGTTTTATTACCAAACTTTACAGTATTTTATTTTGATCAATTCATTTTTTGAAAGTTTTTTTTTGTTATTTTTATAAAACATTGGTCCGTTTTTCTAAAACAAATTAAACTGCAACATTAAAAACTTGATTGTTTTTGAATTGCTTAAACCAACTTTATAATTTGATAAAACTTTTAACAGTTAGTTTGTATAAATGTAATGAAAAGTTGAGTACGTTATTATAATAATATATTTAAAAAATGGTATAATACAAATAATAATAAGAATGTATAGAAACCCTTTTAATGTTATTATTAAAGTCGTTTTAATAAAATGCTTAAAAATTAATAAAGAAAACTTATTTTTTAAATAATACCTTATTTTTAAGTTTCTATTCTAATGTTATAAATTCTAGCAAACAGTTTAAACAGCTGCGTTACAATGATAAATGAATACATTTATTCATATTTTTAGTTCATTTGCTGGTTGACTGACCGTATTGGTAAACATTCTAGTATCGCCTCAAATCAGGATAAATGTTTTGTGTTTTACTAAAGATTTCCGTAGAAAGTCTAGTTATATTTATTCATGCCGCGTCCTACAACCATGGTAATTTTGCACCAAAATAATTTAGTGGTACACCGCTCAACTCCATCAACATCAAATTGGAGCCCATTTTTGGCTTTGCGAAACAATGTCCACTGCTAAAGGATGTTTCGCGTAAAACATTCAAAGTAGCAAACATAAAATAATAAAATGTCTACTTAGCTAAAATGTTTATAACAATACTAATGATAATAGTTATTAGTAAGAGTGTGTTTGTATTTCATTGCTACAATATTTTTTAAACGATTTTTTTTATTAAATAGACATGTAGCATAACTCCAAACATTGACGTGCAAATACTTTTGGTAGTGGCAAAACTTAAATTCACAACAATTCAGCTGAAAGTTGAACGCTTGTTTCTTGTTACCTAGGCAATACCAAAAACAATAAACAAAAAAAGTTATTCTAAGTAAGAATAACAATTTCATTATAGTACCAGAAAAATATAATTGGTTATGTCACGTAAAATAGTCCAACTGATACTAAATGCAATACACATATTCACTAAAGTGCCGGAGCGATACACAACTAGACTTGAATCTGGGTAGGCGTGTGTTTGAATGCCAACACGGCTCCACGTTTTGCTTCACTCAACTGTCCACTGCTGAAAGATGTTTCCTGTAAATACATAATTTTGCAATTCATAGTTACAACATTGTCATTGTCTGGTTGAAAAAAATGTGGGATTTAAGCGCAAAATTGGCAACCTGACGTTTTTAAACAAATAGTGCTAAACAAAATAGCATCAGGCCATCATTTTATTATACTATGATATAACTACAATGACGAGGTTTGGCATGAAATCCGAATAGAATTCCAAATCTTCCATATGCACTTTTGTTAAAGCCAAACATTTAATACACCATTGTATAAAATAATCTTATTATTCCATGTTGTTTACAGCAAAACGTTTATGTATAATATAATAACTTTTACCAATAGATAATTGATTGACAAAATAAAGTAAGTGCATTGCATTTTATTAAAACTATATCTATTATAAAAAATACTTTTTAATGTTAATAGAACTGCCTACACTCAATTAACATTGTTTAGCATATATTCAATTATGTTGTTTTTCAAGTTACGCATTAATTAAAAATTAATTGAATCACGAGTTATTTATTATCTTTCTAACAAAATATATACAATCAAACAGTAAATTGATATTATTAAATTGGTGATTCCAGTTATCAATAAACATTGTATTATTTATTATAAATGCAAAAAAACAATATTTCTAATAATAAACCTCTCACCAAATATTGTAAAAACCACGTGTGCAACTATACTTGTGTTAATTAAATCAAATTAATTTACTGACACAGTTCGAATTGCGTAAAATCAACTATAATGCTTGAAGTTATACCAACTCTATGTAGAGCATATATTTATAAAAACCACATCCTTATGCTACTACATAAAAAGATTGAGAAAACTAAATGCTGATAATTATATTATTAAATTGTTCGTTACATCTTGTTCTTGTCCTTTAATATTGCTTACCTGTAAATTTTCCTGGTTTATTCAAACAAGATTATGTTGTTTTAAAAGAATGCATATCTATGGTATCAAAATCTGCAGGAATTAAATATTCTATCTTATTGAATGATATTATTAATAAGAATTTTAATTCCTGTATGCAATTACATCAAGGATTAAAGGTAATAACACTTATCCACTACATACAGCTTTAATTAAAGCTGAAGCATCTGGTAAAACAAGGAGATACTACCTGCACATGAAAACCAAAACGAATTGATACAAAAACTCATGTATACCATACTTATCCAGAATTAAACAAAATTGAACTTTGAACAAACCTATCAAAGTAAGAATCATTCTACCCACGCATTTATTTAAACTAATTTGGACATCCTACAGTATATTGTAACTGTGCCATATGACTCATTCAAAGTACAGTAATTTTGAATATTTTTTAAAATCACGTTTACCGTTTTGACTTTATTTATATTTATTATCATATAATATTCTAGTTCATTTGTTCCCATCATTTGTACTACTACTTTTTTAATTTTGTTGTTATTTATTTATTTATTTTTATTGATGGTAAAAATGTATTTTACGCTGAATGTATTATAAGATTCCGTATCTTACAATTAACTTGTTTGATTAAGCTGGGCAATGTATACTCAAACGCCCTTATTACCAATTTACCTCTGTTTTACTTACAGATAACCATATTATTATAACTCAATAAACGTTATTTAAATATCCATTGAAATAAAACTTACAAATATAAAATATTATGTATTAATGAAATGATAATCGTTCACGTTTGGTTCTAAAATACAATATTAATATAAATGCAACATCTCTTAAATTTACATCAATATATATAAAATCAACATGAATTTAATAGTAATATAGAATACAATACACTATCAATAACAATAACTAATGTTATATAATAATGATAACAACAACAACAACAACAATAATAATAATAAACACAACGTTTTTCATTTTGTTCCCATTATTTGTACTACTACTTTTTTTTATTTTGCTGTTATTTATTTTTCTTATTGATGGTGAAAATACATTTTACGCTAAATGTATTTCTAGTGAAATACTAAAACTTAATATAATAATAATAATAATAATACTTTAAAATTCAATTCTAACCTTCTTCAGTCAAAAAGCTGATTTTTTTACCAACAACTCACTCTGTTTTCTAATAACCAATTTTAATTTAATAGGTATGGTTTCAGTTATTTGCAATCTGTATAATTTTTAACGCTTTTTCTTTACACTGTAATGCATTTTCGTCAATACATTTTCTGCTTCTCTGTTATATTTTTTAGCCAAGTACTTGTCTTTGGTTTGAGTACAGTTGAAAATAAATTATATTTATCGCCGTGATGGACCAACCGTACAGTGCTCGACTCCAAACTGAGTGGACATGAATTCGATCTCTATCACTGTTAAAAAATGCGTTTGTCGTCAAACATTTAAAGCAATAAAAATAATTAAACAACTAACAAAGACAATTTTTTTTTGCAAAAACACACAATCTGTTTTGGCTTTTTTTAATATACTTTTGTACAAAAAAACAATCTGGACTTATTATACAATAATTGCAATAATACAATGTTTAAAAACAATCATTAAATTATTAGTTCCAGTCGTCAAATAGGCACGCTACAAATAACCAACACAACACGAAGTTATCAACTTCCCTTTATAACAAACTAAAATAACAAAGATAGTTGTCTTACCGAAATACACAATCTGGTTTGCCTCTAGAAACTTAACAAATAGGCTACTGATCTGATTCCCGATTATCGTTGCGCTTGTATCGATTATAACCTTGACGCTTTTATCCTTCTACGTCAACTAGATGGAATAAAAATAAACAGACAAATGGACGTTTATTAACAGTGTTGATACATTAAAACAAAATATATAAACTATAATAACAATAACAATAATGATGATGATAAAATTAATTGTTATTATTGCTAAAAATTGATAAAAGGTATTTCAAATTATTTTTATTTATTTTTTAATATGCATTGATACGAAACAGATATCATGTTTAAAAACATTCCCCCCTCCCGCCCCCTATTAGATTATCAGTTCCAATCGTCAAATATGTACACTACAAATAACCGATACAACAGGAAGTCACCAGTTTCCTGCTATGCAACGTTTGAGCATAACCAAAGCCCATGCCTTTATCCTTGTCTATTCAATTACAAACAAAGCATCATTTGACGAACTTATTCCCCTCTACAAAGAATTGGCCGCTATCAAGAAGGATGAATTGTCGCGCGTTCCTATCATGGTGGTTGGCAATAAGTTGGACGAAACGGAAAACCGCGAAGTGACCTTGTCATTTGGCGAAACACTGGCCCAAATGTGGAAGTGCGGTTTTATCGAAACGTCGGCCAAATCAAACGTCAACGTCAAAGAATTGTTTCAAAATTTGTTGCACATGGAAACTCGACGCGAGTTGGCGTTGATGGGTGAATCCAAGCGCACTTCGCGATTTGCCAAATTTTTTAAACGCAATCACAGTTCGACGCAAGAGCCGACTTCGTCCATATTTCAATCGTTCAATTTGCCCAAACAACTTTCGCCCAACGTCGAACGCAAAGAATCGGACAATAGCGGTAGTCCGCTTAACAAATTGCGCAAAATTCACAGTTTGCAGCGGCTATTTCGACACAAGTCGGGACAGGTCGAATCAACTTCGTCTACTGATCAAGTACAAAAATAAATTCAATTTTGCTCAATTTTTTTTTTGAAAAAAAAACGTTTGTTCTAATTAATCTACTATTAATATTTTCTAACCTTATAAACGCAATACATATTTGACATAAATTTGATTTGACGTATAATCCAGACAATTTTTATTGAAATACTGTTGGTGTATTTTTTTAACTTTGAATACACAATTCATTATCAATGTTGTATCATTTCACATCAACGTTGATAGGTTATTTTTATTCGCTGTTTCAATGACTTAGTTTAAGATATCTTTTTCTAAATGAAATGTACTGAAATATTTGTTTTTTAATTTAAACAAAGTAACATTTTTAAGTACTATTTCTGATCTCATTTTATTATGCATATATCTTTTATTCTCAACAATATGCTATAAAGATTCATTTTTTACCACTTGATTCATTGAGTATTTGACTAGTTACATGGAAGAAAATATAACTCAAAATGTAATTAGGCATAAAAATATTAAAAACTTTTAAACAATATATTGCTACATTTCAATTCAAACAAATGTGCATTTAAGTTTAGTACACACATATGTTGAGGAAGAAAGGGTTAATAAAAACTACAAGAAATGACAGTTATAGACAGGTGTAGTCTAGCAGTACACCACTCGACTCTACAAATAAGTCAAAGCAACATAATTCCGTTAATGGAGTTTGATGCAATCCGAATAGAATTTCAATTTTTAATATACACAATTTTCAAAGCCAAAACGTAATAGAACAATCGAAAGCGATTAAAAAATAATAGTAGTAGTTGCAATAACAAAAAAGGATTAATAATAGTAATTTATTTTATTTGTTATTGTAAAATAACACGTTCAATGTAATATTAATTAATTGTTCATGTATCGTAAACTTATATTTAAAATTTCAAAAAACTAATACATACACTTGAAAAAAAGCAACAACAACAAAATTATTAAAATGTCGGAAAAAAATTATTAAAGATAATAATTAAAATGTTTTAAAATATTTAAAACGTTATTAACATAAACTAAACCAACATATGAATAAAGATGTACTGGGGCAGGTAGAGGTATAGTGCTCGACCTACACAACTGGCACGGGGTGGTCTAGCGGTACAGCGCTCGAATTCGGACCTCGGTGGGCATGGGTTTGGATCCCATTACCGGTACTAAAATGCGGGCCAACGTTCGGCTTTGCTAAAATGTCTACTGCTGAAAGATGCGTTTCTTGTAAGACATTCTAAGTAGCAAACATTAAAAAAAATTTTTTTATGCGTTTGGCATTGTCAAAAAATATCTACTGCTAAAAAATGCGTTTTTCATAAATCATTCATAGTAGCAAAAATTAGATAAATAAATGCAATGCAATTAATGCAATTAAAAACGCTCGTAAAACGACTTATCAAAACACTGTTCAAAATAGAAATCTTGTAATAAAAATTACAATTTAAAAAAATTAAATTTATATTTAAATAATAATAATAATATTATACATGCTTTGTTTTGTGCAGAAAAACAAGTTTCATTGAATAACTGTTGTTTTGCTCTTTACGTTCTCTTTATCTAACAAACAGGTAGCGTCGTTAGATATGTCACAAGATTAATATCGCATTATCAATAACAATAATAACAATAACAATAACAACAAAAGATCAATCTTTATTAAAATGATTATTATCCATTATCTAACCTGCATTATACACATACACGCATTTGTTATTGTCCTTTTTCGAGCAGAATATATATATATATATATATATATATATATTCTAAAATAGCACATCCAACACGCGTAATATGGTAAACAAAAACAAATATACCAACATTTTAAATATTAAGTTAATACAAAGGCAGATAATAATATTTACTTTTAAAATTTAAATGTTTAAAAAGTAATAGAAAATAGTTTGGGCAAAACAAATTTTTTTATTCCCAAAAACCTTTTTTCCCTTTTTGTGCACAGCTATTATTTAAAGCAAATTTTTAAACTTTATTAATATCAATTTGTTTTGACTAAATATTATATATGCATATATATATATATATACATTATTTATTTATTTTTACTATTTTGAATGTTTTACAAAAAACGCATCTTTCAGCAGTGGACATTTTAGGGAAGCCGAACGTAGGCCCGCATTTTAGTGGGCCGGTGGTGGGATTCGAACCCCCATGCCTACCAAGGTCCAAATACCAGACCCTGTACCGCAAGACAACTACCACATAATTCGTGCATTCCCTATTTGGCTAGATATTTAACCAACCTTGAACTTATAAAGAATGAACTGTTTTTGTATCTGTCATATATCATTAAATGTGTTTTGATGTTTTCACCTCAAAGACTGCTTATCTTTTAACTAGTCATTTTGTATAAATTTTCTTTCTCTCTTTTATTTGTTTTTTTTATTCCACATTTTGCATTCTATGACACTGAATATACTTCTACTAAAGTATTTAAGCTGACTATGATTGTAGTTGTAATTGTAATTGACAGAAGTAAACTAGCAGACTCGTAAATATGTCATTGCTAGCACCAAATATTAAACACCAAATATTTAACATTCTAAACAATCATCATTAATACCAAACCCTTTTGTTATAAAATAATCATTGAGACAACCAAATAGCATTAGTAACAATAAAGTCACGTAATTTAAAAACAACATGGAGCAACAAAATAATTCCATGTGTTCAAACATCTTGTCAAAATTTTAGTTTGATTTCAAGAGACATTTATTTCGATTGTATCTGTCCGAATGGTACTTAGTCAAGTTTTTTGTAATCTACCTCGACCTTTCTTCTGCCATTGTCAATCGTTTACTACAAAACCGTCCTTACTGGTCTTTTGTGCTCTAAACGTTGAATTTAGCCAAGTATTTTTTTTGTTCAATCAAAGATTTCCAAAATTAAACTTTGAGCTATCTGTCGGTGTTTACTCAACATTGTCATTTGAGTAGTATTATCACTTCTTTCCGTTGGATGCCAAAATGGTGTCCTTTTGCATTACTGCTATAGCAATGTAGATTTTTTACAGTTTGGTTTTTGTAAAACATTTTATCTTGTTACCAAGACAACAAACGAATGTCATTACGGCAAACAACAACAAAGAAGAAATAGCACGCTTGAGATAATGAAGTTAAATGAAAGCCGAATGGAAGCTTTATTTTTATGCCAACAATTTTCCCTTGTAGGATCATAGTGTACCTGCGTTTTTATAGTGTGTTGCTCTTCTAATCCGGTTGTGTTATGTTATATTAACATTCTGATATATAACTATTTCATTAAAAAAAGTTTTTTATTTGCTTTAATGTGTATATTTAATATTTTAAACCTTACTTTGAAAATTTATTTTTGGTTTTAATCTAATATTAAACAGCTAAATATTTAATTATCTTGTGAGTTAAATAAATACATTTATTAATAAATAGATGTTTAAGTGTCTATAAAATATTTTTTTTAATTATTAAAACTAATACTTCGTAGATACCCCTAGGGTTTGTAAAACCTAAAGTAGATTAGATTAAAATGCTCTTTGATTAACTTTGTTAACTGCTATATATATATATATATATATATATATATATATATATATATATATATATATAAATTTTTCAGATGCCAACACATAAACTCTTCTACTTGTTCTTGTAATGTGTGTTAATCAATTGTCTTGTTGCATTGTATTTTTTATTAATTGTATATTTAGCACAACCCTGTGTTCGTCATTTTTAGTGCCAGCAATAGGATTTATACTGCTGTTGTTCGTTAAAATAGAAGTTTAAAGGATTCTATAGCTGTGTCAGTTTGACACAATTGTATTCGTAATTCGTTTGGGGTTTTTTTTAATAATCATCATGCTGGGGTGGTCCAGCAATACAGCGCTCAATTTGGACCCAAATGGGCACTAAAATGCGGGGTCGTGTTCGACTTGGCACAACTGTCCACTGCTGAAAAATGCATTTTCCGTCCAAATATTGAAAGTAGCGAACATAAATAAATATAAATAAAATACTTAAATTATTAAATTACATTAAAAACAATGTACTTGATAAGTCCTTTCTCTTAATTTTATCATTATTATTTCCTAAATGGTTTACAAAACTCATTTTCTGCAAGTAGTCAATCGGAGATTTGCAATTAGTACCAGTAGGTGACACGCAAACCCAAGCCTACTTAAGTTTGACTCCAGCGTTGAACCACAAAATCACTCGAGCCTGAATACTACCTGCTAATGCAATCACTATAACTACATGTCTCCATTCAATCCTTGTATTAAAACATTTTGCACAAGATAATAATAAAATTTGATGTATACGTGCAAATAATTTTATACGTATGTACTACATAAATTGAAATAATTATATTTGTAGAAAAAACATTTTTAATATATATATATATATATATATATATATATATATATATATATATATATATATATATAATATATATAGCCACTCCCAAGCCTGGATTAGAAATGAATCAATCTAGCCAGTCCCAAGCCTGGATAAAGGAGGAGGGTTTGAGCGCAAGGTTGGCAACCTGGCCTCTGTAAAAATTTATACTGCTGCGGAAATAATAAAAGATGACGTCATTCCGGCAAACAACAACGTTTCTGGATGGCATAGTTACCAGATGACAAGGTTGAGTGAAAGCCGAAAAAAATCGCAATTTTCGATTTGCAGAATATTTAACGCCAACGAGACTTTGTTATTGCTGTTGTTGTTTTGCTGTAATTGTTGTCTTATTGCTCCATGCTTATTCTTAAAGCTAAAGGGTTTTGTAATAATATATATATATATATATATATATATGAATATAACTCCGCCTAAAGAAAATTACAAATAAACCAATCTGGCCAGTACATAATCTGGATAAAGAAGGAGGGTTTGAACGCAACGTTAGCAACCTAACCTTTGTCAAACATCTATATTGCTACAAACAATAGTAATTGACACGACCCAAATTACAGAGTTCAGTAAAAGCCGAAAGTAGGCTCAACCTTTGATTAAACAAACATAATTATTTGATCCAATTACCGCCCCAATGATCAGTAAAAAGAATGGTTTTGAAATGAACAATCAAAAATGGCAAAAGAAAGATTTGCGTAAACTATACATAAGTTGGAAAAATCTAATTGAACTGAATGTTTCATGGGGGAATCAAACAAACATTTTGGCATAATGTTCAAACACGTTCAATCATTTTGCTACCCCCTATGTAATTTTTAAATTGTAGGACTTGGTTGTTGTTTTTTTGCTGTAATTGTTGTCTTATTGCCCCATGCTTATCTTAAAGTAAAAGTGTTTTGTAATACATATATATATATATATATATATATATAACCATTTTCCAATTATTATTAATTACATCAAACACAGTAATTAAAAAAAAGTTGTTTTGTTAATTAAAAAATAAGATTTAAATTATACAACTGGTAAAAACTATAAATATATTTGCATATTGTCGTATTTTAATTATTTTATTTATTATTAGTAATATAAAGAAATTCTTTGTACTCCCAAGTGTCCCTAAAATGACATTTGGAATAGAGATAATATGTTTAAAGTTTTTACAAAATACAATTTTATTTAATTTTTTAATTATGTCTACTTTCTAGTAATAAAAACATAATTAAATTATCTTGCAAAGTACAATTATATGCCTATTTTTACTTTATATCCTTTTGTTTGAAAGAGGTAAAGCAATGGAAGACTATAAAAATGACTCGTCTAGTGGATTTCGCCTTTTTTTATTACGTCGCCGGGGTGGTCTAGCGGTACAGTGCTCGAATTGGACTTGGGTAGACATGGGTTCGAATCCAACCACTGGCACTAAATGCGGGCCCACGTTTGGCTTCGCTAAAATGTCCGCTGATGAAAAATGCGTTTCTCGTAAAACATTCAAAGTAGCAAAAATAATTAATAAATAATATTTCACCCTTGAAAACCCTATTAATAAACATAATCAAGTCGTGTCATATAGGTTATTAGACCTGTGCAGTATGCCAGAACCTATTTGGTAAAAGCCCTAATAGAAGGAACGTAGCAGCAGGTATTGGACAATTTGTATTGGTCAAATTCACTATAAATAATAAATGTATAGGATTATTTTAAAACTACCCGTAACTCTGTAGTCGAGGCGCTAGCCCAACACTAGACAAGGCGTAAAACTTGAAAAGTATGCACTGCTAATAATTCTAAAAAAGGATAAAACAGATGTACCCATTAAATTGGTTTTTTAAGTTTTACTACTTTAAATGTTGAACGAATTGTAATCGTAAGTCCACGTTTAGTGCCGGTGGTGGGAATAGTAATATTTTGTCTACGGATCAAAAGACCAATTGAAAATAACAAAGCGATTGCATTCAATTGTCAACGAATGTGTTGAATAACTAAAAAAATATTAAAAATAAAATGTTTACGTATTTTTTAAATATAAATTGGTAATTATTCAATGCTTAAACTATTAAGATTGTTTTACTTTGTGTCGCCTTTTTGGTGTTGTTTCGTTTTCCACTTTAGCCACCAACTTACATTGCTACTATTTAATTTTTCAATATCATGTTTGGATAAATTTTGAAGCATTTATGGAACAACCTTCCATAACCACGTAACATATGCAATTATTTACTTGAACGATTTATGTTCTGTATTTTGTTTGATTTTTGTTTTTTTTTAGTTAATGTAAAGCTTTATATCATTTCTTTATTTGTCATTCCTTTAACTCATATATATATATATATACAACCCTTACAACAATTACTGCAAGAAAGTGATTATTTAACTAAAACTTCTCTAGCAACTACATAGCATACAAGAGAAACGTTACTTCAATTATAAAATATACAATACTATATAATAATTGAAAAAAAAACTATAATTATATATACATATATATTGTAAGTAAAAAAAATTATATAAAATAACTGGTGCAAAATCGGAAATGGAGTAAAATGATTAACATGATTTATAACGTCAACTATTAATAAAAATACAGATTACACGCAAGTTGTTCAGTTACCAAATGATTAAAGACATTACAAAGTTCAAAAAATTTAATAATCTATGTAATCGCCTTTTTTTGAACAACCTGATCCAGGTGTTTTGGAATGCTGTCGATGAGAGTGTTGATATATTCTTGTTTCATCTTATATTAAACAACAAACCGAATGCGTTCACATGAATCCTTAATTTCGGTATGCTTATTGATATTGCGCTTTAGCATACTGAAAACATTTTCAATTTAGATGGCAATTGAGTGAAAGATAGCTTTTTTGATTTTAGCCCCTCTACTGTCTAAATGTAAATATAAAGCAAATATATTGAACTTAGATAAATATAACGTTACCTTTTTGGACGTATGACATGGAGCATTGTCCTGAAAAACAGTAGTAACCCCCGTGTAAATGTGCTGCATTTCATAATGAAAAACATCCTTTATAACTGAAATAAATTTTTCACTATTTAAGGTACCAGATATAATTTTCCATTTGATAGGTTGATTATACTTAATACCAAACCAACACATTACTTGTCGAGAGTGGGCTTTCTTTCTAACAACCGGGAGTGAATATTTTTAAAAACTCGTCTTACAGAACACTTTGTTTTTAAAGCCAAATGGTTCATCCTGAATCATTGTTTTATCACCAAAGTGTACGGAACGCCAATAACATGTCGTTTACTCCATAGTTTACAAAAGGCTAATCTATCATCCTTTTGTTTTTTGGTAATAAATAGCTTAATCTTTGGTAATTATAAAGTTAAACCGGATTCAATTGCTCTGTTTCTTATTGTAGAATAAGTAAAATTGTTTAAATTATTTTTTTCGTTTTTGAAATAGGTTTATTATAATTTTTTTAACTCTATAATAATTTTTTGGTCATCCGTATTTGTTGTTACACGTTTTCTTCCAAGATTATCATAATTTCTTGGTTTTTGACCGTTGATAATCCGATAAATTGTTGAAAGGTTAACTCTATATAAATCTGCCAATATTTTCGATAAAAATCCTTCATTTTTTAATTCTTTAATAACACGGTATTCATTTTCGGTGAGATGAAAACATTTTTTATCACTATTCTCCATTTCAAAAACAATGTAATCAGAAAGCAGAATTAGCGGGTGAGCGGAATCTCAAGGTTAAACGTAAATAATAATTTATTACATTTATTTTTAAATTTTTATTTAAAATTAAAAAAAAATTTTTATTATTTTTATTTATATAGATTGGAATAATTAAATGTTTATTTTGATAATTATTATGACATCACAATCAGAGCAGATTTGAATGTACGTTAACATCAATTTAAGAATTAGTTATTGTTTATTTTTAATGAAATTAAGCACACAAAATAATAATGGACTAACTATTATAAAAATTGTGTAATTTTAACTTATTATTCACGTCAATATAGAAGTAGCTTTTAAAATATGCTATTTTTGCCGACTCAGCCTTCTTAAATGAATATTTCTAAGTATATATAAAGGATCTATTAAGCACTATACATTATTTTTAAGTTCCAATATTTGTTTTTACGAAAAAACAATTAGACATTACAAATTAATTAAGATTTAATACCTTTGTAATTTTTTGCGTTAATTTTTGAAATGGGTGTATATATATATATATACAACTCCTAAACTAACTAGTGTTGAAAACGTAGTTATTAAACTAAAACATTTATAGCAATTACATAACATGCAATAAAGACGTCATTTTAATTATAAAACGTACAACATTATGTGATAATTAAAATACAAATATAATTTTATAAATATATGTTGTAACTAATAAAAAATTACATTAAGCATTAACTGATTCATAATCTAAAATTGAGTAAAATTACCAACATAAAATATGACTTTTAATATATTTTAAAAATGCAAAATATATCTAATGTTTAGGGTTAATAAATTGTTTTATGTATAATTTACTACAAAATATTAAATAATAAATAAGATGACTCGTGTTTATAACCATTTGGCTTAGGTGTTTTGGAATGCTTTCGGTTAAAATGCTAATATAGTTTTATGTAATCTAAATTTTAACAAAACAATTAATTTAGACAAATATGTATTTGATTTAAATATACCATACATGTTAAGTTTTACTATACAAAAAATAAAATAAATAACATTAATGTTAGAACTATGAAATAGCGATTTTCAAAAATAGGATTATTTTAATTTTACCCCGTGTTATGATTAAATTAAGTTTTTTATCTAAACAAAATAAGTTTAAATGCAATTGCAATTAATTTTGTAAAATTACAATACATATTATTATTTTTATAAACAATTGTAACACTGGCATAAGTAAAATACATTTTAACTTAAAAAATATTGATACATTTTACTAGAAAAAACCACTGTTTGAATTGGTTAATATAATTTTTTACATAAGGGTTATTTAATACTTTTTATACAACCAATTTAATATTTGTTGCTTATATATATTTTTCCAATTCTAAAATTTTAAGTTTGTACAAAAATGTTATACACAGCAACTTATTTTATTATCCAACATATTAATCCTTTTAAGTCAATGTCTTATTGGCTGCAATTAAAAGTAATTAGTATTAAAAACAATTTTATTTTACTATTACAAAACATGATTTTTGTGTTTTTATTTTGTAATAAAAAATCAACTAAACTTCCTGTGATAAAGAAGATATGACATGTAATATGTTCTGCTCCTAGGTAGCAAATAACTACATTTGTGTTAATTATATTGAAACAAATAGACAAGATTGGTATAATGGTAAATGTTTTTCATCGCCGGTATCTTAGAAGTATGTTAAAAATTACTTGGTGCAATCACATTTCGAATAATGAAACTATGGGAAGAACTGATTCTTGTCCACTGCATGACATTATTACAATTAGACGAAAAAAACACTTGGTCAAATTCTACATTTACCGCCCAAAAGACCAGCAAGAACGGTTTTGCATTGGACAATTGATAATGGTAGGAGAAAGGTTGGAGTAGATGACAAAAAACTTGGCTAAGAACTGTTTGGGAATATCTAATTGAAATGAATGTTTCATGAGATCAAACAAAATGTTTGGCAAAGTGTTCCAATACGTGAAACATTTTTGTCTCATGTTCCTTTAAAATTATGGGACTTTGTTGTTGTTTTTTGCTGTAATTGTTATCTTGTTGTTTTAAAGTAAAAGGGTTTTGTAATAATAATAATAATAATAATAATAATAATAATAATAATAATGATAATAATAATAATAATACCTTATACTATAACACAAAATGTACTTTTATCATTGTATTATTATTACTACCAACCTGTTCTTATAAAAAAGTACTATAAATGTTTTATAGAAAACGCATTTTTCAGCAGTGAATAATAATAATAATAATAATAATAATAATAATAATAATGATAATAATAATAATAATAATACCTTATACTATAACACAAAATGTACTTTTATCATTGTATTATTATTACTACCAACCTGTTCTTATAAAAAAGTACTATAAATGTTTTATAGAAAACGCATTTTTCAGCAGTGAACACTTTAGCCAAGCCTTATTTAGTGCCGACGGTGGGATTGGAACCTATGCCTACCCAAGTTCGAACTGAATGCTCTAATAGTGTTTGATAAACAATGTTATTTATCATTTACCAAGATTGTTTTTATTTTCAACTGAAATAAACAATTTTTCTAATTAAAATTATTTCAAATAAACTTCTACGTAATAATGACTTAATTTACATCATGCAAATAAAATTAATTTTTTGTTACTTAAATTTACCGTGACTTCTATTCATATTTACAACTGAAATGTACATTTTGATTAATTGGAATGATTGTCAATATTTTAGCCAAATAATAAATTACTCACGTTTAATATATATATATATATATATATATATATATACGCATAAGCTGCTTCAATGTGTTTATTTTACTTTGCAGTGTCAGTTGCTATAAAAATAATAATTAATCAAAATCTAATATTTGTGACGCTTTCAAACAAATGTCCTAAAAGATTTTGACAATTATAAATTTCACACTGCTTCCTACTATTTTATATAATCCGCTAGCAGCTAAACAAACATTAATCTATTGTCGTTTGATTAATTAAAGGAAAAAATTAACCTACTAGAATATTTTAAAGCATCTAATATTATTATTACTATTATGATTAATATTATTACTATTATTATTATTATTACTATTATTGTTACTATTAATAATATTATTAATATTAGTATTATTTTTATTATTTGAATTATTATGATTACTATTACCATTATTATCATTATTATTATCATCTTTTTTTATTTCTATTATTATTATTGTTATTATTACTATTATTAATATTAATATTATTATTATTACCGTTATTATTATTGTTGCTATTAATAATAATAATAATATTGCTGTTAAATAATAATAATAATTATTATTATTATTATTATTACTATTATTATTATTATTACTATTTCTATTATTATTATTATTATTATTACTGTTATTATTATTACTATCATTACTGTTATCATTATTATTATTATCACTATTATTATTGTTACTATTAATATTATTATTATTATTATTATTATTATCATTATTATTAATATTGTTAGTGGGTTTAGTAAATGTTTTACTTTTAGCTAAGTAAAATATAAACTTCAACAAATTCCACAACACAAAATTGTATTTAGGTCTAAAATCGTTGCATAGATTGTTTAATTCAAATTAAAAAGTAATGTTAGTAATAACAGTTGACAAAGTTGGAAAAAAAATGCAGTAAAACAAAATTAGGTTACATGGACCAGAACAATTCCAGTAGGAAGTAAAATTTTTATTTTTTATATTTCCTATATAAGTCAACAGTCGTACTGAACATGCAATGTACAAATTATGGTAAATAATTGATCCAGTTGCACGTAAATTAAATACAGAATTTGAAATTATCTTTGTTTATGAAAACACTTGTTTTTAGATAAAAAATTATTGCAATTTTGTTTAAATTTGTTGTTAAACAATTATTGTTATAAATCAATTATTAATTTTATTACCATACTTTAATTGCAATTAGGAAGCATTTTCCAGTCGAAATAATTTAAAGTTTGGGTGGCACATAAATTCAATTTTTATTGTTATTATTTCTATTATTATTATTATTATCATTATTATTATCATTATTATTATTATTAATATTATTTTTATTATTACTATTATTATTATTTCATTATTATTATTATTATTATTATTATTATTGTTCATAACACCATTCTCTTCAACAGACCGTTTTATAAATACTGGCTTTCTGTCGTTTACGATTTTGTCGGTAGTTTTGAGTGACGTCGAGTAGTAATTGATAAATTCATCAAAATATTCATTATTAAATAGTTTGTTTTGTAGTTTTTAATTCTTTATCAATTGTCACTTGGACATATTTTTTGTGTACAATTGAATAATGTTTTAACCAATGCACGTTTGTGTTAAATCGGTTGAAAACTTTTTAAATAAAAAGATCAACCTGTCCAGGTATTAATTAAAAAAGAATTTTAAGATTTTTAACACTATAAACTTGTGATAGATAGTTATTTTAAAAATTCACAAACTTCCTACAAATTTACTGTAAAGACAGTCTGCTTCTACCGGAAATTGATAAATTTCGACAGTATATAAAATCTAATTTTACACAAATGTTGAATCTAATATTTGTTAACTAAAATTAGCTGTTTACAATACATTTAAATGAAATACTTTTATTAACAATGCAGAAGGGGATTTGAAAATAGTGTTTGTTTGGTCACATGACAACAGTTAACAAAAATTCACTTTTAATAATTCTACAAGCGACAATTTTTCTTAACTTAAAAGTGAACTAATTGTACAAAATTTGGGTGGCACATAAATTCAATTTTTATTGTTGTTATTTTTATTATTATTATAACTGTTATTATTATTATTATTGTTGTTATTATTATTATTACTATTGTTACTATTTGTCTCAAAATTTTATTTCAAACTTGTTACATATTATTGACAGCAAATTTTTTTTATTTTCTTTTTTTTTAATGTCAACATAATTAGTTACGCTGCAAAAGGAAACAAATATTTACTTTTGTCAAATCCAAAATTGTTATTTACACTTTATACAATATTTGACATTTCGTTTAATGTAGTAAATTAGGCTTTTTCGTTGTTTAGTCAAACGTGTGCTTTCATTGATGTAATTGTATATGGCAACCATGGTAACTTAATCAACAAATTGGAATGCGTAAAAGTAGAATGATGCAACTGAAAAAAATAAACAAAATAAAAATTATTTATTTATGAATGGGTTTTTATTAGATTTGACAGATTCATTTGAATAATAAATTCACTTGGTTTTGAGTTAACCAGGAACCTTGTACAAATATTTCATCCCTATTTGGAATCATCTGCAGTGTATACCTTTCAGGTTTTACACCACTGTAAAAAATATCCTTAATTGCAACTAACAATGATTGAAGAAAATATTTGCTTAATATAACTGTGTGCAATTCCATTTTATAAAAACAAACTTACACAACACTAAGAGCTGAACTTGAAGTTGAGTGGACTAATGTTTCAGCGCTACCATAAGTACACAATGCTTTGCGTTTCAACAAAATGTCCACTTACTAAAATATGCTTCTCTTGAATAATAATAATAATAACAACAACAATAATAATAATAATAATAATAATAATAATAATAGTAATAACAATAACAAAAATAATATATTATCTGATTATTTAAATTATTCACTATACCTTTTTTCAATCTTTTGTATTTGTGCGGTAACAATTTTATTATTGTGTTGTCAATAGTTATATTTTTTGTTTTATTAACAGTAATAAAAATAAAAATAATTTTTATCATTATTTAATTACTTTTGAATTGCAAATTAATCTCTATTCTACATATCATTGCAAGTGATCAAAATGCAAATGTACAATTATTTTCCAATTATTGCGTGCCCTGACTGATACTGTGATAAAAAATAACATTGAAAAAACTCAAAATACGCTTTGGTATTTTAGCCAATCAATAAAAATGATAATAATAATAATAATTTCCCAACTAATTCTGCATTTATCTATTAACACCAAAGTTGAAAGTGGATTATTAGCTAAAAACAGATATTATGTAGATAGATGTTAATAATTTTGAAGATTTGAGTAATGCTTATAATCTCAATTTTAAATGATGGCAATATTCCTGACTACTTCCCCTCTATGTGGTGCATCTCGGATTAAGTGCCAACAGGTATCTAGACTAATAACAACGGGGAGCGAGTTTAACCGAGTCCCCGCTTTAACAAGTAGGTACAAGCGTACACCCAGGGTACTTAAAAGGCATAAGCATACCATATGTAGCCGTTTGGCTAAGGGAGATGACCCTCACAAAAATCTGGCGGACTCGTCTATCTTTGCGAACCGGGGCAGCGTCACAATGATGCCATCTACCAGCCAAAAAAATTCGTTATTCTTCTACGTTTGTTACGTTTATCAAGCTATCCAAGTTGATCGTTCTACATGTCGTATAAATATGGGAAATAATGAAGATGTAACCAGGTCACCAACCAAAATGAAATGAAATTAAGTGCTTGCTACTTCTTATAGGCATATCCAATTCATACTAACACATGTGAGTCAATACTTTATCAATAGTTGTTAAGACACATTTTTGACAATAAGTTCAAGTTTCAATAACTTCTCGAATTCCTATGAAAAAGTTGTCAGATTTCAATGGAACTTGAGGGGGGGGTAAATAAAGTTTCTTGTCTAGACCACTTCCTTGCGACGCCGCCAGTGTTCACAGAAATTAACGAGGGTTGACGCCGGTCGACACATCCACAAGCCTAACCGGCTACATATAGTACATAGTTACCTTGAAATACCTTTTTAGCATCTTTGATGTATGCTTGCATCTATTCACTGAACGCTCAGTTATACCGCTGTGTATTAGTCTAGATACCTGTTGGTATCTATTTCGGAATGCACCACATGGAAGAAAAACAGGCAAAAATATCACCATCATTGAAAATTAAGACTTCATGAGTATTACTCAAATCTTCATAATCATTAACATCCCAAAAAAAGAAAACAATTAACACCATTGCATTTATTTTAATCCCCCCCCAAGAAAAAAATGTTGCCCATAAAACTAAAAATCATGAAAGACAATCCAAATCGATATCAACAATCATGATTCGACGTATTTAAATTTGAAAATGTTGAATTTCTTGATCAATCAACTTTAGCACAGCTTCCAACGTATGCGTATCCAACGATTCACTTTTGGCTTGACTCAACTTCGATTCGTACTGACAAAATTGCTGCTTCAAATTATGCAAATATTGAAGTCGGAACTTGTGATCAGATAGCTGACGACTCAATTCGTCGAGTGCCGCGTTTGTTTGGTCCAATTTCGATTGGATTGCTGACCGGTTGGACGGATCGACCTGGAGACGTTGTTCGAACAATTTGCGATTAAATTGGAGTACGGATCGCGACCGAAAGGGTGCAGAAGGTGTGGGGTTGGAACTGGATGGACTTGGCGCAGTCGATTGCTGAAGTGGACTGATGATGAGCCAGGGTTGATGCACGTAAACGACCGATTCGCCCTGCATACATTTTGGGGATTTAAAAATGTACACTTTGACTACTCATGAGTAGTTGGAAATTTAAAATGCAACAAAAGTATTGGAAAATGTCATTTCGTTACGAATGTAAACACATGACAAGTACAGTCATTGAGATATTTGTATATTTTGTAATATAATACTGTATTGTAACCCATTACTGTCATGAGATGCTAATGATCCTGAGGATTTGAGTAATGCTTATAAAGTAATATTCCTAACTGTTCCTTCTGGACTAAGGACCTATTGGTATCATGACTTATAACAGCAGAGACCGAGTGTACAGCGGTATAACTGAGCTTCCGTTTCGGCAGATGGATGCAAGCACGCACCCAGAGCGCTTAAAATGTATCTTAATCAATATGAGTATTATATGTAGCCCTTGGGTACTTTTGGTACTGTTATTGTACTGTTATTATCGCGGTTAGTATATCGTTATACTAATGATCCTGAGGATTTGAGTACCGCTCAGTTTCTAACGATGGCAATATTCTTGACTGTTCATCCTCCATTTTTTGCTTCCTGGACTGAGTGTCCATAAGCAGTATGACTTGGCTTACGCTACGATGGGTGGGTGCAAGCATACACCCAGGGTACTTAAAAGGTATCTTAAGATATATGTAGCAGCTGCGATAAGGTAGATTACCATCACAAAAAATTAGGCGGCCTCGCAAGTCTTGTCAAACAGTGGCGCCGTCACAAGGATGCCGTTTATTAGCTGAGAACCTTCATCATTCTTTGTTTGGTAAGGCTTGTTAAACCATCGAAGTTGATCGTTTAATATGCCTTACAAAAATAGAAATAATAAGGAGGAAAACAGATTATTAAAAAATTTTAAAAATTTAGTTTAAAATCATAAATTTCAACACTAGATCATCAAATCAGAAACAAAGTTGTTAATTATAAATTATTTCTTCTTAAATTGAATTTTACTAGTACTTCTGGTAATTCATAAATATATCACTAACCAATGACGTCATGACATCATTATGACTATCTCAATAAAAAATGTCTTTCAACTGTTTTTATTTAAATATTGAAACGTTCTATAATATAGTTGCACTTCTTATTGATGACTATTATTAATATTATTATTATTATTATTATTATTATTGTAATTATTATTATTATTATAACTATAAACTATTGCTATTATTACTATTAATAATAATATCATTATTACTACAGCGCTCGAATTCGGACCTCGGTGGGCATGGGTTCGAATCCCATTACCGGAACTAAAATGCGGGCCCACGTTCGGCTTCGCTAAAATGTCCACTGCCGAAAGATGTTTCTCGTGCAAACATTCAAATTAGCAAACAAAATAAAATAAATTATCATTATTACTGTTATTATTATTGTTAGTACTATGACTATAAACTATTATTATTATTATTATTATTATTATTATTATTATTATTATTATTATTATTATTATTATTATTATTATTATTATTATTATTATTATTATTATTATTATTATTATTATTATTATTATTATTATTATTATTATTATTATTATTATTATTATTATTATTATTATTATTATTATTATTATTATTATTATTATTATTATTATTATTATTATTATTATTATTATTATTATTATTATTATTAATTATTATTATTATTATTATTATTATTATTATTATTATTATTATTATTATTATTATTATTATTATTATTATTATTATTATTATTATTATTATTATTATTATTATTATTATTATTATTATTATTATTATTATTATTATTATTATTATTATTATTATTATTATTATTATTATTATTATTATTATTATTATTATTATTATTATTATTATTATTATTATTATTATTATTATTACTATTATTATAACTATAAACTATTATTATTATTACTATAAAAAGATGCCGTCTACCAGAGTATCAAAACAAACCTCCATCGAAGTTCGTTGTCGCAGTTGAACCTCAAGACGTCCACCGACTGATTTGCGACCTTCTTTCAAGTCGCCAATATGTGTCACCGTTGCCGATAGGACCAATTTTGACAGAGGAATTTCGACAACACCCAAAACAGCCGACGATTTGAAATAGCCACGTGTATAATACACCTACTCAAATAGAAAGGGATCATCATCGTCAAAATTGTCGCTCAGGGTAGTCCAAATTACAAAAAGTCTACAAAAACATCCCCCGAATTAAACCTCTCCAATAATCTCTATTAACTGTAAACGGTAAGCAATCGGAAGCCCAATTAATTAATTCATTTGAGCTGGGGGAGGGCTTAGTATAAATAAAAAGACTAAGTTCGCGTACTACAATCTCCGTCCAAATTATTCGTTGGCCACCCGGTCTTCTTTTCCATCCGGGTAATGGTTGGGCTTCCGTAGTTATTCTGACTGGATGATTGAGCACATTTTACTGTAGTAAATAAAAAGATATGGTCGATACCAATTATGGTTTTCATACCTCGATGTATCAAATTAATATGGATTGTTGTCGGAGTGCACAACGGTGTAACTGAGACAAGTGGAATAATAGACTCAGAATGTTTAAAAGGTATCTTAAGGTATATGTAACCGTTGGGTTTAGAAAGACAACCCTGACAAAAATTCAAGCAATCCCGTCGATCAAAGATTCTGTCTATCAGCCCCTATGTTTGTAACGCCTGCAGAACTATTGGAGACGATGGCTATACGACCGGGGATAAACACTCCCTACCTTCGAGAGTAGCCCGCAAATGTGCATTTAATAAACAACACTTGAGGTGTGCCAATTTTACATATTAATTGCATCCCGAATCCAACCCCTTTCCAATAAAGCTCTATTAACTGCCAACGGTAAGTAATCAAATGCCCAATAATATCAGTTAGAGGAAAAGACTTGGCATAGATAAAACGACTGAGTTCAAACGTTACAATTTCAGCCCTAACCATCACTGGGGGATTGCATAGCAATTCTAGTTGAATGACTGGCCGCTTACGGTAGCTTTGATAGTCCGATTATTTTGCACAAATCTTTGATACAGCCGACTCTTCGTATTGACATTGAAATGCTTGGTCGGCTGTTCATAAACCGGATCAAAACTATTCTTGGCAGTCGATGTAGTTAACTTTTGTCCAACATCGGTCGATCCCATCTGAAATTCGACCTCGACGTACGTAGACAAATGAGAATGGCCGCCGCTGGGATAGGCAAATCCGCGGACTACAACGACTTCGAGCACGTTTTCGGCCAAGTCGGGATTCGAATTGGGTTGAGGCAAGTTGGCAAATTCGAAAAAATGCTTGAAACAGCTTCGACGACCGCGCGATTTTGCGAGAACGGCTTTCGACAGCTGATTGGCTTCCAAAAGGCCTTTGACCTTGGCAAATGAACGATCATCACGTTGACCAATTTGGACCAATTGATGCAGCAAATCTTTGAGAGTGGATTCTTGGTCCTGTAATACTTGACCCAGTACGTCGCATACGTGTTGTTCTGATTGTGGAATTAATAAATATTATCAGCACTCAACCAATGACTGTTGAAAGTCTTATAAGAAGCGTAAACAATGCACCAATCTTCGGAAAAAAAGATAAGTATTCTGCCTGGGTGGTCTAGCGGTACAGCGTTCGAATTTGGACCTCGGTGGGCATCCGGGTTTGAATCCCACCACCGGACCACTGAAATGCGGGCCAACGTTCGGCTTCGCTCTAAAATGTCCACTGCTGAAAGATGCGTTTCTCGTGCAAACATTCAAAGTAATAAACGTAACATAAAATAGAACTTTCAACAATCAATCGGAATTTAAGGTTTAAATATCCCACAAAAGACCAAATAAACAACAGAACCCTAAATAACTTTCAACAGGAAAGTCTTTTCCTTTGAATCAATATTCATCAACAATCAAACCTGCTTTTTTTGGAGACATAGTCACCTCTTCATAATTTTCCATATTTGAACGGCACATTGAACGTAACAAACATAGAAAAATAAAGTTTCTTGGCTGGCATCCTTGTGACGAGACCGCCTAATTTTTTGACAGAATTATCTTCCTTAATCAAAAAGCTATAGATGGTATACATATGCCCTAAGATACCTTTCAAGTACCCCGAGTGTATGCTTGAACCTACCTACTAATGCGGGAACCCAGTTATACCACTGTGCACCGGTCCCTGCTGTTATTGGTCTAGATGCCTTTCAACACCTAGTCCAGGATGCACCACGTGGAAGAGGAACAAACAGGAATATTACCATTATTGGAAATTGAGACTTTAAACGCATTACTCAAATCATCAAAATTTATAAATTTATTCCTTGTAAAAATGCATTTGCAGAAAAATATAATAGACTACCCAACCCAATTTTCACATATCCATTTTATCTTACTAAGACAATTTTTCACCACGATGCCCATCTTACTAATATTAAACCTCAAGGTTACTCCAAGCAAACTACCGTACCCGAATTGGATGACAGAGCGACAGAATACTTGACAGGCGGATCGCATTGAATTCCTGTCAAAATAGGCACATTGCCAACCTCATCCGCTGCAGCCGGCGCCCGAGGCAACTGCTTCAAATCGACCGGAGCGCCAGCTTCGGCCCTCTGAATCATCTGATTCATTCCCAGTGCCGACTGCAAGTATGTCTTGGCCAACGCTGTATTGCCCGACTTCTTGGCAGCAAGAGCTGCTTGTTTCAGCTCCAGCTGCCGTTGTTTCAACACATTGGCAACAGCCTGACCTTTTTCCGACACAACGTTGGACGGTTGATGAGGTTGGACCAAAGGAACAGTTGAACCGCCTGGCGAATTGCCAGCTGCCGCACGTGAAGAGGCCGATTTTGACGGAGACATGAGTTTGGATCGGTCGGTAAGTGGGGGACAGCCAACAGGACATGGCAAATCTTCGTATTCGAAGGAGGCTTGGCGTTTTTGGACAGCTTTCAAGCCTTCGGACAAATTGGTAACGAAACGTTGCAAACGGCGTCTTTTCGAGTTGTTCGACGGATCTGCATCTAGAGCTTTCAATTTGAGCTGAAAAATATCAAGACCACAATATTGGTCGGTTATCATTGGGAATAAACATGGACCACCCCACGCCCAGTCGAGGTAGTCCGCAAATCATCAACTTTTATAACGAAACTTCAGGTATACTGACTTTCAATATTAACTACATCTCCTATAAGACTTTATTCACTGCGAAAGACAAGTAATCGAACGCCCAATTGAGTAATTGACTGGATGGACTTAGTATAGTTAAAATGACTGATTTCGCGAGTGAAAATGTCAATCCAAATCACGCGTTAACAACCCAATCTTCTTGCCCATCTAACTGAATGAGTGGGCGCTTGCCGTAGGTTTGATGTTATATTGTTATTTTGTCAGAGTTGTCTCCCTTAGCCCAAGGGCTACCTATATCCCAAAATAACTTCTAAATACCCTCTATATATGCTTGCACCCTACCGCCAAAGCAGAATCCCAGTTATACTACTGTTATTGGTCAAAATATCTATGTAACGTGATCGCCTCTTCATTATTTTCCGTATTTATGTGGCATTTAAACGATCGATTTCGATGGCTGGATAAGCGTAACAAATATGTAGAAGAATAACAAAGTTTCTTGGCTGGCATCCTTGTGACGTCGCCACTGTTGGCAAAAATTTACGAAGCCGCCTAATTTTTCGACAAAGTTATCTCTCTTACATATGGTATATGTATACTTTAAGATACTTTTTAAGTATCCTGGGTGTATGTTTACAACCACCCGCCGTAGCAAAAGTCCAGCTATACCGCTGTACACTAAGATCCTGCTGTTATTAGTCTAGACGCCTATGGGCATCTAGTCCAGGATGCACCACGTGGAAGACGAACAGTCAGGATTATCATCACAATTGGGAAAGTGAAACTTCGTAAGCAGTACTCACATCCTTAGAATTACTTGTAAATCATTCAAATCAGTAATAATCAATATAAGGGAATATAAATAAATAAATGCAACCTTGAAAAAAAACATTGAATCAAACAAACCTGAAAGTGTTCCAGTCGTTGTCGAATATTATCCTCCGAAATAACCGGACTGGCCATAGCCGCACTTTCGTTCTGGTCGGGTTCAGCCGGCAAACTGGCCGATTCCGTCGGTTGGTCTGGAATTTCGAATTGGCTAGGAGGTGGCGGCATTTGCGTTTGCGGATCGAACGATTCTTTGCCCGACTCTATGTTGGCAATGCCATCGCCAATACATTTGAAAGCGTCCAACAAGACTTTTGCTTTAGCCAAATTGCCTTCATTGCGAGCGTCCAGAGCGGCTTTCTACAATATTCGAAAAACGTATCTTCTCCAATCGACCGACAAATTTATAATCTTGAGGATTTGAGTAACATGTATAGAGCCTCAATGTTCAATGATGATAATATTCCTGATTGGGGCACATTTTGGATTAGATGCACCCAAGCACCTAAACTAACACAGTATGAATCGAGTACACGGCGGCGGTATAACTGCGATTCCGCTTCGAAAGTTGGGTACAAGCATACATCTGGGATATGTGGAATACTTATGTAGCTATTTGGCTAAGAGAGATAAGCCTGACAAAACATTAGACGGCCCCGTCAATATTCGCGAACAGTGACGATGTCACAAGGATGCCGTCTACCACCCAAGAAACTTCGTTATTCTACTACGTTTGTGTTGCGCTTATCAAGCTAACATAGTCAGTCATTTGATATGCTGTATAAAAATAATGAAGAAGTGATTACGACAGCAACCACAATGAATAAGTAGATGAACAAGTTCATCTCCCTCTTCACCAGTTCCAAGTACGTATAAACGGAATCATTTATACCAGACAGGTGTTGTATAAAGACGCCGTTTGTATAACTGAGTGTATTCATTCAATCAAATTAAATCCATTCATTGTGGTTAGTAACGTAGTTGCTTGTTCATTATTTCTACATTTGTACGGCACAGCAAACGATCGATTTCGATGTTTAGACAAGCGTTACGAAACGAAAAATAACAAAGTTTCTTGGTTAATAGACGGCATCCTAGTGATGGCACCACCGTTTAAAAATATTGACGAGGCCGCCTTATTTTTTGTCAATATTGTATCGCCCTTAGTCTAAATATAATATATATACATACCTTAGGATACCTTTTAAGTACCTTAAGATGTATACTTTCACCCACCCGCTATGCATCCCAGCAACCACGCACTTAACCAGATGGCTATATATGGGTATACATTTAAATACATTTACAGTAACGTAGATGTGTTTACACGCAAATGCACCGAATTTCTGCATCACTTAAGTCTCAGTTCAGAATGGACCAAGTGAATGTATTACAACCATCGGTACTAGAAACTCAATATATTAGCTTGCGAAACTTGGACTGTCACCCAGGTTAGTATACAAAAGCTTGTTGATTATGATCAAAGCTGGTTAACCTCCATATAATTTTGCTCGCTGTCTTCTATTGAATGCAACCATTT
Organism: Cardicola forsteri; assembly: GCA_025895645.1. NCBI lineage: Eukaryota > Metazoa > Platyhelminthes > Trematoda > Strigeidida > Aporocotylidae > Cardicola > Cardicola forsteri. The sequence continues at coordinate 16,716 of JAKXYG010001355.1, read as the reverse complement.
AATAATTGATAAAATATTTCAGTTATTTCCAGATATTTATAAGACACTTAACATTCATTGGCTATGTATAATAAGAGAAAGACGATTGAAATGAATTGGCCATGTTTTATTTAGATTGCCCATTCAACTAGCCAGAATAGTTATGGAAGCCCATCCTATACCCGGATGGAAACGAAGACCGGGTAGCCAACGGAAAATTTGGACGGACATTGTAGCACGCAAACTCAGTCCTTTTATGTATGCTGAGCCCCCTTGTCCAAATAAATTACTAAATTGGGCGTCCGTTTACTTACCGTTTGTAGTTAATAAAGATCATTGGATGAGTTGAATTCGGGATAAAATTAACAATTAATCAGCATATCTCAAGTATCGTTCATTAAGTACACATTGTAAAGGTTGATACTTTGCAGATTTTTGGTAATTTGGACTACCTTGGACAATTATAACCGGTGGGGTGTTTATCCCTAATGATGATGATGATTATGATAATGAACTTAATATATTAAAGAGACGCGTTTTACTAATCCTTACACTTTATTAATTCATTATTACTATTAGTCAAGAAACTTGGTTGCTTTCATATATTTGTTGCATATAACAAGTTTGTATGTAAAATATGAAAAGCAATATATATATATATATATATATATATATATAAATATAGAAATTGTCATATTGACAAAAAATTATGATTAATAAAAACACGAAATGCGAACCAATAGTATGCTAAAATCAATATTATCAAAAGTATACACAAATAAACCAATCATAAATTCTTAAAACGTAGATCACGTGATTCAGAAACAATAATAACACGGCAGATAATAATACCAGTCAGCTGACCTTATATTCAAGTTGGCGTTGTTTAAGCAAATCCAAACCAGGAACGTTTGCACCTGATTGTTGCTTCAAAATAAAAATATATAAAAAATTATAATATCACTTTTAAAATTAGATATTTTTGTTACAGCAACAATACTTTAATTGTTACACAATCAATATATATGCATTCATTGTCAGATCCGTCTCAAATCTTGTTTATTAATTTACCCAACGACACATATTTATACATAATAAATGCCTCACTCATTTTTGTGCATTGTTTTTTGTTTTCTTTACAAAGCACTGATCTGGATGCTAATAATTCTGAGGATTTGAGTAATGCTGATAGTCTTAATTTCCAATGATGGTGATATTCTTCACTTTTCCTCCTTTATGTGGTACATCTTGGACTAGGTGCTCATTGGCATCTAAACTAATAAAAGCGATGACCGAGTACACAGGGAAAAAACTGGGCTTCCGCTTTGGTAGCTGAATGTAAGAGTATAGCCAAGGTACTTAAAAGATGTAACATGCAGCCCTTGGGCTAATAGAGATAACCCATAAAAAAATCCTAATCATTATGTGCAACTGACAATTACAACATAACTAAATAGCTAATACTACAATTAAAAATTAACATACGATAACACAAATAAATAAAAATCACAACAATTACTTTCGGAGATTGCGTTGCAGGTTTGGTATTAGGTAAATTATCAGAAGCAACCAACTCGGAAAGCAAACGTTCGTCTTCTTTTTGATTCAATTTTGTCTATAAATAAAACAATAGATGTAAAAATTATCTATGCTATAAAGTAATTCGGTTATTAAATCACTGGTGACGTGGTCACTTCTTCACTATTTTTATGTTTATAGTGTATTGAATAATCGAATCCAATGGTTGAGTAAATGCAATAAACGTAGGAGAATAAATTTTCTTGGCTGGTAGATGGCATCCTTGTGACGGTGCCACTGCTGGCTAAACATTGACGAAATCGATTAATTTTTTGTCAGTTATTTCCCTTATCCCAACAACTACATAAGGTATACATATGCCTTAAGATACTTTTTAAGTACCTTCGATGTATATGATTGTACCCATCTGCCAAAGTGAAAGCTCAGTTATATCACTATACACTCGGTCCCTAAAGTGTTAGTTTAAATACTTAGGTGTACATAGTCTAGAATGCACCCCGTGGAGGTGACAGTCAGGATTATCACCATCATTGAAAATTGAAACTTTATAAGCATTACTCATCATCATCATTTCTAGTTAAAATATAATAACGAAATAATAATGTAAACCAATATTAAAAATTAACATACAATAATACCAATAAATATTAGAAAATTACTTTCGGAGATTGCGTTGCAGGTTTGGTATCACGTGAATTCTCAGAAGCAACTAACTCGGAAAGTAAACGTTCGTTTTCTTTTTGATCCAAATGTCTCTATAAATAGATTTTGAAATATCCAACGTCACAAATCAATGTAAATGTTAAATAATGTATCCACATAACAAACAATTAATCACCTTTTTTAATTGACTTTTACTTTCAGAACCAGTTGTATCATCCGAAGCCAATAATTTAGCAAGTAAGCGTTCATCATCGTCATCATCATCTTCAATTTTGTCCTAAAATCGAATAAAATTGTTACATAAAATCTGTCTTTTTTAATCTCCCTTAGCCCAGCGGCTACATGTAATATACGCATACCTTAAAATACCTTTTAAATATCCTGGATGTATGCCTGCACCCATCCGCTAAGGCGGAAACCCGGTTATACCGCTGTGCACTCGGTCCCTTCTGTTACTAGTCTAGATGTCTATGTGCACCTAGTCTAGGATGCACCACGTGGAGGAACCATCATTAAAAATTGAGACTTTATAAACATTACTCAAATCCTCAAGATCATTAGCATCCCATTTGGTAGATAAAAGAAGATATAATATAAAATATTGAAAAGATGTTGAACCTGTATTATATCCCTCTATCTATTCTGAATAGAAAATAACAGAAGTGGGTTACAACTGCATCCACGTGATATTGAAACGAGGAACAAACAAGTATCTAAGATGTTTAAGAAGTTCTGTCCAAAAACCCACTTTGCTTATGTTGTATACAAATAATGTAAAACATCTCAAATTAAATTATCTATTTTATAACAACATCAATATTCATTGTACTTGGCTATTTAAACATATTTGTTCTATTTTTACACTCAAATATTAACCAAAATAAATATAAACAAACTACAGTGGCTTCTTAAAAATACTTCTAAAGATACTGTATCTTAAGCTACCGTCAGCAACCTGTAGCAGATATAATTTATAAAAATTAAAAATAATTTAATTAGTCAGCTATTAACATTTTCAAGTTATGACCCGTTAATTAAACATTATTGATTATTATAATTTAAATAAAAATCACCTTTTTGCAATTCGTAAATTATTTTCATTTGTTTATTCAGAAACTGTAGTTTAAATAATTAAATTGAATTGATGCTTTAACGGGACTAAACAAACTCGTCTTAGTTTGTATGCTTATTATAATTTATGTGAGCAAACAACTAAAGATTAGGTATTCCCAAATAGATTTAATCACAATGCAACGCCCGCGTACTAGTTAAAAATTTATTTTTAACTTAATGCTAATATGACAATACATTAAAATTTAAATGTTTAATAGATGTATATATTCATCAGTATGTATAACGTGCTTACCACATTTGCAATATAATTTTTAAATTAAATGAAAACAAAATGTTATCTTAATTATTCTTACTATTAATAAACTATAGTTAAGAATTTACTTCGTATGTTTTAAAACTGATTTATTATTAAGGAACAACTATAAAATATTAAGAAAAAATAAATTATAATTCCTTAGGAAAAAAAGCTACTTAAATACTTCGACTAACAAGTAACAAATAAAACTTCTCCTAAATACAATCTTAATTTTTTTTAAATAAAAACAACCGTTAGGTTTTTAAATAAATAATATACTAATTACAAATGACAAATTATGTATTATAAATAATTTACTTACATCATTATGTTCACCTTTAATTAATTCCAAATACTCCTTCTCTAAATCACTGTCACTTACATCAGAAACATTTTCTACATCATTAATATTTAAGTTAAACATAATCAAAAACGTAACGCTAGCATTCAAAAGACATGTGTAAAATATATTATATTTTAAAATACAGTTAAAAATTAATTACTACATTATCTTTTTTAAATATTTTTTTAATTAATTTAATTTATTATATATGTTGCAAATAACTTTTTTAATTTTTACTTATGTTTGTATAAGATATATATGTATATATATATATATATATATATATATATATATATATATATATATATATAATAAAAAACGCAGCAAATGTGAGTTTAAGCACGTAATTGTTAAATTTAAAAACAGATTATTTATTTGTAAATTTGCAACGTAATTATTTTGACAAAATCTGTATCAATACATTTTATACATTTTTATAATAACTTTTTACTAGTTATATAATTTTTACAGTAAAAAATAGAATAGGTGTTTTAACATATTTTATAATTTATTTCATTTTAAATTGTCAGGTTCACATAACAATAAATACACATGATTTGAAACAATCAAACATTTTTAGTACATTGACCTATGTTAATTTTTAAACTAAAGCGTAGTTAACATGATGAATTAAATGACATTAAATAAACGGTTTTTTTATAACATAAATGTATAATATAATTAATATAAATTAAAAAATTTAATTTAATTACTATATTTTGTAATAATTTAAAACGTTTATGCAGTTGTTTTTTTATATAATAACGTTGTATTTTCTTTTAATAATTAATCATTGTTATTTTTTAAAACTTGTAATTTTTTAATGTTTATTTAATAACTAAAATTATTTAATTAAACTAAAATCCTACAGTTTATTTTAAATCAAGTCAGATTTTACTGGTTTTATTAAATAGTAAACAATATTATATTTATAAATTGTATATATTATATTTAATTTTAAATAATTTTATAATAATTTTTTAATAATTTGTAATTTAAATAAATTATTTAAATCAATAAACACTACTTAAAACAAGCTAATTTTGTGTAACTATGTACATATACCAATTAACTATTATTATAAATATTTTTTAACATATAAATAAATAATGGAAAACTTAGAAACAAATGCTCAGGTTTTGTTTATTTTTTATATTATTTTTTATATATATTTTATTTAAATATTCATTATATAAAATACCAAAACTTATATATATATATATATATATATATATATATATATATATATATATATATATATATATATATATATATATATATATATATATATGGTATATTTCAGTTATATATATAACTGAAATATACCATTTAAAAATAAATAACAATAAAACAGTAATTTTTAAAAATAGTACGGATAGAATTAACTAAACTGTTTCTTTTATTTTACATATTTTTAAAATGCATTTTCTTTATATAAATTTAATTGTGTATTCAGTTTTAATTTTTAATTAGGTTTTATTAAATTATTTTTTATTATTATAAAAAAATTATTATTATTTTTAACACAATAAAAAACGTTGAATAAAAAATAAAAATTTTAATTTTATATAAAATAAATGGTTATTCTTCAACGTTAATTAAAAAAATAATTATTGTTAGCATTAACTGTAAATATTTTATTTTTGTTTGCCTAAAAAATAATTATAAAGTTTTAAAACTCAATGAAGCAGTATATATATATATATATATATATATGCTTCCATAATGTTTTTTTGTTTTGGTACACTAACAAAACAGAGTTTACTTGTTTAATTATATTTTTTAATTCTTATTATCACTAATAATTACATAGGTTTTATCACGTTTTAATTTTGGTGTTATTAAAACGCATTATAATTCTTATTTTTAAATAATTTTATAATCTATTTTATTGAGTTAATGCAAATACATTTAATCAAATTTATTTGTTTAAAAAATTTATTTAATGTTTACAATATATAAACATTTTTTTAAATTTTGTTATATTATTCCTATAAGTTCAATGTTTTTTCAGTTTGTTATTATACAACATTTAAAAATTAAAAACAAATAATATATCATGTTATCCAAAAACAACTTTAAATTATTTTGTGCCACGCATTTTACGTGTTTATTAATTTATTAGGTTTTATTTTAATCCTGTGTTATTTTAGTTTATTTTTAAACAATTATTTTGTAAAATATATTTTTAATAGTAAATTTGTTATTACAAAATAGTAATATTGTTTATTATCTACTGCATTTTTAAATTTTATTTTGTTACGTTAATAAATGTTTAAAATTAAAACTATTTTTAATAATAACTAAAAATTATTAGTATTAAACAAATTATAACAAAATTTGTTTAAAAAATAATATTTAAAAAAACATTAGAAATTTATACAAATTTTATTTACATTACATATGTTGATATATTATATTGCAATTTAGTTAAAAGGATTAGAAATGTTTGTAAATCATTGTAATTTGGCTCATAAAATAGGCAAACAAAATGCATTAAATAAACACACTATATATAATGTATGGAACGATCCAATTAAAAAGGTGTCTAAATCAAATGATTTTATTCATACTAAATTGGAACATTATTACAATTCAAAATTATCAAAAAACTTACAATTAACTGCACAAGATGCAACCAAACAATCATCTCAAATATGGCTCACAACTTACGGTCTTCAAAATCGACAATTAACGTTGGAACATCTAATTGCAATGGGTAAATTTCCAACATGTGAAATTCAACATTTACTGGGTAATTTACATATTGACAAATTTTTATTTTTTGTTAAGCAAACACAGGTAATTTGGTACAAACAAGTGAACAAATTGTAAATAAAGTAAAACAAAATTTACCAAATCAAATTGAATACGATTTAAAAGTGTTAAACGAATTTGAATGCAGTTTGCACGAATCTATTTATTTGTATATAAATAGAATAAAATGGCTACTTGGCGTATGTTTTGTATTGTTAAATAAAATATTTTTATTCAATTATTACTACAAAAAAATTAAAATAATACATTGAATATACGATAAAATAAACTGTTTGTTCTTTAAATTTTAAATAAATTTTATTTAATTTTTTATTGTTATCGTTTGTAATGTTTTAGCAAGTAGACATTTTAAGAAAACAAAACTGGGGTCTGTATGTAGTGCTAATGGTAGAAATCAAACCTATGCTCACTTAAGGTTGAGTTGAACGCTGAACCCATAGACTGCTCCGGCACATTATAATTAAAAATTAATTTTAGAATATAATATAAATTATTAATTGTATTTAAATATTTTTAAAATAAACAAATGTTTATTATTTTTTTAAATTTTATTGTTTAAATTTTTAATTAAATATATTTTAAATAAATATATAGTAAGTGCAATTAATGAAGGGTTTGCATCTTTATTTTAATATTAAAGTTGGAAACCTAGTTATACTGGAATATAAATATTTAAATACATAGAAAAAATTATTAATATAATTTTAAACTTATTTAAATTATTATTATAATTAAAAACATTTTTATACAAAGTTTAACACACTACAATTATTTATGTAATTGTATTGTGAATGTTTAACATTAAAATTTTTGTATATTAAAATAACAATTTAGATTTAAATTTTTACTCAGCCTTGTCGTTAGAATTATGTTTTTTTTACATTTTTGTTGTTATTTATCAGTAATATTTATTTTTTCAATGAACTGGGCTGCTAATTTTACGCTCAATCTTTCTTTTTTCTAAACTAAACCTTTAACTGGAGTTTAATTTTACATTTATAATTTATTTATTTATTTATTATAATAAATTGTACGCGTCAATAATCATTCCTACGGCAATATATAAAAGTAAAACATGGAAGCGAACAAACAAGATTAGTAAGATAATAGTTGTTTTTTATCGCCGGTATCTTAGAAGTATTTTAAAAATTACCTGGCTCGATTACATTTCAAATAATGAGATTATGAGAAGAATTGACTCTTGTTTACGACATGACATCACTACAATTGGACGGAGAAAATTACTTAGTCAAATTCTATTTTTAATTTATCTAGTACTTAAATAATCAATTTTGGCCGTCTTTGTTTTAAGATTTTAAACTATTGGGTACGCTTTATAATTATAAATAGCCTAATAATTTTATTGGTTCGAAGAATGTTTAAAAATTATAAACCAAAATAATTGACCAATAAAAACAAAAATGTACGCTAATTGGTTAGACAAATAAGTAAACAATAAAATTACTTTATATTATTGCAGTTAGGTTTTTTTATAAATGTATTAAATACATACAGGGCACGCGTCGCATATTTGGCGTAATCCGCGGTCAACACGTCGGTTTGCTTTTGGATTCATCAAATGCAAATTTAAGTTTTGGACGTATAGAGCAATTCAAAGATCATTTGATCCAATTAATAGACGAACAAATTGGGTCAGATCAAACAAAATCCCTATTTGTAGCCAGTTACGGCACCCATATTCAAAGTTTGTGGTCCTGTCCCATGACTGTTAATTGGCGTGTTTTGGATGAAGTCAAAACATTTATTCACAACGATTTTGTTCAAGCGGGAGGATCCAACCTGTTGGGTGGAATTAAACACGTCAGTGTGTTACGTAATCGTGTTGCGTAATCGTTTTATGTTTTTAACTTAATATGTATAAAATTTTTAAGTGTGACTATCACCATTTACCCATTTAAATGCAATTTATTCAAAATTCCAAGACACTTAACAATTTATAATTATAAAAAAGTTAAAAAACAATTAACTTTAAATATTGGTAGTCCATATTATTTTAGCATAATTACTTTGTTGAAAAAAGATAACTTTCAAGTTAAAACAGCAAAAATTGAAAAATAAGAGTTCACTGATAAGTGCCATTTTGGACCCTGTATTTAGTTATAAATTAAAAATGGAGTGTGTGTTTAAAACATTATTACTTTAAAAAACGTGTATTTATATTATATACAATTAGAGTTTAATAGAATTTTATTTTATATAAATGTGATGCTATAATTATTAGCTACACCCTGTATGGTTTCAATCTCGTACTAAAAGGGGATTAAGGTTATAAAAAAAATTAATTGTTTAATACATTTTATTCAAAAATAAATTAACAGAAAACAATAATGACTTAGTACCATTGTTACAAGTACCCAAATCAGTTTATACAATCGTCAACGTTTATTTGTGATGTTAATTGTGCATACATGACGTTAAAATAAAACGTTCGACAATCCCTTCTCAAAAAACTTATAACTTGTATTCAAACATTTTTATCAAAAAGACATTTAACAAAGCATCAAAATCTTGCAAGCCATTAAATTATAATAATAATAATAATAATAATATTATTAATATTATTATTATTATTATTATTATTATTATTATTATTATTATTATTATTATTACTATTATTATTATTATTATTATTATTATTATTATTATTATTATTATTATTATTATTATTATTATTATTAATGATGATATATAATAATAATAATAATAATAATAATAATAATAATAATAATAATAATAATAATAATAATAATAATAATAATAATAATAATAATAATAATAAAACCTGACAGATGCTCATGTACAGTCGAAGACAATTGGACGTTCTCGTCATCGTTTGCGGAAGTTTTCCCGACCAGCCTGGACCATTCATTTTTGATTATATCAGTCAGATGTTGGCCGGCTATTCACTTCCACGACTGCATCTGGTTGGATACGATTGTCAAAATCCCGAAGTCAACATTTTATTGGCCCAACTAGCAAATATGGAATCTGACAATATTTATCATTGCTATTTGGCAAACAGTGACTCTGCTATATATACCAGTGACGACATTTCATATTTGCTCAAAGAAGTCCACGAAGCACAAGTAAGAAGTGAAAGGAGACAACTGTTTAACAAAATATGTTATTGGTAATTTTCCTACACTGTTTGGTTGGAGCTAGACAATAGAAAACTTGGTTAACAACTATTCGGGAAGATCTAATTGAAATGAATGTTTCATGGGGGCATCAAACGAACATTTTGGCACAATGTTCGAACACATAAAGTTATTTTGTTGCCCCGTTGTACTTTTTAAATTATGGGACTTTGTTGTTGTTTTTGACTGTTACTATTAACATTATACCCCATGCTTGTCTAAAGCAAAAGGGTTTTTGTAATAATAATAATAATTATTATTATTATTATTATTATTATTATTATTATTATGTAACACTACATTTACAATTTATAACCAAATGAAAAGATTATCTGCCTAAAATTGGTTTTTCATTAAAAATAAAATTACACAAATCTACATTATCAACCTAATCAAGAGTATACCAAACTATCGTTGTTTTAAAAAAGCGATTGCGTTAATTATTAAGTATTTTGTAATGTATAATACAAAAATTGTAAACTTACTAAAAACATTGAATATGCATTGGTGTTTATTTTCATATTTATGGTAGTAATTTGACTAGATCTTTTATTATATATTAATTGACATTTAATAGAAATATTTTAGTTATTAATAATAGATATAAAAAAATAATTGTGAAGATTTGAGTAATGCCTATTAAATTTTTAAATTTTAATAATGGTAATACTCCTACACTGTTCCGCTTCCACGTAGTGCATCCTCGACTAGATGTCTACAGGCATCTAGACTAATAACAGTAGGAACCAAATGCACAATGGTACAACTGGGAATTCACTAGACTCCCGCTTAATAAATGGGTGCTAGCATGCGCCCAAAATGCTAAAACGGTATATCCCATGCTCCTCAAAGCAAAAAGAGTTTGAGAAAACATATAATCGGATTATTTAAAAGTACGTATTTTTACCATTTGTGTTATAATGTAATTGTTAGAAATGTTATATTAGTATTATAGTGTAATTGTCAGCTTTACCGAATAACAATTTTTTTTCAAATAAAAATAATAGAAGACATAAATTGTAAGTTGAATTCATTTTGTAGATTCTCTTCAGTCACAAACATATATAAAAATATGTGATGTAATACGATGTAATTAACCTAACATTAATAACTACACAGTTATACAGATACACAACATGCCTATATTAAGTCCAAGCTTAATTTAACAAAGTTACAAATTGTTATATTAGAATTGTCAGATTTACTTGAATAATAAATTTACTAGGTTTTAAGTTAACCAGGTTCATGTGTGTGTAAAACTTAAAAGGTATGCGCTACTGATGATTGCAAATAAGGATAAAACTGCTGTACACTGCTCCTGGTTGACTTAAAACCTAGTAAATTTATTATTCAAATGAATTTGACAATTGTAATATAACAATTCTAAAAACAAATAATCCCTTAAAAACTCATTATAAAGTTACTAATTGTTTTCGTGCACACAAAATGGGTTTTAATGTATGAATGTAAACAAATTCAAGTGTTTTCAACATATAATTTTAACATATATTCTGATTTTTTATATCTTTGTAACAAAAGAAAATAAACGAAACAAATTCATTCTACAGTTTACGTCTTCTACTATTTTTATTTGGAATTATAAAAGAAACACCCAATGCTATAAATTGTTCAGTTTGATAATCTTATTACTACTTTAAATATTTTACGGGAAACATGCCTTTCAGCAGTAGACATTTGTGCGAAGTCGAACGTGGCTCTGCGTTTGATGCCGATAATGGGGATCGAACCCATGCTCATTCAGGTTCGAATCGAGCGCAGTACCGCTAGACCACCCCGGTACATATATTTGCTTTAAATCAACCAGAAACATTCTACAACCGTTCCGATTGTGTTCGAAATTATAAAAAGTCCATACGTTTCAAGTTTGACACAAACTCAAAATCATGGCCTTCTAGTTTCTTATTTATAAATGTTTTAACTTTTGGTGATTTATCTGTTAATTGTTTTATTTTATGTTCACTAGTTTGAATGCTTTACACGGGAAACGCATCTTTCAGCAGTGGACATTTTAGCCAAGCCAAACGAGGGCCTGCATTTAGTGCATTTTAGCAAATGGACATTTAGCAAAGCAAAATGGTAGAGGGGCTCAAACCAACTCAGTTTATAATCTAACTTTTTAGTAGTCTATTTTTACTCGACCGTTAGACAACTATTTAATTATTTATTTGGTTGTTATTGTTTACGAGAAACTTTGAGCCAAGCCAATCAATGGCCTGCATTTGGTGCCGGTGATGACACACAAAGCCATGCTCCACCTAAGCTCAAATCGAGCGCAGTACCACTAGACTACACAATAGCCAAAACCAAAAATATTTTTGCTTTTATTTAGAACGTACTGCAAACAGTTCAACAGCTGCGATCAATGTGTGACAATTCCGACTATTGGGCCGAACAAGCAGTCAACGAAATGAAGGCCGTTGCTAGCGACAATTCAAAGCCGATTATGCGCACACTGCCCCAACCGATGGACATTGATTTGCTCAACGAGCCGCTCAATCTCGAAAGAACGTTGGGCGATACAAATGACATTGTCGAACATTTCAATACCATCGTCAAATGGAAGCCATTTCAACCAATCACTTCGCGCAATTGGCTCAACAAACACGGATTGAAAGCTCGCAAATTGAATTTATTTCAGGTAGATTTGGGCAGGAATTTTGCGCCAATCAGCGTCAAGTCCGGCCGAGATGGGATACATGATTAGCAGTCAGGTTTTGTTGCCAACAACAGCAACAACAACAACAATGTTGCTAAAAAAACAGAAAAATGCTATTGGGAAACACGAAGGCAAAATAGTCAAAAATTAAGTCTGATTTCAAAGTTGAATAAAATTTCCAAAAAAGGGTTCATTGCTAATTACTTAATAAACTGTTAGATTAAAACAAATATTGTTACTTTATGCTTCTTAAAACAAAATAATTTTGTATTAAATAACAATACTAATTATTATTATTATTTTATTTAAAGCATTGGATTCCCTTTATAATTCCAAATAAAAATATGAGAAGACGTAAACTGTGAGATGAATTCATTTCGTATATTCTCGTCAGTCACAAACATAACATTTTAGTATGTATATACAAAAAAGGGGAGTACGGATGACATATAAGTTAGTACAACTTACAAACATGCATGAACACAAATATTACGACTAAGCTAAGTTGAATGTAGTGACGACCTATTTTTGTGTACAAAAAGCAGGTTTCAATGTGTGAATATAAACAGATTCGAGAATTTGCAACATATTTGAAGCTTGAGAAGTAATTAGCACTTTAAAACAATTTTTGAAACTAATCTGTTATTTGGTTTATAGTAGATGACGTAATATGGAAGATGTGCATGAGTGTTCACTTCCATTTGACCTCCTATTGATCCAGTTTGGAATGTGTTCTTTAGTCGAATTAGCTAAGCAACGCATTGTCCGACCAATGTACTTGTTACAGCAACTGCAAGCAAACTGATAAATGCAATGTGAGGAGGAAAATATTATTTATCTGTTTTAACGTCATCTGTACCCCCTTTTTAGTAAATATATAATGAAATGCTATATGTTTGTGACTGACGAGAATATACGAAATAAATTCATCTCACAGTTTACGTCTTTTCATATTTTTATTATTATTATTACAAAACCCTTTTGTTTTAAAAATAAGCATGGGGCAATAAGATAACAATCACAGCAAAAAAACAACAAAGTCTCATACTTCAAAGAGAACATGAGACAACAAAATGTTTCCACGTATTTTAACATTCTGCCATACGTTTTGTTTGATCCAATAAAACATTCATTTCAATTAGATCTTCCCGAATAGTCCTTAGCCAAGTTATCTGTAATCTACCAACCTTTCTTTTAGCACCTTTAATCATCCATTTCAAGGCCGTTCTTGCTGGTCTTTCAAACGGTAAACGTAGAATTTGACCAAGTAATTTTTTCCGTCCAATTGTAATGATGTCATGTAGTGAACGAGAGTCAATTCTTCTCATAATCTCATCATTTGAAATGTGATCGCACTAGGTAATTTTTAAAATACATCTAAGATACCGGCAATGAAAAACATCTACCATCTTATTAATCTTGTCTGTTCGCTTCCACGTTTTACTTCCATATATTGCCGTAGAAATAATTATTGATACATACAATCGAAGTTTTGTTTTCAGGTGGATGGAAGAACATGACTGATATTGCTTTTCCAAGTTTGACTTTAACATTAATTTCGGTTTTTCGATCTTTAGTGCCAATAATGCTTTCCAGATATGTAAAGCAATCAACAATATTAATATTTTGTCCACGAATTTTAATGGACAAATAATTGTTTTCCATAATAATAATAGTAATAAGAATAATAATAGTAAAATTAATAATAACAACTTTAGTTTCCTTTAATTAGAGTGATTGATAGGAAAAGACAAATATTTCTTTTGTTCTTGTTGTTTAATTGATGAAATGGATTGTTTTATAAAAGTAATCTAAAAGTCAATCTAGTTACTAATTTGGACAAGTAAAGCTCGTTTCAATTATAATTATTTACAACGTGTAAATAAATTTAATCGCATCATTGCTACAAACGTTAACTGGACACAACTGCGACATTGCATCCCTTTTGCAGATTTTAGCTCCCAATGCATATTCCCAAGTCATGGGCTACGTATCATCCATCCAACGATCGGTCAACGCCCAGATCCACGAACAGTGCATGGCCCAAATTAGATGGCCCGATGGAACGATAAAAAATGTTCACGTCGATGTGGCTCACTTGTTCGACTATCAAAAGCAGCTAACTTGCATGGTACATGTATTGTTTTCGTTTATTTATTGCATTTTTACTAATTACAATGTTTTGACGACAAACATCTTTCGGTTGTGGACATTTCTAGCCAAACCGAACGTGGGCTCGCATTTGGTGCTGGTGATGAGGGGGCATCGAAGTCAGCCTCAAATCGAACCAATACAGGATTACTTGAATAATAAATGTGCTTAGATTTAGGTAGTTAGGACGAATGTACAGCTGGTGATTACAAACAAGGACGCTTTTCACAATCCCACACACACACAAGCCTAATCTGGTGTCAAACTCATTGACAAATGCGCACATTGAGCTTGTTGACTTTCGTTTTCAAAATGTTCTCTTGCACACATTTTTATTCATTTTTATCCTTATCACCGCTATGACATGGAATTTTAATTACTACATTCATAATCCCGACTCATTATATCTTAATAATACACTACCACAAAATGTCTAGTAATTCTTTTTGTGTTATTAACAAATAAAACTAAAGATTAGAAAAATTAACTTTTTCGTTTTTAAGGAAAATAATTGTTTTCACATATAACTAATGTATTATCCTATATATAGTAATGAGTAAATTAATCACTATTTATTATTTATATATTTGTACAGCATATTAAACAGTCAACTTTAAAACAGAAGCTATGCTATCCATTGTTTGTTGAAATTAACAGTGCTGTTTAATGTTTTGTCAAGATTATGTTCCTTAACCCAACGCCTACATATGGTATAAGTATACCTTAAGATACCTTTCAAGTAGCTCGGACATATAATTGCATTCATTCGCTAAAGCAAACGTTTGCTGTGCATTTGGTCCCTGCTGAGTGTACCAAGTGTAGGATGAGCCATGACAGTCAGGAATATTAAAACTACTAGAAATTGGCATTTAATAAGCATTTCTCAGAAGCATTAGCTTTATTAGTATAATGTAATAATTAATTTTGGAAAACATTTGTTAAGGCAACAGTGATGACACACATACACACGGTTTCGCTTTAACGGAAGATTAGTATGGCCCCTGCACAAGGATGACACGCAAAATCGTTCCATATTTTTGTACCGGGGTGATCTAGTGGTACAGCGCTCGACTTGGACCTGGGTGGATATTGATTTGAATCCCTACCACTGGCACTGAATCCCAGCCCACGTTCAACTTGACTAAAATGTCCACTGCGTTTGCCATGTAAAACATTCCAATCAATAAATTATTATTCAAGGTTAGTCTGTTAGAAAAACGAATTCGTTGGCTCACTCAGGCAAGTCGGGCCCATTTTGGCACTATTGTCGAGTCGAACGTCATACTCCTCATTGACTTGTCACAAAGCAATGCTCTCTACATGGTTCACATTCATTGCTGCTTGCGTCGCTTGTTGGAAGAACAAATGGCTTGTCACAAGTCCACATTCAACCTGATTGGCTTTGGAACCGACGTGTACATGTTCCAAGAACGACCATGCCAAGTCACCAAAGCCAATTTGCAAAAGGCATGGATGTGGCTCAAAACGTTGCAGTGTTCGGGCAGTCGCAACGTCTTAAAAGCTATTCGGTAGGTGTTTGAATTGATTGTAATAGTTTGAATCTTTTAGTGGCAGTAGGCTTAGTACATTACTATTATTATTATTATTATTATTTATTATTATTATTATTTATTATTATTATTATTATTATTATTATTATTATTATTTAAAGATTTGTGTTGTTAGATTATTTTAACCAAAGAAAAATAGTAACAATCAAGGTTAGAAACTTAAATCTTTAAATTAGAACTAAGGATATTTTATTTGTATTTATAAATTACCATAATCTATCGATGAGAAATATGGTCTCAAAATCAAAAGATTGGAATTCGTACAAGGCCTCTTGTCCAAGCGTGTTTGGATTTTATAGAAACAAAACGAAAGCCCGCATTGAATGATGGTGGTGGGACTCGCTTCAACATACATGTAGTTGATTCTATACTCTGTTACTTTGACCGTAATTTCTAGTTTAAATAATTTTGCTTAAACATTATTTTAATTACATGCCTATTTGTTCCTTAACAAGAGTATTAAATAATACTAGGTTAAATTAGATTTT